>OY720127.1:9496374-10096374 GCA_963082685.1 Cyclophora albipunctata
CTGCACGGGTAGCATGACAAGTAGACATACAAATATGTCTACCATCTATGGCGCAAGTTTGACGTCATCGCGATTTTGTCTACAGTAGCTACCGCGACATAGATTTGTCTTGTCGCGTACGTCATTTGTATACAAATGTCTACGCCCTTGAGCATGACGACCATATTATGTCTACGTCAGAGACTAATTTGACTTTGACATTTCAAAGTATACAAATATGTAGGCTACCCTCCAAGGTGCATACAAAGCTTGTCTTCGACTCTTTTATTATATTTTAATATTTTTGTAACAAAAACGAAAACAAGAAACAATAACCACAGACAAAAACGCACTGAAATGAATGAATGGCGAATGAATGAAATAGTGTTGTGACGGTGTTGTGCTTCAAAAAATTTATCGGTAATCATGTGTGACCATGTTAAAAATATAATATATTTGTAAAGGGCAATATTTCTATGTCTTCCGTAGCGAAAGTTTTGTATACAGTAGAGATTTTCGCTTCCTGTCATTATGTGCTCGCAACCGCGCCATAACCCGTAGACAAGACAAAAGTTTTAACCCTATAGAGATATATGTCTACCAGTGTTCATGCTACCCGTGCAGGGTTGGTCACCTACTCGAACATACTTTACTTTGGTCGAGATAAGTGTCTATTTATGGACGTCTTTGAGTGCGGCAGTTAAAGTTCGGGACTAAATAATAGAAATACCGAGACATCTAGAATATATTCCAATAGATTACTTCAAGTATAAACAAGTAGTCCTTTGAGTGCAAGGCCTGAAATTGCGTTAAGCGGGCGCCCGCGCGGTTTCATACAAAAGTGCAACGCGCAGGCACCCGCGCGTGCGCCCGTCGCTCGGAGTGCGGATGGACGCCCACGCGGGTATCCACGACGTATCCCCGTGACGGGGCCTGCGCGTGCTACCGCGACGGTTGCCCGTCCGTGCGCCCGCTTAACGCAGTTTCAGCCCTAACAATAGTGTGTAATTGTCCCAATATAGTTCAAAAGAGCCTCTATGGGGCCAAAACTGAATAAAAATATTTGACTTTGAATATATGACTTTTCAGATTGACTCCACCGTACGCATTAGTTCTAGCTGTGACATCTACTTGGTGCAGATACCTCGGTTCAGGGCCATTTTGGGAAGTAAGTTGTTATATTTAATGTTACTTTGATGTGACTGTCAAATTCTCTAAAGTTAAAGTTTGTCGCCGAGTTTTGGATTGAGCTGAAATTCCTTATAAGTTTGGTGTAGATAACAATGATAGATTAAGGTTGAGAAATAATAGAAATAACAGTCTTATTCATAAAAACTTATAGCGTTGTTAATGTCTCGTTTAAGCGTACATTAAGGAAATCGTCATTCATAAAGGCATTGCAGCGCTAAAGTTGTATTTAAACCTTAAAGTTATGGAGCCGCTTGCGGTGCTTTAGCTGCACATTATATTATTAGTAAAATAGTAAATAAAGACAATGTAATTCTATTTTATGATGACCATGAGATGATGGTATTTTGGTTACCTTTCAATATGACATTTTCAGGAGGCCGTCAGCAGAGAATCCCGAGCGTGTGAGTCTGAGTGGTGGCACCACATACTGTACTTCAACAACTACGTGGACGGGTCACTGTGCGGACCTCAGAATTGGTACAGAGCGTTTCTATTTAAAATACGTTACAAAAATAAAAAAAATATTAGCCTGTGTAATGTCCCACAGCGTGGTGATAACGCCTCGATGATCTCAAATCCGAGCCATGTTTAAAATGTTTCACGTTAAACGGTTTCATGGAAAATTCGATTATTCAGAACTAAACACTGCACCAAATATATCAGATGAACTCGACCGCAAGGTGTTCAAATCTCAATCACTTAATGTGACATAAACAAATAAAATACTGGGATTAATAATAATATTTGTGATTGCAAGGGAGCATTCTAGGTCATAGAATATTTGAGATATTGGGGTACCTATGTATGTTTTGTATGTTTATTGTATTGTTCTGGAGTAAATTATTTTATGGTATTTCCAGGTACCTGGCAGCGGATACCCAACTCTATGTAGTAGGCATTACAGTCTTCATCGTCTGCAGAACTGTGAGTCCTAAGAAGGTGCTCCCCATCCTGTTTGTGATCGGAGTCATCATCCCAGCTCTTCACACTTACTTCCAGGACTTGGACGGAACTCTTGTTATTTCACCAACGTGAGTAAGGTTGTTTGGTATGACAGTGTATCTTGCATGTGATATTAAGTGTGAGAAAGCAAAACTATCAAACACGCTGTATTTTATAATTAACTAGATGTTGGAATAGATGGCCGTTAATGGCATTTCTGTCTGAGAACTACCGTGCTTTGTTCTTTATACAGCTTTAATTTGGGACCCATTTCCATTAAATGTTGTTAGAACATACATAATGCAATAAGGTCGAAACTTTAGTTTGATAGAAACGTAAAGTTATCGATGTAAACAATATGACATTGATATTGCGATAAAATATTAGCTCTAAATAGAGTATGTTTGCTATACGATATTCAACCTAAGGTGGGTCCCAAATTAAAGCTCGTGACTGTACAATTCCATAGTAGTTCTATACCTTATGCAGTCTGAAAGCTATCATAAAACTCCAACACCAGGGTTGGCCACTAACCGATTCTAAATACTTGAATTCCAGCTCGATTACTAGTTTCTTCACGACCGACCCTACCTTCAACCACGTGTACAAGCGCGGGCACACCAACCTGGCGGGCTCCGTGGTGGGGCTCGCCGCCGGGTACCTGGTCTACCACCTGCAGAGGACCAACTTCCACCTATCACAATACAAGGTAACCTGACTCCCGGTATTCCCAGACCTTGTGTGACATAGTTATAGCTTTAAACTTTAAGGAATTTATTCATCAACAACTTATATACAGCATATATCTGAGCGCTTCCGTGCTTCGGAGGGCACGTTAAATTGTCGGTCCCGGTTGTATCGTCAGACCATATCGGAGGCCATTAACTTACAAACTTATTGTTTCAGCTGTATCGTCCGCTCTACTGGCTCATGTTCCCCCTCTGCCTGATGATGACAGCATTCTGTAATGTGTACTACGGAGACTACCCTCGGTTTGGGATCCTGCACAGAGCGCTTATGGCTGCTGTGTTGGGACCATTATTCGCTGTATTCATTGCTTTCATCTTGATAGGAGCTATATTGAAATATGAGAGTAAGGAACTATCCTATCCTCCTAATTATAAATGCGAAAGTTTGTGAGGATGTTTGTTACTCTTTCTCGAAAAACTACTAGACTTATGTTCATTCCAGCGGTATACCGCGGGATCCTGGAGTGGAACGGCTGGACGACCCTGAGCCGCGTCTCGTACAGCGCGTACCTGGTGCACCTGCCCATCATCAGGAACTTGGCCGGCCAGCACATGGAACCGACACTGGGTTACTTTTACGTAGTGGTGAGTATGTAAAAGTATACACCCATTATTCTTAATGAAACGGGACTGTATCGCGTTAGAATATATAACGTACTAGCCGCGTCCCGCTGTGTTACCCGCGTTGTACCCGTTCCCGCGGTAATTTCGGGATTATATGTATCGCATGTGTTATTCTGATGTATAACCTATATTACTGTAAAGTTTCATCCAAATTCGACCTGTAGTTTTTTCGTCAAAGAGTAACAAACATACATACGAGTGCACCGCGACCACGAGAGGTGCAATCCCCTCGAAACGTCGGGAAATAAAAAGTAAGTTAATACTTGCTTTATTAACTTTCTAACGCAAAAAAACCCGTGTGAGTACGTTTAGTATCCATACATACATTTACCATCACAATCTTTCGCATTAACGTAGGATCATTGGTCTTATTTTTCAGATCCAATCCCTAGTGTGTGCTGTGACTCTCTCATATTTCGCCAGTTATATATTCTGGCTTACTGTTGAGGCTCCGGTCAGCAATGTGGTGTCGATCAGCATTGAAAGATTTTCAAAAACAGATACGACTATAAAGGATAAATAAAAGTCGAAGCAAAGTAGCACATAGCCAATATTATACTTAGATTATTTATGATACATAATACAGGATAGGTATGAGATAAAGGTATGTTCGAGTAGGTTAGTGGCCACCCCTGGTATCGGAGTGTTTAGACCGCCTAAAGGCCTCCGACATGGTCTAACGCTTGAAACGACCGGGACCGACAATTTAACGTGCCCTCCGAAGCACGGTAGTGCTTGATAGAAATGAGATGAAATGGACCATGAGAATGTAGTTTTCTTAATAATTTAAGATATGTTTTAATAAATATGTGTTGAAGGAAATAATCTGGTGTTAATAATTAATTGTAAGTTACTGATTGATTAAATCATATCGAACAATATAACTCAGTCTTTGAATTCGGATGCGTTTCCACTGAAGCGGAGCGCAGCTCAATTCTTCTTCATCAAGTGGATGGTCAACCTGACCAATCCTGGTGTCAGAGTTATTGAGCCGCCTCTGACATGGCTCAAGTAACGACTACTATCCGTACACCTGGACAAATTCCTACATGGTTAATTAGACCCAAAGTAAGCTAGCTAGCTAGTAGTGGCGTAGACGTTGATACATTTTTGAAATAATTATCTTCGTCAATTGTCTTGATAGTTTCTAACCCAGGCTATTAGCGTCTAGAAGGCGTCCATTACATGTTAAGTAATAGTCTTTTTAGTTTTCGATACTTATTTTAATTAGCATAACTTCCTCTAACGTGCTTTTTTCTCCTAAATTTTGTTAGTTAATGATCTTTGTTAATAGAATAAAGGTCGAATAGATACTTAACTTTGGTAATTATGATTTGGAACTTTTTGAAGTGTTGATAATTTGAGAAAAGTTTGTTCAGTCTTTGCATCACTTAAGTGCAGAGTAGTCATCGAATGGTATTTCGTATTTTATTGTATATCGACGTCGATTAAAATAATAATATATTTTTAACTGTCTGGCTAATTCAGTTAATATGAAGTGCTTGATTTTGTTAATATGTTGTTTGAAAGTGATATCTGCTGTCATATATGAATTATCTGGTAAGTTACGCAACCACTTATCTAAACCTCACTTACATTGTTCTATTTAAGTGAATACTGTATTTGTTGACCTTTTGCTGGTTTTATTGAACCTTATTTTTTGATAACTGTGTTCATGATCCCAGCTAAGTGGTATAGATATTGCAGTGACAATTATTTATTGGTACATAAACACATATTATGTCGGAAAAATCTGATTCTTCGCCAAGCTTTTTAAACCGCTCTAGCTGAACACCGGCTGCAAGCAATCAAAATATATATACGATATGTCGGCCGAACAGCGATATTTACCCCACTTCTGATATTGGGGACATGTTACATCAGGATAAGCACGAGCATTATACTGTCAATCCAACATCTTAGGATTTCTAGGTCTTGATCTTGAAATAATAACTCACAGGACTTCATTACAATGACATTGCTTGTATTTTACACACGATCATCATGGATTACACATTACAGTTAGGATACGTCTAGATTCAATTAATTGATGGAACCTAAACGACCTCCCTACACCCCATAGTCGTCCTGTCCACGCCATAGAATCTTTTCCTAATCCTATACTCGATTCGCAATACGATCGTGATGTCGTCAACACATCCTTCCTCCCATCTACGTTCCAATGTAATCGCCATCCAACCATCTCCCTTCGTCCCATAACGTCTAATGTCCCGACCAGGCTAATGTACGCCATCTTTACTTATCATAGACTCCCTCACTCACTCACTGCCACAGACTACCAAACCAGCTCACATCCCTCTATCGAACAACTGTCATCTGTCACAGTGCGTAACACCACAGACTTAACATAGTCTATTCTCATACCACAGACTACACCACGAAGGTAGAACTCACGTCACGGAATAACAACACTACCGATTCCATCAGTCAACTGAATTTACAAACTACTCTTAAACTTCTACAGACTAAAAATAATGTAGTGACGTTATAATCCGCTATCTGGTGTGGCGCCACTGATGCCACGCTCCGACACGGCCATCCTGCTAGCACACGTCCTCGTGTGTTGGCTAACCTGCACAGAAATAACCAACGAGAGTATTTGTTCGCCTCGGCCACTTCTGACCAATAATATTTCTACAAACAGCTCAAATAAAGAAACTTCGTAACTGTATAGTTTTTCTTTCAAATTACTAACTATGATTACTAACAACTCAAATTCAGATTAATAATATGATCAGATAGCGTAAGAAATCACAAAGTAAATTATGATAACGTTTCATCTACCAAAACCCTGGGGCCATTAAAAAAATATCAACCAGAGCCATGTACCACTGTCGCTTGTAACAACAAATTAACACAATTTAATTAACCACACAAATCGAAACTTCACTCTAGTAAGCCCCTCTATCGCCACGGCTCTCGAGCCGTCCAGCAATCGCAATTGCTCTCACAGCCGCCGAGTCTACTCCTGGACTCAATGGTTCCTCCAGAACCCGACCTCCGCCAGAGTTGCCTGCTACCGCGTACTCACGGACTACAATGTAGACACCGATTTCTACTGAGCTACGGCTACACGACAACCTCTGGTACGGTCCAACACAATTCGGCCGATAGAGTCCTTACTCGAGTTTCCACCAAAACAAGTTTACTTATCCTCATCAGGATCACTATTAACATCAACTTCGACTGGTACATGACTTACTGGCATCTTTCGTAATCTATCGTGTGCATACTTGTAAGTACGTTTAGAGTTCAAAGCTTTCAACGTGTACCGATCACCATCGTTCGGTCACTCCTGACCTAATCAACTCTACTTCAACAAAAGACTTAGTAAAGCTCAAACTATTATTCTTTTCCAATGAACAAATTTAACTATCTCAATATTCCTAATCACATTGCTTATCTAAACATTAGAACTAGAACATCGTCAGGCGCAAGTACCCATTAAAAATCAAATTAATCTCAAATCAAAGTAAAAGTCAAGTGTGTGTGTCTCTATTGTCCGGCTATCCCCGTAGCCCTAATACGCAGTCATCCCTGTGACTGGCCGTGATCATCCCAGTGATCACCCATGACCCTGATCATCCCTGTGATCAGTCACTCTCGTGATCATCCCAGTGATCACCCATGACCCTGATCATCCCTGTGATCAGTCACTCTCGTGATCATCCCAGTGATCATCCATGACCCTGATCATCCCTGTGATCAGTCACTCTCGTGATCATCCCAGTGATCACCCATGACCTTGATCATCCCTGTGATCAGTCACTCCCGTGATCATCCCAGTGATCACCCATAGCCCTGATCATCCCTGTGATCAGTCACTCCGGTGATCATCCCAGTGATCACCCATGACCCTGATCATCCCTGTGATCAGTCACTCCCGTGATCATCCCAGTGATCACCCATAGCCCTGATCATCCCTGTGATCAGTCACTCCCGTGATCATCCCAGTGATCACCCATAGCCCTGATCATCCCTGTGATCAGTCACTCTCGTGATCATCCCAGTGATCACCCATGACCTTGATCATCCCTGTGATCAGTCACTCCCGTGATCATCCCAGTGATCACCCATAGCCCTGATCATCCCTGTGATCAGTCACTCCCGTGATCATCCCAGTGATCACCCATAGCCCTGATCATCCCTGTGATCAGCCACTCCCGTGATCATCCCAGTGATCACGCCTAGCCCTGATCATCCCTGTGATCAGCCGCTCCTGTGGTCATCCCAGTGACCACCCGTGATCATCCCCGTGACCACCCAGACTCAAGAGGACACGCACAACTAGTTACCACACACAGTCAAAAGTGACTACAGTTCATCCTCACAAGGCTCAGAATCACTAACAATGGGTACTTGCCCTTCAGGCATTTTCCTATACCAGTCAATGACACTATATTGTGTACTCGTTTTCCTCTAAACCTCGCGGCCACAGTAATTTGCACTCGCTCGGTCAACCTGACTATTAAGAAGCTTGTTCTTTCTTAAATTCTTGATTTCAATCAAAAATTAATTACAATTATTATCAATCGGGAATCATCAATGCTATGTAACACATGAATACTAGGTACCACGTCATTTTCAACTTTAATTTCAATAGACTATTAATCTCAAATGCACATTACAATATGAGCCATGAGTAAGTAACAGTAAGCTTGTCTAGTCACGTCTAGTCACGGCAACCAGCCGACGAACAATCACATTGCTCAACAACACACGGTCTCAGCAGACCACTCCACAGTACGGTCAATCCAGACCACGACCATCGCCGACTTCGAACATTGAACTCAATAAGTCACATAGTCACATAGAAACCCTTACTCATACTCTCATATTTTACAACGGGATAAACATCCAAAATACTTTCAATAAGCTTTCTACTTTATCAAGTGGTACGAAGATTCACTACAAAACTCTCAATGTTAACTGACTCAAATATCACAAAATAGCTCACCGGATATTTCCCAATTAAGATACTTCAATACGCCAATTCATGTCAATCATTACCGCAATCCCTCATATTCCTCAGGTAACAGGATTGAGAAGAGAACCACGTTCTTCCCTGGACGAGGTTTATCAATGCTCACAATAATTACCCGCATTGAACCAACATGAAAATAAGAAAACATATTAGAACATATCACATTACGTACAAGATTAAACTTGATTCTTTCGGAAGCTCATAATTACCTTCTTAACTCCACAATAGAGTAGAAAACTAACTAACTATACTCACAGTACATTCCAAGTTTTATAACCAATTGCAAAATAAACATTACGTAAAGCGCATGACAGTAGCGCTTTTGGCGGGATGATGATTCAGACATATCTCCGAATACTACGAGCTTCATAATCCAGGGGAAGGTACATGAATTTCAATCTCGTCGTCGTCGTCGTCGTCGTCGCCGTCGTCGTCGATAATATGCACTAACGAGCTCAGCTTGCAGCTCTCAATATTCTTTCATCTTATCATAAACCTAGCTCCGTGGTTGATCTTGAACACAATCCATGGCGATATGATATTCAGCACAGTGGGCAATCCAGGCTCAGTGGGCAATAGCGATCTTTATCATTCTCTGCTAGATGCACGGTGGGCAATAGCGATCTTGATCCCACTTCTGATGTCGGCCGAACAGCGATATTTACCCCACTTCTGATATTGGGGACATGTTACATCAGGATAAGCACGAGCATTATACTGTCAATCCAACATCTTAGGATTTCTAGGTCTTGATCTTGAAATAATAACTCACAGGACTTCATTACAATGACATTGCTTGTATTTTACACACGATCATCATGGATTACACATTACAGTTAGGATACGTCTAGATTCAATTAATTGATGGAACCTAAACGACCTCCCTACACCCCATAGTCGTCCTGTCCACGCCATAGAATCTTTTCCTAATCCTATACTCGATTCGCAATACGATCGTGATGTCGTCAACACATCCTTCCTCCCATCTACGTTCCAATGTAATCGCCATCCAACCATCTCCCTTCGTCCCATAACGTCTAATGTCCCGACCAGGCTAATGTACGCCATCTTTACTTATCATAGACTCCCTCACTCACTCACTGCCACAGACTACCAAACCAGCTCACATCCCTCTATCGAACAACTGTCATCTGTCACAGTGCGTAACACCACAGACTTAACATAGTCTATTCTCATACCACAGACTACACCACGAAGGTAGAACTCACGTCACGGAATAACAACACTACCGATTCCATCAGTCAACTGAATTTACAAACTACTCTTAAACTTCTACAGACTAAAAATAATGTAGTGACGTTATAATCCGCTATCTGGTGTGGCGCCACTGATGCCACGCTCCGACAGATATATATTACTACCATCCACATTAAATTAAATATGAACACCTGCAAGAGGACATTCATCATCATGAAGGATTATGACCTTTTTAGAGAGAAAGTTTTTACATATCTAATGTCTAAGGCATTTCAGATGAAGAATATGACTTGATGCCACCTATCTTTAAGCTGGACTCGTTCGACTCCTGCCTGAAGGAGCCGCGCGGAGTCTACTGCTCCACCTACCTTACCTTCGTGTCAGATGAGGACAGCGACCTGCTGCGGATGATGCAGGTGACATTCTTGTTCACTTAAAGTTTTATGAAGCAAAATCCAAATCTTCCTAATTAATTCTTCTTTGAATCTGACGAATGAATTGACAACATTTTATCTTATTCTAGGAATTTTCAGACCACATTCCAACACACTACAATCACACAAGAGCACTCTACGGAACTTGTATTACCAAGACATGCATGCATTTATATAAAGGGAAAGCAAAGGAGAACCTAACAACTGTCCTTGAGGCATGCCTAAATGAAACTCTATGGAGAGAGTACAAACTGAAAACTGTCACTGAGGAAATGTCTTGCACTTTTGAAGACGAGAATAAAATGGAAATAGACTGGTCATATATAGTAATAGCAGTTGTCTGTACGTGCATTGTGATGCTCAACATCATTGGAAGCCTTTACGATTCCTGGATCATTAAAAAGGAGCCTGGAATAAGTAAATATTTGCTATATTCTTTTTAGTAATTATTTAATTTAGTTTTGTTTAGTTTACACGCCTCGGTGGCCTAGTGGTATGTGCACTCGCCTGCCAAGACTGAGGTCCCGGGTTCAATTCCCAGGTCGAGCGAAAACATGTTTCCTACTTTTCAAACATGGCTCGGGTTTGAGATCACCAACCCGCATTAGGCAAGCGTGGTGATTACGCCTGAAACCTCCTCACTGTACTGATATCTTCAGTGAGACGAGAGGCATTTGCCCAACAAGTGGGACATTACAGGCTAATACTTTACTTTACTTTACTTAGTTTACACGTAATGAGACTCCATAAGTAATATGATTTTTTTTGGATAGGTATGCTTAAAATAACTATTTTACTATCAAATATACTGTTTTCAGTGTCAACACTATTGCTATGCTTCTCAATCCCTCGCAACTGGAAAGTGCTGACGTCTCCGGTTACTATGAGTGACAAAAAGTTTGAAATTCTGAAATCAATTAATGGATACAGGTACAATATGTTATGTATATAGTTTAGTTCTTTCTGTTTGGTTTTTAATAATATGCAGAGAAGGTTGGAAGCGTTTGCCCAGCAGCGGAACGATACATGAAGAAAGAAATACTCGGTTACCATGGGCAGAGGTCTTAAGCGAAGTCAAATATTAGAGAATTATTATACTGATTAAAATAATTTACTTGCCCAGGATTTAATGCAACTAATAGGTTTGATATGTTTTTATCCACAGAGCAATATCCATGATAGGCGTGGTGACAGGTCATGCACTCCTGCCGCCCTCAGTCATGACTGAATCACCAAAGTTTTTTGAATCTGTAAGATATTTTATTAATTACAAACTAGCCAACCATGTGGGATCATTTAAAACGATGCCATTCATTTTCTCATAAACTTTAACCAGCAAGATTTTTGAAAATAGTTTTGGAAGTGCAACGATTCATCGATGATGTCAATTAATGTATTGGATAAGGAACAAACACAATTATGATGTAAAAAAATATGTCCGGTGGTCCTTTTACCCCTGACGCAAAAGAGGGGTTTTATAAGTTCGACGTCGATGTTTGTGTATGACTGCTGTGGCATCTAGGTTTAAAACGGATTTCGATACCGACGTTTTCATTTTCCTTGCGGTGGTTCTTAACTGTTTGGTAAAAATCCGTCCTGCAGTTTTTGTGCTGGTTTTTAAAGTACTTGTTTACAAAATAACTTGTCTATGTTGCCACATCATGATACCCTTGTTTGCCCTGTTTGAGTACCAAGTGGCTCGTGCTAAGTCATATTTTTTATTTCAGACGTACAAAAGTGATGCCTTATACAGTTTTAGGAATGGCCCACTGATCATGCAGACATTTTTCGTCATGTCTTCGTTCCTCTTGGTCTACAATCATCTTTTACTATCGGAGAAGTATCAAATCACGTGGTCTCTCCTGCCGACGGCAGTTCTGAAGCGATGGTTGAGGTATAAAGCCTTTGGGGGTGTTTGAAATTGTATACCATACATAAGTAAGTGGTCTCGGTGGTCTGGTGGCATGTGCACTCGCCTGCGAAGACTGAACTCCCGGGTTCAATTCCCAGATCGAGCGAAGCATGTTTCCTACTTTTTAAACAAGGCTTGGGTTTGAGATCACCAACGCATTAGGCAAGCGTGGTGATTGCGCCTAAGCCTCCTCACTGTACTAATATCTTCCTTACTGGCTAATACTATAAGTAGGTATTATTATTTCACATAGACTTTGATGATTTCAGACTGACCCCATCGTACGCGTTGGTTCTAGCTGTGACAGCTACCTGGTTCAGATACTTCGGTTCAGGACCATTGTGGGATGTAAGTTGTAGCTTTCTAAGCAATGAACTATTGCAAAGCAATTTTTTTTTTTTTTTTTTTAATTATTATTTTGTGATTTTGTTTTTTTTTTGATTGATTTTGATTTTATTTTGATTTTTACTTTTACCCGGCTTACCTTTGCAATTTACCTTTTCAATTTCATTTTTACTGATCTTTAGCGAAATCTTCAATATCTTATTCGACCACGGACTCGGCTTAACTCATTAATATTTATTTTTAGAAAATAGTTGTTACCGAGGCACGAGCGTGCGAGTCTGATTGGTGGTACTATATACTGTTCTTCAATAACTACGTGGACAGTTCACATTGCGGAATTCAATATTGGTACAAAGCATTTTCTATTTGAAATATCGTAATCAATTTATACCAGAAAATAGTCCAAATTGTATGATTTCTTCAATTATTGTTTTATCAGGTACCTGGCAGCGGATACTCAACTCTATATCGTAGGTGTTACAGCCTTCGTTATCTGCAGAACTGTGAGTCCTAAGAAGGTGCTCTTCACCCTGTTTGTGGTCGGACTCATCATCCCAGCTCTCCACACTTACTTCCAGGACTTAGACGGGACTCTTATTATTTCACCGAAGTTAGTACAAGTCCGAGCTGGTGGTTGGTTTCCAAAAGTGGAACAGTATAGATTTAAAAAGTAATTAATTTTAGGGCAGCCACTACTTTCTTCACTGAAGACGATACCTTCAACCACGTGTACAAGCGCGGGCACACCAACCTGGCGGGCTCCGTGGTGGGGCTCGCCGCCGGGTACCTGGTCTACCACCTGCAGAAGACCAACTTCGACCTCTCACAATACAAGGTAACCGTCAACCATGATTTCTTGATTTAAGCCTATTTCTCCTTTTCAGACAAAGTATTTTAACGGTCGCATTCGCTTCTCTTCAAGTGAAATGGTCACCCCTTGTTGGGGGTTGAATTTAGAAAAGTTCTTTCTTAGTGATCACTTACATCATGAAACGAACCCCTGAAATAAATATGAAGTTTCTAGGTATAGTTGTTTCGGCTGTGCGTTGATATACAAGTCAGTCAGGTTTTCCTTTTAATATAGACTAGCAGCGCCCCGCGGTTTTACCCGCGTTGTGCCCGTTTCCGTGGGAATTTCGGGATTTTTTTTACATAAAAACCTTCCTCTTGAATCACTCTACCTATAACAAAAAACCGCATCAAAATCCGTTGCGTAATTTTAAAGATTTAAGCATACAGACAGACAAACAGTGTGACAGACACGAAAAAGAGACGACTTTATTTTATACTATGTAGTGATTTGTAATATTTAATTAATAATATACAATAATGAAGACGTTTATTCTTTATCCATCTCACTATACTGATATTTTTTAGAACCTTGAGGTCTTTTTCAAGCATCTACTTTTTATTTCTGAACAAGTAGGTAACGTGTATAACAAAAGTGTTAATTTTGTTGCAGTGGTATCGTCCCCTATACTGGCTCATCTTCCCCATCTGCCTGGCGATCACAGTATCTTGTAAGGTGTACTACGGAGACTACCCTCGGTTCGGGATCGTTCACCGAGTGCTGGTGGCTGCTGTGTTGAGACCAGTGTTCGCCATCTTCATAGCTACTATTTTGATAGGAATGATATTCAAATATGAGCGTACGTAAAGTTTGGTTAAATAAAATATTGCCTATAACTAACTACCGTACTCAGAGACGTACATTAAATAGTCACTTATTTTTCAATCTTACTTAAAAGATGGTCTTTGGTTGAAGTTCTTTCCATTTTTCTCATAATATCCTTGTAAAAAATATAGACCAATTCACATTGTGTCATGTCATGTGTCAATTACATTGAGTTAAATGTACGAAGAACTCAATGATTGATTATGTTTTTTTTCTGTTATTCCCTGTGTTTTTTTTTCGCTTAACCTAAATTGATTATGGTAAAGCGTTTTTTATTTTCCATGGTCATCATTTCAGCGGTATACCGCGGGATCCTGGAGTGGAACGGCTGGACCACTCTGAGTCGCGTCTCGTACAGCGTGTACTTGGTTCACATGCTCGTCATCAAGGTCCTGCTAGGACAGCTGATGGTGCCGCTGCCCGCATATGTTTACGCAATGGTGGGTAAAACTTTAATGCCCGTACTCAGACACGTCAAATCCTTAGGTACCTCTAGGTAAAAAGAAAGTTCGCACTTAAAAAAAGAAAGTTCGCCTTTTTTTAAAGTATGGAACCCTCCGTGCGCGAGTCCGACTTGCACTTGCCCGGTTTTTTTTATAATAGTACCTCGTAATCTGGTAGTGGATAACACCATCTTTTCGAAAATCCCTATTTATATGTGTTTCTTTTCAGCTTCAATTCCTGGTATGCGCGTTGACTCTCACATATTTCACCGGTTATATTTTCTATCTCACTGTCGAGTCGCCGCTCACTAATTTGGTCTCGATCATTGTGAAAACACTCCCTAAGAGCGAGAGAAAGAAAGTTTTACCTCAGAATGAGACGAAAGAAGAAATTGTAAAGGAAAAGAATACAGACGAATAGACATTCACTTGTTTGAGACGAATCTGAATCTAAATCCATTGTAAATAAAGTTTAAGTTAAAATAAATAATTATGTTTGTTTATAAATAGATTTTTATTCGGAAGTAACTCTTTAAACACCAATTTAAAAACCCATAAATACGTAATTAGTTGAGTTTCTCATAAGAGTTCGTGATTTTTGTTAAGTATTTCTGTAGGTCAGTCTTACTTTACTGTCGCGTGTGGTCAGTGAAACCGAGACAGTTATAGAACACATTGTAATATACAGGATTCTGTAACATTTTTGGAATAATAACCAAAGAAGTTTCTGAGTATCTAGAAAATATTATAGATATAATTTATATGTAACTTTAGCAACTACATTTAAAAAAGAATTTTATTAACATACGTAAGTATTATTGAAAAAAAATCGTTTCAAGTTAAGAGCGATGAAGAAGTTTTTGTACCTGTTCCTGTTCTCCTTTAAAGTTATTTCTGCTGTAATATATAAGTTGCCTGGTAAGTGAACTAATATTATTTTATTGTAGCGCTTGTGGCGTAACAATTTACGCCACGAGGCGCCAAGCGATGATAGTTCATTGCGATTGTTAAGCAACGTGCAACTCGGCCCCTTCCTTACTTGGAAGGGTGGCCGATAGTGGCATTCTATCTGAACGCTGCCGTACTTCGGAGGGCAGGTTAAGTGGTCGGTTTTGGATGTTTCAATCAACATATGTTGGAAGCCGGTCTAACAACTCCGATAACAGGGTTTGCCACTAAGCTATTCGAAAGGAATTAATTAACTTTATTATATATCTCTGTCTATTTCAATGTATTTTCTATCTTGTTTTAGTAAACATTGTGTTGGTAATCAATGAATAAATAAATTAATTAATTAATTAGAAAACTATAATTACTTTATTATCAACTGTGATATTATTGAGGGTTTAAATTTCTTCGAACTTCGGTTGGATGTTAGATTTTAAAGTGTTTTTATTTTGGCCGAAATTAAGGACCATTTCAAATCATGGTCCAGGTGGTCTTTAGCCTAACTTCTTCTCCGTAATCAAGTTGGTTTTAGTCACAACAATTGTCCCAACAAGTTTTTAGCCAAAAAGAGACTGTGACAGACGAAAATGTCTGGTAAACCTAGTGTGAGCTTCTAAACATATTTTCATATATCAGAAGACGGTTTAACGCCAAAGAAAATATCGATTTAGGTTTGGCTCATTCCTTGAGGAATATTTCAGCTTTTCAATATGTATCAATTTAGATGCAGAGTACGACCTGATGCCGCCAATCTTCAAGGCAGACCCGTTCGACTCCTGCCTGAAGGAGCCGCGCGGAGTCTACTGCACCACCTACCTGACCTACGTGTCGGATGAGGAAAGCCCATTACTGCATATGATGCAGGTGACATACTTCATTTTCAATCATTCCAAAATAAGCCATCCTGATAAGTCAATTAGATTTATATTCTTTTGCTTCTTCTAAAAGAAGTTGGCTTTTGATAGCCGGGCCAGAACTGTAAGTGACTTATAATTACCATTCCAAAAAAATCCGTTTCCGTTTCATTACCAGAATAATTTAAAAAATCATAATTGTCATTTGTTTTGTCTGTACGTATTGCTAACCACTGACGTAGATTTATTATTCAGTTAATTAGTTATAGGGTCAAATATTAACGATGGTGTTAACTTGTGTCATGGTCGCGGTTAAACGTTTTACAGGAAAATACATTCAACAAAAAATAGTTTCTGAATAGAGGAAAAGTTTTTGTCTGTCAAGCGTCGCTAGGTTCTGTGAGTTCACTAGCTGCGAGTTGGAAAATGCACAGCTTCGAGCGGCTGCCTCGCCCCGAGGCCGAGCAAGTACAGACGCTGCCTCAACCTGAGGCCCGCCGCGACACGACGTATATTTTGTACTTATGGCTGTTTGACCTCAAGCCTAGGCTGTATCTAATGGGTATCCAGTTCAACGTGCTAAATTACTCGCACGATCGTTCGCGTTCTTTTGAATTCGCTAACTCGCTCCATTGCAACGAGCGACACGTACGCCTTGTATCTCACGGCAGACCAAATGCTTCTTGCTTGACTCACTTTAGATCATTAGGCAGGTACAATGATAAAATAATTAGACGCGACATGCCTGCTTTTGATTCAATTAAATCGTTGTTATTGATTTAGTTAAGTAGGTAATCACGATCCATTGATCGTCGAGAAAGAGATCGCTCTCTTTCGATCTGATTCCAACTTTGTACATTGATTAATCTTGCCCCTTTACTGAAAAAAGACACTTGAACATCAATATAATGTAACATTGTGGACTGTCATCAGTCCAATTACTATTGTGTTATACTCATTGTTGTCTGTGCCGTTTTTTTTGTTTTAAACAATTAAGTTTTTTTTTCTCATTTACTGAATGAGATGTACGTCTAAAAAAAAAAATTAGAACCAGAGGCTAGGAGTTTTTCATTTTATGAGGTTAACGTTAACTTTGTATAAATTTCAGTGTTTATTTCCATTAAGGAATTGACTTTAGCGAAATAGCACGATAAATTAAATATAGTAAATATCCTTTTCAGGAATTTTCAGCCCACACTGTCACACATTACAATCATACAAGAGCGCTTTACGGTACATGCATCACCAAGACATGCATGCATTTATATAAAGACAAGAAGAAGAAGACAAAGAAGGAACTAACTACAGTCCTTGAGGCATGCCTGAACGAAACTCTATGGGAAGAGTACAAACTAAAAGTTGTCACTGAGGAATTATCCTGCAGTTTCGAAGATGACGATCAAGTTGAAATACAGTGGTCATATATAATAGTAGCAGGTGTATGTCTGTCCATTATGCTGCTTAACATCATCGGAAGCATTTATGATACCTGGTACATTAAAAATGACCCTGACGTAGGTAAATTGATGCTTTAATTCCATTCTACTTGTTTTGAACATGAATATCACGGTGTTTTGATGTTAATTACTAAATTGAGCAGATATTTTTTGTTTCTGTGTATACAAAACCTTGATGACTTTTTTCAGTGTCACAACTATTACTATGTTTCTCAATCTCTCGCAATTGGAAGAAGCTAACCTCACTACCAGCGACTACAGGCGACCCGAGATTGCAAGCACTTAAATCTATACATGGATATAGGTACTTTATTAAAATAATAATGGTGAAGATTATAGTATAGGTACCTAATTAACGGGTGTAGTAATATCAATATTTTACTAAACAAATGCAATACTAGGTAAAATAAATGTCATGATAGAATATTGTCGTATGAGTACTTAGTAGTTATTTTTCTTAACCAGCTAAACTAAGTCAATTCAATGTTTTTTATTCACAGAGGAATATTCATGATTCTAGTGATTGGAACGCACTCTTTTCTGCCAATGTTACTGTTGACTCGCACTCCAAGGTTTATTGAATCTGTAAGCATTTCCTCGCTTAATTATGTAAACTTATTACATAAGCATAACGATTTCTTCATGATGAAATATATAATTATCAATTAAATCTTTATGGTACATTTAATTGGCGTATTTTTATAATTCACAGATTTACGAGTACCCTGGTCTACAAATTTTCATCAACGGAACAGTTGTCATGCAGATATTCTTCATCATGTCCTCATTTTTGCTGATGTACAATTTCCTTTTGGCGTCAGAAAAATATCAGCTGACGTGGTATCTGCTGCCGAGAGCAATCTTGAAGAGGTGGTTGAGGTACTGTAGCATTTAGAAGGGTAATATAAATCACGTTAATAGTACACATAGTGTTGTTGCGTAATTGAACTAAAGATTAAAATGTTTAAAAAAAACAATATGCAAGAAATGATTTGACGACATTCTGTAAACGTAGAACTGGAATCTAACCCGTACTCAGAGAATGCTTTCTTAGTAGGATTTGTAGTAATGGGTGATTTAGACATGTAATGTCTGAAAAACTACGACAAATAAATAAGTATCAGTTTAAGCACTTCTCTGAGTACGGCACTAAGTTTAAGTTCTTTGTAACTTTTTATTACATGCGCTTAATATACGTTAAAAAATAAAATGTTTTCTTCCTAACTTCTCACTTTCGAGAGTTTACTAATAATATTGGTATGTTCCTCCTATGAACCTCCTCACTGTACTGATATCTTCAGTGAGACGAGAGGCCTTTGCCCAACAGTGGGACATTACAGGCTAATACTTACTTACTTATTTATGTTCCAGGCTGACTCCACCGCTGGCGATGGTTCTAGCTGTGACAGCTACTTGGTTAAGACATTTTGGTTCGGGACCGGTGTGGGATGTAAGCTATGTTTTACTTTCAGTTATTTTTTCCTTATTCAAATCACATCCTACAGTTTTACTCAAGACAATCAGGGCTTTCATTAAAAAAGCCTCTAAAAGACTTTGCCAATATTTGTTTCCTTAGTTTTCCATTTTCATAGCTACTTTTATATAAATATTTATAACTGTAATAAATTATTTTTTCAGAAATTTGT
This sequence comes from Cyclophora albipunctata, assembly GCA_963082685.1. Classification (NCBI taxonomy): domain Eukaryota; kingdom Metazoa; phylum Arthropoda; class Insecta; order Lepidoptera; family Geometridae; genus Cyclophora; species Cyclophora albipunctata. The sequence continues at coordinate 9,515,797 of OY720127.1, forward strand.
CGGAGTAGAGTCCCGGGCGTGTGAGTCTGAATGGTGGCATCAGATACTGTTCATCAATAACTACGTGGACGGGTCACTGTGCATGCCTCAGATGTGGTAAATTATATATTTTTCAGACAAAACTTACCCACTAACTTGACAAAACCTTACCGATTTCAGAAGTCTTTTTCTCACTGCCTTTTGTTCAATGAAAATCTATGTATGATCGCTCACTAGAGACTTCTAACAAAAAAATGTTTTGTCTGTTACAGCCTTTTTCTGTTAGACTTAAGGTATCGTATTTATTGTAAGATAGATAGATAAGAAATCTAGACGGTCCGGACTAAGGAGTACACATTACTATATGCAATTTTGTAATATAAAACTCTCCTTTTTCTTGACAGGTATCTAGCAGCAGATTTTCAGCTATACATCATAGGTGTTATTGTCGTCATTATCTGCAGAACTGTGAGTCCTAAGAAGGTGCTCCCCATCCTGTTTGTGATCGGAGTCATCATCCCAGCTCTCCACACTTACTTCCAGGACTTGGATGGAACTCTTATATTTTCACCGACGTGAGTTTGAGTTTAGGTGTGACGTTAAATTGCCGGCCCCAGTTGTTTCAATCGACATACTATATTGTTAACTTAAGGGTGTGTTTCTTCAATTTAACAGCCTCCGTGGTCTAGTGGTTTGAGCGCTCGGCTCACGATCCGGAGGTTCCAGGTTCGATTCCCGGTGGGGATATCTCACAAAAATCACTTTGTGAGACTGTCCTCAGTTTGGTTAGGGCATTGCAGGCTGAATCACCTGATTGCCCGAAAAGTAAGATGATTCCGTGCTTCGGAGGGTACGTTAAGCCGTCGTCAGTCCCGGTTACTTTCTCCGGATAGTAGTCGTTACATGAGCCATGTCAGAGGCCTTTGGCGGCTCAATAACTCTGACACCGGGATTGGTCAGGTTGACCATCCACTCGATGAAGAAGAAGAATTTGATTGTTGTGATTGGTCCATTGAGCTCGGCACAGCTCCGCTCTGCTTCTGTAGAAACGTACCCTTAGGCGTTGTCCTAATAGAACGCGAATCGCGCGAATCGCGCGAATTTTACTCGTACGAACGCGCGATCAAACATATTGAACTCTAATAGGTGTCCTAACTGACAATCGCACGACGCGGTCTCAAATGTTTGAAACACGCGATGGTCGCATCGCTCGCATCGCGCATTCGCGTTCTATTAGGACAACGCCTTAGGCGGTCTAAAAACTCTGACAATATGTTTGGCTAGTAACCAATTTGAACTTGCTTAATCTAAATTCCAGGTTAGCAAGTAGTTTCTTCACTGTAGACGCCACCTTCAACCACGTGTACAAGCGCGGACACACCAACCTGGCGGGCTCTGTCATCGGACTCGCCGCTGGTTACTTGGTCTACCACCTGCAGAGGAGCACTTTCGATGTGTCAAAATATAGAGTGAGTTTTACATCACACACGTGAAGGTGTCCTTATGGTGGGACAACATAGACCACTCTACTGTTTATTCCTCCAGGAACTTGAAAGGCCCCTTGCTGTGACTTGCGGCTTCCTATATTGGTTATGGTACAAGTAGAGGCCCAGGAGTCAATTCTGAAGGTTCCATTGTGCTGCTGTTACGACTACATACAATTTTGAAAAAAAAAATAGCGCTGTCTCCATTTTAGAGTTTCAGATCTCTAGACTTATTGTTCTGTTTTCGGAAGGTACTGAAAGCCTCATGTCGCAAGACTTCAAAAGTCTTAAAAGACATCACGATTGGCATCACGATTGGCCACTCAACACTCAACTATCACTCAGCCTTCCACTCTGTTCCAGCGGTATCGTCCTCTCTACTGGACCATACTCCCGGCCTGCTTCGTCGAGATGTACTCGTGTAAGGTGTACTACGCCGACGCGCCTCGGGCCGGTCTCCTGCACCGAGTGCTGGTGTCTGCTGTCATAAGGCCGGTCTTCGCCTTTTTAATGGCCACTTTATTAGTCGGGATGATTTTAAAATTTGAATGTGAGTAAAATTACCCATATAATCTGATATCTAAAATATACCTAAAATGTTTAAACTGAAGACTGTTTTTATTTAAATTTGGACGCACAACCTTTATACATGTCGGATTCAATTTATTATTTTAACGTCTGATTGATTATTATTGGTTCTGAGCGTAATACCATCGGGAATGAGACAACGAAAATAAAACTAGTGCGCGATACCAGTTTATTATAATGGTAAATTACACATTGCAGCGGTGTACCGAAGCACCTTCGAGTGGAATGGCTGGACGACCCTGAGTCGGGTCTCCTACAGCGCGTACCTGGTGCACTTGTTAATCATCAGGAGCTTGGCAGGACTGCAGATGGATTCTCTGCAAGGAACCTTCGTCAGGACGGTAACTTAGTTCATTTAAAATACAATTCTGTTTTTAATATACTTAACATATACTTATCTTACCAACCCGCATTAGGCAAGCGTGCTGATTACGCCTAATCCTCCTCACTGTATCTGACTGATATCTTCAGTGGGATGAGAGGCCTTTGCCCAGAAGTGGGACAGGCTATTACTAACTTACTTAACTTCTGCCCTGCCTGTTGAGTGTTGACGGTACCTAGTACTTAACTCTCCGTGCGCGAGTCCGACTCGCACTTGGCCGGTTTTTTACCATACTGCAAAGAAATGAAATGTTTTTCGTGTATCTGAAATGAAGATACGTTATTACTTATATAATATACTTTATTTTTCAGACAGAATTTGTAGTGTGTGCGCTGACTCTGACATATTTAGTCGCTTATTTGTTTTGGCTTACTGTCGAGTCGCCGCTGAGTCAGTTAGTCGTCATCATCGTGGAAAGGAAAGGAAGAGACACACCGCAGAAAGAGAAGAAAGAAAACTGCGCAAAGATTAATTAAAATAACGAGGCCTTCTAAAACAAGGCGGCGTGATGAAGAACTCCTAATTTATTTATTACCCAGTATGTTAGGAAACAAAAGCCGTTCGTTCCAAATTGTATTTTATATTGCACGAAATAGAACACTACCTATCATAGACGAATGTCATTTGTTTGTAAAACATATTTAGGCGCTTAGTAAAATAAATAATGCTTGTGCAGTCCGCTCTTAAAGGTCTTATTGATTCTTTCCATTTTGCCCCTTCCACTGTAATTTTCTTCAGCTTTTCAAACGACTAGACGTTTTTTCTTTTGATCCATAATTTCTTTGCCATTGTAACTACGATTTTGTGTATTTTTTTAAAAATATTTTAAGCATACTTTTAATAAATAATTTGATTATATTTTGGTTTTATTTACTCGGAGATTGTTCACATTATACCAAAACGAAAAAAACATGTTTCCTACTTAGAGCTTAGCATGTGTAAAGTCCGGACTTGTCCCGTGACTCCGAGGTTAAACATTATATATTATATTATAAGTAATTCGAAAATTAATAATATTATTATAAATTTGGTAATTATAAGTTTTAAAAGATCTTGGGGATGTGAAAAGGTGCCTTAAAGTTTAATAATATCTTAACGCAGTCCTTCGTTTTGCTATGTTGTTTTTGTTAGGCGTTATTTAAGAATAGCCTGGTGTGATAACCAAGTGATAAAAAAAGAGAACAGAACAAGAACCGCAGCGAGCCATTCAGAGAGACACCTTTCATGCAAATACAAGGAATACACGCGACACTCACCCGCACAATGTGTAACTTGTCATCTTGTCACAGCTGTCCACTGAGACGGCGGCCATCTTGCGTGGTGCAGGATTCGCTAACGATTACGAATTGTGACCCAATATCCGTATAAACTAATCGATTACCTTACACGATCGTTTCCGGCCGGGAAATACCCCCTAAAACTCCGTTGTTTTTTCCTACTGTTTTCCGTCGTCAGTGGCTCACTGACAAGAAGTCAGGGGCTACTTTACGGCATTCCTCCGCTTCTCCAGTCGCGCCGACGACAATCGAATACAGCCTAATAGAATAGTGTAAGCGTACTATTCAGGACAAAGAAATAACGAGATAATTAAACAAAAAAAATCGCGGGAAACAATAGCTAAATTTAATTTGATATTATCGTATTTTTTTCATGTACCTAGTTGTTTTTCTCGTATCATTTATTTAATTAAATAGGTAGCTGATTATTTTAATATATTTTTGCAAATAAAACTAACATTATTAATTTGTATTTTGTTATGTCAAACAGCACGAAACGTAGGGTCGAGGTAGACGGGCAGGTGATACAATATGTTGACGAGTATATTTACTTGGGCCAGTTAGCTAGCTTCGAAAACAGGCAGGACAAAGAGATCGGTCGCAGGATCGACAACGCCTGGAAGAGCTACTGGTCCATGAAGACGCACATGAAGGGTGACCTTCATCTGTCACTTAAGCGTAAACTCGTCGACATGTGTATCCTGCCCGTCCTAACCTACGGTGCCCAGACATGGTCTTTGACGGAGTCACAGAAGTCCAAGCTCAAGATTTGCCAGAGGGCGATGGAACGCAGCATGCTCGGATTAAAGCGCGTTGACCGAGTACGCAACACCACGCTGCGTTCCACTACCGGTATTGCAAACGGGCTGGGCACGTGAGTCGGATGAACCCGGAAAAGTGGGCCCACATCACATCTCAATGGGTCCCTGAAGGAGAGCGACGTCGAGGTCGACCGAGGAAGCGTTGGCGGGACGATCTAATCGCCTTTAAAAGCGATTGGTGGGTGCTCGCAAAGGACAGGGAGGGTTGGCGATGCTTGGGGGAGACCTTTGCCCAGCAGTGGGACAATATAGGTTAAATAAAAAAAAAAATTATATTGTATGTATCTATATAATACCTACGTAATATAATACATTAGCAGCGCTCCGCGGTTTTACCCGTGTTGTACCCGTTCCCGCGGGAATTACGGGATAAAATTTATCCTATGTGATATTCTGATGTATAACCTATATTACTGTAAAGTTTCATCCAAATCCGTCCAGTTGTTTTTTCGTGAAAGAGTAACACACATATGTACATACATCCATTCTCACAAACTTTCGCATTTAAAATATTAGAAGGAAGGATAAAAAAATTATAAAATACAATCCTGAATAAACAGTTTTTGTTTCATAAACATCTTTGGTTACTGAATAGATTAAGGAGTTAATGCAATCCGCTCTTTGAATAATATTGAGTGTAAAATGCATACAGTGTGACAGATCCAAAGTATTTTAGACGTCTCATCTCTCATCTGTGGTCTCAGAGCAAAATATTGTCTAAATACAGCCTAAACAACCTAATTACAGTCTGATCTGGCTCAAGTGCTTAAAGACGTCCATTAAATCGACACTTAATTAATTGACGTAAGTATTCATACGTCTAACTAATAACTAAAACAAATATTATAAAGCTGCAGAGTTTGTTTGTTTGAACGCGCTAATCTCAGGAAATTACTGGTCCGATTTGAAAAATTCTTTCAGTGTTGGATAGTCCACTTATCGAGGAAGGCTACAGGCTTTTTCATCCCGAAATTCCGAACGGAACGGGCACAATGCGGGTAAAACCGTGGGGCGATGCTAGTTCCAAAATAAATTACTCATTAAATCTCTACTAAGGAAGCATTTGAGGTCTCTGAGTACGGCGTTGGAAGTTCAAAAAAATAGTTAATAATGCACTTAAGGGTCGGTGCACATTGGCCGATAAATACGCTGCATATTGTCGATTGCGTACCCTGAAACAGACGATATGTGACAAACCGTACTCCCTTTCATAGTCAACCGACGCGGACGTTCCGTTTGTGCATCGACGTTACTGACAACATCCGACTTTTATACATTTGATATGCATCTACCTTTAGGCCGGCAGCATTCATGTTGAATCTTGACCTAAATTTCGTGTCTGAATTATTTTCTTCTTCATCGAGTGGATGGTCAACCTGACCAATCCTGGTGTCAGAGTTATTGAGCCGCCAAAGGCCTCTGACATGGCTCATGTAACGACTACTATCCGTAGAAGGTAACCGGCACCGACGGCTTAACGTACCCTGATTTATTATTACACATCTTTCTGAAAATTAAAAATCTGAAAATTCGCTAAGTGTGTGGTATGGGTTAAATTCCTTGCAATGGCGTTCTGTTTTTCAGATTCTGGATTGTAATCGAAATTTAGCATTAATAGTACCGGCTTTAATGTGGCGAAAACACAAAAAATTTGCTTTAACGTTTACCCCACAATGTTATTAACTATGAATATTTACAACTAAAACAATTCTATGCTAATAACTCGGAAGGTATACTTAATAGAGTCGTGGGATTCGTGTTCAAAAAAATTGTAATATATATCAAATAAAAATATATTTTTTTGCCAGATACGAGCACGTGTGAAACTCTTGAAATGCTGTGAATAATAAGTACATAAAATTTTAAACGTTCACACTATAATTTGTTATAATGACCTCGTTCGGAAATTTCGCAGTTTTGTGTGAGCGGAATTCCGTTTTTTTATTATATGTACAATATACCCATCAAAACATTCTATAAAAAACTAGCCAAGTCTCGATGGAGCTGCTTGTCTATCTCTAAAATGTAATGAAATCTAGACAAAGTGGTGCCAAGTTTAAGGTTCCTTACTGCGATTTCTTTATTATTTATAGTTAATGTGTGTCCAGTAAAGGATGGTACGGCAGTGTTTGCTTCGCGCTCGACTTGGCGGGGGCACTGCCGTGCCCCCAGATTTTAAGCGCGATCTACATAATTTTCACACGGCGCCATCTATTGGATCGCGGGACAGCTAGTTATAAATATTATCGATTACGTTTAATAAGACACCGCGGTGGTATTTGCACTCGCCTGCCAATGCTGAGATCCCGTGTTCAATCCCCAGACCAGCGAATACATGTTTCCTACTTTTCAAACATGACTCGGGTTTGAGATCATCAACCCGCAGTAGGCAAACGTGATGATTAGGTACGTCTAATTCTCTTCACTTTACTGATATCTTCAGTGAGAGCCCAGCAGTGGGACATTACAGGCCAATACTGCACTTTACGTTTAATTTTATTTACTTTATTGCATACGCAGTAATTTAAACGTACTCACACGGGTTTTTTCGCGTTGGAAAGTTTATAAAGCAAGTAAATAACTTACTGCATACACAGTGGTCAGAAGGCATCGTGTCTGATGTCTAATTGTAAACATTGTCTAAATAAGTTCTAGTAGGTTAGTGGCCAACTCTGGTGCTCTTCGAAGGATGGTTGCGCTCAGATAGTAATGCCACTATCGGCCACCCATCCATATAGGGGTCGAGTTGCAATTGCATCACGTCGCGTAGACAAACTACGCCATGGGCGCTACGTAGTGTAAACGCGCCTTTATCTCAAGTTAACCTTCGACCTGATGATTATAAGGATAACAAATAAATATCAAATGCCTATGATGCAGAATTAAAACTATTAAATAGGCAAGTAGTAAAAATAAATAATGAATTCTTAATGAATAGTTTTATTTAATTAACTATATTTTTGTTAATATCTTAGTATCTTATTTGGTAATATAATTACTATTGTTATTAATGATTTGCAAACACATAGTGATATCATTACTGAGTGGTTGGACGTGCGAAAAGTAAACATGGGGCTGCAACTTATTTTAATGTTGTTTGGTCTGTACGTCGATGTATCCTCCGCTGATGTTTATAATTTGAATGGTAAGATCTACTTATTATTATCAATCGAAGTTAGCTTTCCAAAAGTGTTGCTGCTACATTAAGTATAGCAGCGCCCCGCGGTTTTACCCGTGTTGTACCCGTTCCCATGGGAATTACGGGATGAAAATAGCCTATAACCTTCCCGTTGAATCTGGCTATCCATTATAAAAATAATTATTTGAATCGGATTGATAGTTACTCAGATTAGCGCGTTCAAACAAACGAACAAACTCTGCAACTTTATAATATTAATAGTATATGTAGATCCCTACGTACATACATATATCTACCTACATATAATATTATATAATATTTCGCTAAATATTACATCACTAGCAGCGCCCCGCGGTTTTACCCGCGTTGTGCCCGTTCCCGTAGGAAATCCGGGATAAAATGTAGCCTATAGCCTTCCTCGATAAATAGACTATCTAACAGTGAAAGAATTATTCAAATCGGTTCAGTAGTTTCTGAGATTAGCGCGTTTAAACAAACAAACAAACAAATAAACAAAACAAACTCTTCAGCTTTATAATATTAGTATAGATTACATGAACAGTGATCGAAGTCACCTAGTAAGCAGAATATGCCTGTAACAGGTGACATCGCTCTTCCACAAGAATTCAATTTAAACATTTATCAAATTTGAATTTATTAAACTAATGGTAAAAATTATATAATATTAATAATAATTGGTTAAGTTTTGAATTTACAAATACAATTTCAAGAAAATAAAATAAAATACAACAACAAATAAATGGATCAAAATATCATGAAAATAATTTTGGAATTAAAATAAAATTGGAGTATCTGTTTGTAATACCTAAATAACCTTTTTTTAGCACACGAATATGAATACCTATAGGTACATACGGTAGTTACATACGAGTAGGTATATCAAAATAACATTTTTTACACTTCTTGTCTGTCTGTCAGTTCCGGGCAATCGTTAAAAAGGCTGACCGATGTTAATGGGAGTTTTACGTGCAGGTAGCTGATGCAACAGACTTTTTCTTTTGTTAGGCGTTTTTTTCTATTGTCGCTTCTTTGTAGATTAGTCTAGACCACACATAGATAGTTTAAAATATCAATACACAGTTTGGCCTTGAGTCTCTATACTCCTACTTAATTACCTCGGTACTTAGCCCCTAGACTAATACCATGAATATTCTACCGCTAATTATGGACACGGAAGAATAAGTTATAACCCATTGATATCATGCGAATATTCGAATAATCTTTTTTTGAAAAAAATAAGTTTATTTTTTTAGTTTTATAGAACTGAACACTTTGATTTTATAGGGTTCCGATTCCGAAGGGTAAAAACGGGATCCTATTACTGAGACTCCACTGTCCGTCCGTCCGTCCGTTCGTCCGTCTGTCACCAGGCTGTATCTCAAGAACGGTGATAGCCAGACAGTTGAAACTTTCACAGAATATGATGTATTTCAATTGCCACTATAACAACAAATACTAAAAATATAATAAAACTAATTTCAATTGGGGCCATACAATGAACGTGATTTTTTGCCGTTTTTAAAGTACGAAACCCTCCGTGCGCGAGTCCGACTCGCACTTTCGTTTTTTTGTTTGTTTGAACGTGCAATTCCAGAAAAGTGAATCGAGCTCCGCCCCGCTCTGCTCCGTTTAATAAACGCACCCTAACTTTTGTCTATTAAATTTTCAGCGACAGAGTACGAAAAACTCCCTCCATTATTCAAAATAGAGCCGTATGAATCCTGTTTGAATGAAGAAACAGGCTTGTATTGTATGGCAGACTTCATAGTAGTCTCCGATACTTATAATCCTATAATGGAAATGATTCGGGTAAGTTCGAGTGGATTATTAACCATTAAATGACCGAGTCCGGTTAGCTAAAGTGACAGTATAAGTTAACGTGACAGTTAAAGTTACAGGGGTGAACGAATGAAGTTAAACGTAAGTTTAATGAGCCCTATTTATTATTCAAATCCCTCAGGAAACTCATCAAAATGACAGGATTGTGTATATGTATATAAATAGTATAAGTACTCGTATGTGTAGCCGCTGTATGTGTGCCCGTGTGTTTAAGGCAACTTCTCAACGAAAAGACAAATTTTAATTTCGTTTTATTCTGTTTGAAACGTGCTTATATAGAGAAGGTTCTGAGCTTTGAATATAAAAAAGGATAGGTGATAAATTTTGCTTTACTTGATGTTTACAGGAGTATTCAAGGTCCACAATTGCTCACTTCAATCACACAAAGTTGAGACACGGTGTGTGCATCTCAAAAACTTGCAAATCCAAGTTTTTACAGTTCAACAGTACAAGTTCGGAGCAAATGGTTGAATCTTGTCTAAACGATACTTTTTACGACAAATATGGACTGAAAACCAAGTTGATACACAGGTTCTGCGAGACTTCGGAAAGTTTAAGGAACCCTCAAACGAAATATGAACTCGTTGACTTGGCGATGTTGGTAGTGCTGAGTGTGGTACTGTTCATGAATTTTCTTGGAACGGTTTACGAAACTCGCTTTGCTCCGGAGAAGATAAATGATAGTGCTTGTGAGTATTTTTACTAAGTTATGTTTTACTAGCAACTTTCCTCATTCTAACCCGCTTTATGCTTGTTTCTGTGGGAATTTTGAAATCAAATTAAAAAAGAGATATAGCCTATTTTTTGTTCGAACGGGCTACACGTTGTTAAGATTTTAATATTATGAGTTTCAACGTATGCTGATAATGCTCAACGTATCCATAAGTTGCTTGTACTACGTGTACCTAAAAATGTGTTTCAGGGGCGAGAATTTTGGTGTACTTTTCCATACGTCACAATTGGAACAGATTGAGGGCATCAGCAGGTAAAGGGCCTGATCCGAGGATAAACAGGCTCAAAGGAATCAGCGGACTAAGGTCTGTGTAGTGTTTATCAAAATATTTCTAACGATTTATTTTCATACAGTTAAAAGTGTCTAAAAAGTGTGTAAATAAATATTTTAAAAAGTCATATTAGTTACATCATTAAAATTTGTAACTCAAGAACAGCTGGACCGATTTTAATGTTTTTTCAAATTATTTATCTCAGTCAGGAATAGGATAATAAGTAATAAGAATCCCGGAATTCCCACGGGCACGGGTGCGCTGCGGGTGAAACCGGGGGCACAGCTAGTATATGATAAATATGACTAATCCAGCGTTGTCCACAGGACTATTGCGATGACAATCGCAATCTCTGCGCACGTGTTCGTATCCTCAACCCTCATTGTCGACAATCCGCAATTTGTGGAATATGTACGTATCTTTTTAACAAAAAAATTATCATCTTAGATATAATTTGTATTTTGGCTTTACTTATGTTTACTATTCCAAATCGGTGTGTGTTTTCGTGTGTGTGTCCGAGGGCTCTTAAGTAAATTAACTGATTCAATTCCCATCATAGACATAACTCGTAAAAAACAAAGTCTCGCTACTCAGTTCTACCCTAAACATTTGTGAGATCCATGTAATACCAAGTCGGTAAATTATTTCATCGGGTCCATTAACATCTTGTGATCTGTATAAATATTCAAAATCTATTATGACGAAATGAAGAACCTTTCACTGCTATAATTTGTAGTGTTTAAATGTGTGCATGTGTGGGGATAGTTGATATTATGCATTAAATAATCAAGCGTTCACCTAACAACTCGTGTTTGATTGAACTCCCGCAACTCGCTCCTTTACAAATTAATAAAATGAACTGAAAATATTTAATGCAATGAAAGTTCAGGTTTATAGTTTTATCCAAAACGGTGTTATAGGGGGGTCGGAAATGGCCTGAAATGCTTTCAAGGTTTGTATCGGGAAAGTATCTCATGGGTCACCTGTAGCAATGGGGGTGCCACAGGGCTCTATTTTAGGCCCATTTCTGTTCCTTTTGTACATCAACGACTTACCTCATCTTTTGAGGGATATCTGTGAGATAGTATTGTTTGCAGACGATACATCTTTAGTTTTTAAGGTTAACAGACGCGAAAAACCAGGGTTATGATGAACAATGAGGAACTTGAAGTGGTCAATCAGACTGTCTTTCTAGGCATTATAATTAGAAGCTAAGTTACATTGGGGTCCGCATATAGAAACGTTATCTGGTAGACTTAGCTCAGCAGCTTACGCTGTTAGAAAGATCCGTCAACTGACCGATGTTGACACCGCGCGTTAAGTGTATTTCAGCTACTTTCATAGCATTATGTCATACGGTCTACTGCTTTGGGGTAGTGCCGCTGACATAGATTCTATTTTTGTGCTCCAGAAACGGGCTATTCGAGCCTAGAGAGATCTATATGATGGGTCCACGGGAATCACTGAGAAGCAAATTCAAAGACACTAACATCCTAACATTACACTCACAATAAATTTATGAAAACCTCATGTATGTCCACAAAAATCCTAGTAAATTTAAGAAAAACAGTGATCTCCACCAAATTAATCTTAGGAATAAAAATAAGCTCGCTGTGCCCACTATTAGGCTCCATAAAGTGTCTCACTCCTTCGTAGGTCAATGTATACGTTTTTATAACAAATTACCAAACGACGTGGTAAGTCTTTCATTTATTAAATTCAAAAAGTTTATTAAGCATAGACTCAGCCAAAAGGCATATTACTCTATTATATTCTAGACTCAGACGTTTGGAAATGAATAGCTCTATTATTTAAGGCTTAAAATTGTTAATACAATCATTAAAAAAATTACAACCCCACTGAGTTTCTTGTTAGTTCTTCTCAGTAGGTGGCGCGATGCGAACTAACGTTAACTTAATTTTAAGCTGACGATTATAAATGATTGTAATGATCTGATATAATAAAGACATTTTGAATTTGAATTTTGAATTTGAATATCTACGGCTGCGCTTTTTTGTTCGACTTGGCGAGGACACTGCCGTGCCCTCAGATTTATTTATTACTTTGGAAGGGAAAAGTACTTTTTCTTTCATGGAGATGGTTTTCTCTATTGGGGCTTTCACGAAAATTACACTTTTGACAGATTTTTGGACTTCACGTCTCAGTTCTGCCACCTAGTGGGTGTCATTTCAGAAAACCCTCATTGTATATATACCTTTTTATTTTCAGATGTTCAATTCACTACAAATATTCATAAACACTTCAGAGTTACTTCAGTGGTTCTTCTTCGTCTCTGGAATGCTGATGTCGTACAACCTCATGATAGTAAGCGAGAAGCATGAAATGAACTGGAAGATGATACCCATGTCTATTGTATCTCGGTTGTTGAGGTAAGTAGAGAGATAGAAGAATTACGGGTTTATACGGAGGTTCCATCACATACTTGAAACTAAGACTTGATTTATTCTGACAAGCCCATAATACAAGCTCAGAGCTTAGTTTGGGTCTAATTAACCGTATTATATGTAACCACGCCCCGCGGTATTACCCGCGTTGTACCCGTTCCCGCGGCAATTTCGGGATACGATTTAATCCATGTGTTATCCTGATGTATAACCTATATTACTGTACAGTTTGATCCAAACCAGTCCGTTAGTTTTTTCATGAAAGAGTAATATACAAACATATTAGTAGGAATGAATGCTGCATTGTAATGTCACTGAGGCCGAAACGTCGGGAAATAAAAATAAAACTTGCTTTATGAATACTGCAAAAAACCCGTGCGAGTACGTTTACTGTGTATTCAAACACTTGAGTGTAAAAAACCCGCGCGAGTACGTGTACTGTGTATTCAAACACTTGAGTGTAAAAAACCCGTGCGAGTACGTGTACTGTGTATTCAAACACTTGAGTGTAAAAAACCCGTGCGAGTACGTGTACTGTGTATTCAAACACTTGAGTGTAAAAAACCCGTGCGAGTACGTGTACTGTGTATTCAAACACTTGAGTGTAAAAAACCCGTGCGAGTACGTTTACTGTGTATTCAAACACTTGAGTGTAAAAACCCGTGCGAGTACGTTTACTGTGTATTCAAACACTTGAGTGTAAAAACCCGTGCGAGTACGTTTACTGTGTATTCAAACACTTGAGTGTAAAAACCCGTGCGAGTACGTGTACTGTGTATTCAAACACTTGAGTGTAAAAAACCCGTGCGAGTACGTTTACTGTGTATTCAAACACTTGAGTGTAAAAACCCGTGCGAGTACGTTTACTGTGTATTCAAACACTTGAGTGTAAAAACCCGTGCGAGTACGTGTACTGTGTATTCAAACACTTGAGTGTAAAAACCTAATTCCACGTTTTTATTAACACTACGTCGATTAGTGAATTAGTCAACATACTTCATCCGCCTTATTCATAAACGCGGTGTGAATAAAACAGTGTTACACATTGAGTTATATTATTATGTACTAAGTACTACTCAATGCTGTGACACTGTGGTTTGTTTGCGCATTTAGCCGATTTTTGTTCGTCATTTTTTTCTTAGAAATCAAAAAATGTAATCCGCCCTACGCGGTTCCACCGCCCAATATCTATATGCACTTAGTAAAAAGCGATTATTTTCATATTACAAACAGACAATTTAATTTGTTTTATTTGTTTAGAGTATAGATGCATATATTTTTATCTGACGTCTCGGCCCTTTCTCGGCCCCTTTACAGCAACCGTGGTCACAGAACTCTTCTGCTCAAAATTGATCAATCAGTTCCACCAAAGCGAATTTTTTTCGATGTCGAGTATAACGATGCCTTTTAACTTCAGGTTGACCCCTACTTACGCTATGCTGCTCCTCTTCAGCGTGTCATGGCTGAGATTTCTCGCCCACGGCCCGGTCAAGCATGTGAGTATAAAGTGTTTTACAAGTGCTTTGCGGGTCTAATTCTCCATACTGTAATCTTTAGTGAGATAAAGGTTCGCCCGGCTTCCTACTACCTACTAATACTACTACTAAGTAAGTAAGTTCAGGAAGGTTCGTGGTCAACCCTGATACCGGGAGATTTTAGACAAGTGCCTTATCCGCGCCCGAGCCGCGCACTCGCCGCGCGCTCTGTTTCATTTTTTTGACGATGGATGGAGAGATTTAGTGTCGGAGTGTGCGTTGGTGTGAAAAGAATTACTAATGTTGATCTCAATTTTTTTCTAAGTTTTGCCTGTTACCTGTATAATTATTGTAAGGTATCATTTAGGTATTCATATTTAATATTGTTTTAATTTTTTAATTGTGATTTCTGACTTGATGCTTATAGGCGCGTCGCTAAGGCGCGTCGCTAACAGAAACGAAAGACGAGGCGCGGGCGCGGCGCCGGCGCGCCTCTTCTAAAAATCTCTTTGTTTTCCATTGTTTTTTATGTAACTGCGCTAACAGAACAAGAGTCGAGGCGTGTAAGGCGCGCGGACGCTTGCTCACCTGTCCGCCATTTTGTGACATTCTATTTCTATCAGAGAAGTGTTTACACCGACTCGCACTTGACCGGTTTTTTATAAAATTTGGTTTTTCGATAGTATACTCTCTCATAACTTGGTAAATAAATACTTACCGTAAGTAGGTAGATTTTATCTGGGTAGGTTCTACGCGAGCGAAGCCGTGAACAGAAGATAAAAGTAGTTAGTTATAACTTTTAATGGTAATCTTAATTGGATATAATTGCAATTCGCGTGTCCATCTAAACGCACCGCCTTTATCGCTCGTTCTTAAGTATGAATGAGACCATTTTTTATATTTACATTGAGTATTTGTATAAGCGCAAGCACGTCTTCATCTTCCGAAGACGACATGTTAAATACATTCAAACGAGGCATAAACGTCGCTGCCTCGACGCTTAGCACATTCGCCCGTTCGCCCGCGCCGCGCCCGCGCCTCGTCCGCGCCTCGCCCGCGCCTCGACTTTGCTGTTAGCGACCTGCCATAGTTTTTAAGTTTTTCAATTGATGTAATGGGACCCAATTAAGGTATTGTAAGGTATTATTTAGGTACATATTTATATTTTATATTGTTTTAATTTTTTAATTGTGATTTCTGACTTGATGCTTATAATTTGTATGTTTTTCAATTGATGTAATTGGGTCCCCGTTTTCATTTAAATATATAAATGGAACCTTTGTAGTATCATTTAGGTTCAGAGTTGGTTTGATATTGAAGAGTCTGAGCACACTATAGGTACACCAGGCATTATTTACATTACCTTGTTCCACGTAGACAAATATTCTTCATATATCATTAGTTCATTACTCATTAGTCAGTCTTACAACAGTTCTAGGTACATGTCTTTTTGTAAAAAAGAATTTAACCTCGGCGCAAAAGAGGGGTGTTATAAGTTTGAAGTTTTTTGTTTTACTTGTTGTTCGTCTTGCCTGTGTATACTTCTTCATAAGTTTTCAAAGAAAAAAACTGTTTAGGGTTTAATACTGACTTTTTGTTGGCAGTTAGCTGTGATAGAAGAAGTAAACTACTGCAGGCAGTACTGGTGGATGCACCTCCTCTACATCAACAATCACAACGATGAGTCAACATGCATTATCCAGTCTTGGTATGTATCAATACAGTAGTTTTATCTCACGAGCACCCCATAGTCATAGTTGTAGTCATAATATACTATGCGCCCCGCGGGTACAACCGCAGTGCATCCGTTCCTGTGGGACATATAGGGATTTTTATTACTTATCATCCCATTCCTTACTAACAGAAAAAAAATGAATTATTAAAATCGGTCCAGTCGTTCTCGAGTTATAACTAACACGACTTTCTTTTATATTACAAACTAGCTGTGCCCCGCGGTTTTACCCACAGCGCACCCGTTACCGTAAGAAATACGGGATAAATAGTATCCTATAGCCGTCTCTTGGTTCTAAACTACCTCCCCACCAGTTTTCAGCCAAATCGGTTCTCGAGTTATAAATAGTGTAACTAACACGACTTTCTTTAGGTCACTTCTCTTTCCATATTTTTGGTCACCACGGGGCATCGCTAGAAGATATGTTATACAATAGTTTTCCTTTAAGGTACCTCGCTGCAGACACTCAGCTGTACTGCTTCGGTCTCATCGTGTTCCTCATCTGCATGAGTCCCTCGCGCAGGAAGATCGTGCTGCCGCTGTTACTGATCGCCGGCGTCATCATCCCAGCACTCGTCACGTACCTGTATGACCTGGATGGATTAATGGTTCTTACGCCAGAGTAAGTTTTGTTCAATAATTTCGAGTAGTTAAGTATCCAACAGTTTTAGACTGCCTAAAGGCCTCCGATATGGACAAACGATTAAAACAACCGGGACCGACAGCTTAACGTGTACTTCGAAGCATATACAGAAATGCTACCATCGGTCCCCGAGCTGCATGTTGATTAACTAACGCAATGAACTAACAAGACCCGAGCGCTCGTTTATAAAGAGCGGTTTCCATAAGTATCGAACCGGCGTGTTAAATAGAACTTGAGATGAACAGATGTGTCAGGATGTCTATTGAATTTGCCGACTTGCTGCCAGATTGACTGCAATCTGGAGGAGCCAGCACTGACGAGTATTTGACTGCAACCTTAAAGGCAATCAACTGCTCATTCTCTCATTAAACTATATTCTAGAACATTTTTGCTTGTTTGCTTTACAGGAGAGAGAGACAGTTATTCATAGTATACCCGACCTTTAACTACATCCATAGGCGCGGATATTCTAATATATTCTGTTACGTCCTCGGCATGACTATGGGTTATTTAATTTATTACGGGCAGCAGAAGAACTTCAACTTGGATAAGTATAAGGTGAGAAGTAATACGTTTTTTAATCCATATAAGTATGGAATATGTCTCTACCACGAAATAGAGATAAGACGGTAAGCATAAGGCAGGTCGCTAAAAGCAAAGTCGAGGCGCGGGCGAGGCGCGGACGAGGCGCGGTCGAACGGGCGAATGTGCTAAGCGTCGAGGCAGAGGCGTTTATGCCTCGTTTGAATGTATTCAACATGTCATCTTCGGAAGATGAAGACGTGCTTGCGCTTATACAAATACACAATGTAAATATAAAAAATGGTCTCATTCATACTTAAGAACGAGCGATAAAGGCGGTGCGTTTAGATGGACACGCGAATTGCAATTATATCCAATTAAGATTACCATTAAAAGTTATAACTAACTACTTTTTATCTTTTGTTCACGGCTTCGCTCGCGTAGTACCTACCTACTCGGATAAAATCTACCTACTTATGGTAAGTATTTATTTACCAAGTTATGAGAGAGTATACTATCGAAATACCAAATTTCATAAAAAACCGGTAAAGTGCGAAGTGTGTGTAAACACTCCTCTGATAGAAATATAATGTCACAAAATGGCGGACAGGTGAGCAAGCGTCGCGGAGGAGGCGCGCGCCGCGCGCAAGGATTGGCCTAATCTTGCCCAGAACAGGGACTCTTGAAAGATCTTGAGAGACTTTTGCCCAGGAGTGGGATATTATAGGTTAATTAAAAGAAAACTAGGTTCACAGACAAAAAGGTTAAGGTCAATGAACGCCATTCTTCCAGCTGCGCGACCGTGCCTTTGACTTTGAAAATAAATTGCAGTATTCATACCTACCCAAAACCTTGTCGTAGGTGCGAAACGAGGTCGACATGTCCATGACAGGTGGATGATTTAAATTATGTTTCAGAAATATCGCTTCCTCTTCTTGGGTACTCTGCCTTTGATATTCGCTGTGCTGTGGATCGCCAGCATCTTGTACGTGGAAGACCCAAGGCCGTCCATCGCCGTAAGAATGCTGATGGCTGCCTTTATAAAACCCTTTTTGTGTTTTATATTTTCTATTATACTTATAGGAATTATTTTTAAATATGATGGTAAGTATCTCTGGTGCAAGTTTAAGTAGTTTAGTGGGTAATTCTGGTGTCGGAGTTTTGAGATTTTAAGCAAATACGGCTTTTTCTGTCTTGTACCCCAGCGGCATGGAGCGGAAAAAGTTTTCGTTTTGTGCCATACGCCGGCTTAGGTACAGAATGGCTCAAAACGAAAGAAACTTTTTTGTGCAATAATAAAAGTGATAATTGGGCTTTTGAAAAAAAAAAATTGATTTTTTTAATGTATTTTAAAACTTTATTATTAATAATATTGATATTTAATTCAAAAAACTTTAAAAAATATTTTTTCAATTAATTATAAACAATTAAAAATTTATGAAATTTAAATAAAAATCACGTGACTATAAACGCGCCAAGATTGGTCACCGTAGTTGTGACGTCATAATGATAAAGCTATTTAACCATAAGTATGTACAGCGATGTAACCGAACCTCTTTTCATTAACATTAAGACGTCACACGCGCTCGAGTTTGTTCGGGAGTTGTCGGCGTGTCTTCGGTACTGGATTCAAAAATTAATTTTTATTTTGAAATAACTTTTGAATTATTGCGAAAAAAAATAAAATAAAAATAGTTTTGTTATAAAACTAATATATAATCTTTCCATTTATCACAAAAAAAATTTTTTTTCAAAAGCCCAATTTGATGTGTGTTCCAGCTATCATCAGACACACGACGGAGTGGTCGGGCTGGACGCCGCTGGCCCGGCTCTCATACAATGCTTATCTGATACACGTCACGATATTGAGGCTTATGATAAATGATCAAGTGACCGCTCCCCATATTACAGCGTCTTTCTTGGTAAGAACTAAACATTTTTGTTTTAGAAAAAACTTTCTGTAGATTATTTTAAGTACATTCATAAGTTCTATAACTATAAAGTGTTTTGTCTCTTTTGTTCTTTGTAAAATAGCGTATGTCGGAAAGGGGTAAACCTTTTGATAGCTAAAATGCTGATGAATAAGGACTACCCTCTTGCACTCTAAAATAAACTCAATTAATCTTTAAACTTAATGTAAAATCACGATTAGGTACTACGAGCACTGATTAGTGATTACACACACTTGATATGAAATGAAAGTGTAAGGATCTATTTGCCCACAAATCTGTCTTAATAATATTGTTGTTTTTTGACTTTTGTTTGTTTAATGTTATTTGTCTTTGGAGGACATGTTGTTCCCGGTGTCAGTTGTCTCACCCGGTGGTCAATGGTATAACATTTCGGAGTCTTTCAGCGAAGCGGAGTGCGGAGTTCAATCGACCGATCAATTCACAATACATTACGAAAATATTTTGGAAATATCAATATCTTGTTAGACAATTTCAATGCGTTGTGGTTGGTAGATCGGGCTTCGCTCAGCTTCGCTCAGTTTCGCTCAGTTTCGCTCAGCTCCGCTCCACTTCAATGCATAATGGAAATGCATCCTAAGTACCTACCTAAGAATTTATTTGCCAAACATTTACTTACACATGTTGCTCCAATCCGATTTGAATAATTATTTTTGTAATGCATAGGCACATTCAACGGGAAGGTTATTGTATATTTGTCATCCCGAAATTCCCACGGGAACGGGCACAACGCGGGTAAAGCCTAGAGTTATTAATTGTATGTTCCTTTGATTTTGAGCTCATGTTTTTGCCGGTTCCGGTTGGATACCTTATCGGAGTCCTTTATGCGGTCTAAACACTCCGACACTAGGATTGACCACTAACCTACTCGGCCTAACCTACTCCACTTGTTATTCCAGTTAGAACGGAGTGTGGTCCTGCTGTTCCTGTCGTTCGTGTTCTCGGTGCCGCTGTACCTGATGGTGGAACAGCCCTTCGGACAGCTCACGAAGGTGCTCTTCAGTTCGAACAAACTGAAAGACGAGAAGAAAGATACAGGTATCATTGTTTAAGATAACATCGCTTGAAGAGAGAAAATATCATAAACCAGTTCTGATCTTTTAAACTCCCAATACTCTCATACGTTAATCAAACTAGGACTTACTTTCATATACTTATATTTTCAAATAACTTTTTGAGAACTTTGAATGCATTGAGGGCCGTCATTAATATCTGACTTTTAAATTATTTGTTTGTTCCTATTTTTGGTTATTTTGAGATTTTGAAAGACAATTTTTTTTATATCATATTCTTAATGCTTGAAACTCCTTCAACTTTTATGACGTTGTTTCAGTTGGTTTGTCTTGCATCTATCTTATTAATTGTATTTTATTTTCAGATGTTAAGCAAGTTGCCGCAGAAGAAAATAACAAAACCGAAGTAGCTGTAGTGTGATATTGTTAATGTAATCAATAAGTTGTTAATAAAGAGGTATACTTATAATATTGTTAAGTATTAACTATAATCTATTTTTTTTGGATTGGCACAAAATGTGGTTAAATGTCGTAAATTTTCCAGCTGAAGACGATTGATTTTGAAGAGGAAAAAGGTTTAGAGATAGGGTAAGAATTAAATAAAATTACTAAACCTTTTTCCTCTTCAGGAGCAATCGTCTTAGGCTGGAAAATTGACGACATTGGTCCACATTTTGTGAATTGGGGGAGACCTTTGCCGAGCACTGGGACAGCGAGGAAACGTAAAAAGCCGATACCTGATGAATAATTATTGTAAATCAATAGTAGGAAGGGTAATTAACTACCTATTAAGTTTCGTTTAGTAATAACATGTTAAATTGAAAGCAAAGATATTAAACTTTTAATTTCACCGCGGATGCTTTGAGTATTATACATAACTTTAAAACGAAAATTTATAAATAAAAAATTAAGGATTTATTAAATTATTTTTATAAACAATGAAGGTAATAAATAATCTGAATAAACAGCTTTTGTTTCTTAAACATCTTTAGGTACTAAATAGATTAAGGAGTTAATGCAATCCGCTCTTTGTAATAATATTGAGCGTAAAATGCATACAGTGTGACAGATCCAAAGTATTTTAGACGTCTCATCTCTCATCTCAGAGCAAAATATTGTCTAAATACAGCCTAAACAACCTGATCCAGATCAGACTGTAATTCAGTCTGATCTGGCTCAGGTACTTAAAGAGGTCCATTTAATCGACACTTAATAATTTGACGTAAGTATCCATACACTTCAAATAAATTACTCATTTAAGAAAGGAATCTACTAAGAAAGCATTTGAGGTCTCTGAGTACGGGCGTTGGAAGTTTAAAAAATAGTAAATAATAATGCACTTAAGGCCCATAGCACAAGGCGTACTTTATACGCGCAGGCGACGCGCAGATGACGCGCGTATACGAGCGTCAAACAAGATTTGAACGCAACCTTGTAACCTAGGCACACGGGGCGATCATGAAACGTGCGTCTCCTGCGCGTATACGCGCTGTAGCCGCTCGTAGCCTTTCCGTTTTGACCAGAGACCTCTCCAGTCTCTAGTTATACAATGGCGTCGGTTGACACAACACTGCTCATTTGTACGCGCTTCAAGCGCGCGCTTGTGTCATCAATGCAAACGCAACAATCAGCGTCTATGGCGCCCAAGACGCGCGTTCGTAATACGCGCGTCCGTCGCCTGCACGTATAAAATACGCCGTGTGCTATGGGCCTAAGGGTCGGTGCACATTGGCCGATAAATACGCTGCGTATTGTCGACTGCGTAACCTGAAACAGACGATAGGTGACAAACCATTCTCCACAGAGTACTTTTTTATATACGAAATAGAGGTCTAACTCAGCGATCAAAATGGGAAACGTCAAATGACGCCCTCTGGACGCAGGTTTTGTTACTAATGCCAGCTTGCGTAGCGCGCGCACACATACAAGCATACCCACACATGCGTACTCGTATACGTTGCTTACTCCTTAGACTACATTACGAGTATTTTCAAGGTATTTTTAATCGCTTTTCTACTGGTGAATTACTTAATCAGTAGAAAAGCGAAAAGTAATTCACATTATTATACAATAAAACAATGTAATTATTAATTTTCAATATAATTATTTCTTTCTTTCTTTTCAAACACTTTTTATTAACTCAACGGACTTAGGTGGAATATGCACTTTTAGACGATAACAAACAATAACAATAACAAACAATACAGACACGAAGCGCAATCGCAAACCGGCGGCCAAGTTTTGTTATAAAATATAATTTAAATATTAGTTTCCGTTTAAAAAAGTACTCCGTGGTTTTGACTGTTTGGTTTGACATTCATTCAGTGTTGCCAACTCGGATTTCAAAAAATCAGTCAGGTTTCGAAAATGCGTAGAATTAGCAAAACTTGTTTATGAAAAGTTAGATCTACGTACTTTTTTTTATAAATGTAATGAAGAGCTAAGTGTAGGCAAAACTTAATAAAACGAATGTTTTGGAATATAATTTATTATCCGACTCCTTAACTTGAAAATGTTTTAAAATTATTTTTATTTCGTTTTAAAACATTCATATTTTAGGCTTCTAATGTAAAATATATTACGTAGGATATACTGTACATTAAAGCTCACATAAATGGATTGAGGTCTGGTCACACCGATGAGCGGAATCGTTAGCATTTTTCACGCCATCTTGTGTAACTAACAGAAAAACTTAACCACAAATTGTTAATACTGCCATCTGTTTGGGGGTTTCCTAAAGATAACATAATATAATGGAACTAAATTAAAATGTCAGTTTGATGTATTAGTCGGCAATACATTTGGTGTTCAACTTTATTTTGGATATTTATAGGAGAATGATTACCAGTTTGCTACTTCTAAGATTGTCAAGCCTGCCATTCTCCCTTTCACAGTCAACCGACGCGGACGTTCAATTTGTGCATCAACGTTACTGTCAACATCCGACTTTTATACATTAGATATGCACCTTTAGGCCGGCAGCATTCATGTTGAATCTCAACCTGAGTTTCGTTTCTGAATTATTCTTACACATCTTTATGAAAATTAAGAATCTGAAGAATCGCTATGTGTGTGGTACGCGGTAAATTTCTTGCTCGTAATCTCTTGATTGTAATCGAAATTTAGCAATTATGGTACCGGCTTTAATGTGGCGAAAACACAAAAATATTGCTTTAACGTTTACCCCACAATGTTATTAACTATGAATATTTACAACTAAAAAAATTCTATGCTAATAACTCGGAAGGTATACTTAAGAGTCGTGGGATTCGTGTTCAAAAAAATTGAAATAGATATTAAATAAAAATATATTTTTGCCAGATACGATCACGTGTGAAACTCTTGAAATGCTGTGAATAATCTACATCTACACTAATATTATAAAGAGGAAAACTTTGTTTGTTTGTAAAACTACTGGACCGTTTTTAAAAATTCTTTCACCATTCGAAAGCTACATTATTCACGTAACATTCATCCCGAAATTCCCACAGGAATGGACACAACGCGGGTAAAACCGCGGGCCGCTGCTAGTAAACTAAGTACCAAAAATTGTAAACGTTCACACTATAATTTGTTATTATGACCTCTTTCGGAAATGTCGCAGTTTTGTATGAGGGGAATACCGTTTTTTTTATTATGTATATTATATATTTTATAGCCCCATTAAACCTGAGAAAATAACTTGAGCGCGATCTAGATAGTAATGCCACTATCGGCCACCCATCCAAATAGGGGTCGAGTTGCAATTGCATAACGTCGCGTAGACAAACTACGCCACGGGCGCTACGTAGTGTAAACGCGCCTTTATCTCAAGTTAACCTTCGACCTGATGATTATAAGGATACCTAACAAATAAATATCAAATGCCTATGATGCAGAATTAAAACTATTAAATAGGCAAGTAGTAAAAATAAATAATGAATTCTTAATGAATACTTTTATTTAATTAACTATATTTTTGTTAATATTTTAGTATCTTATTTGGTAATATAATTACTATTGTTATTAATTATTTGCAAACACATAGTGATATCATTACTGAGTGGTTGGACGTGCGAAAAGTAAACATGGGGCTGCAACTTATTTTAATGTTGTTTGGTCTGTACGTCGATGTATCCTCCGCTGATGTTTTTAATTTGAATGGTAAGATTTCTACTAATTATTATCAGTCGAAGCTAGCTTTCCAAAAGTGTTGCTTAGTCCATGGAAATGTTACATTTTTTAGGCCTTACCTTGCGTTTTTTAGAGGACGCAATTTTATTTTTTTGATGTGTAGCGGGAGTCAGTGTAAAGCTAAAAACAAGTTTGTGGGGTCGCCACCCTTGTCCCACGGCCGCCATCTTGAAAATAGGGGTTGAAATGGTTTTTACGATATATCTCTTAAACTACCTATTAATTTTATAAAAAAAATTATTAATTTTTTTTGTTGCAAATTAAATTCTCTACAACTTTGGTCCACTAACTTTTTGTCGTAGAACTATAGATAAATAAAAAAGTTATAAGCGAAAATGTTCAGAAATTCGAAAAGTAAAAATAAAAGTAAAGTAAAGGAGTGACCTTTCACTTGTAAGTATAATTTTCTACTCCGAAAACAATTTTATATAAATACTAGCTGCGCGCCGCGGTTTCACCCGCTTTATACCCTTTCCCGCGGGAATTTCAGGATAAAAAATAGACGGTGACTGATTCTCAGGCCTACCCGATATATACACAAATTTTCATGAGAATCGGTCGAGCCGTTTTAGAGGAGTTCAATTACGCACCCCGTGACACGAGAATTTTATATATCAGAAGATTAAAAAAAAAATATTTTTACATCAACAAACGGTCATATTACAAAGAGTATATGAGATATGAGATACAGAGTGGACACTATCGACGAGCATTGATAAATTTCTAATTCTAGTTGATATTATTATATTAACCATCTTTTTAACACGCTTTTATTAGCTTGGCCTGTATGTACGTACGTACATACGTATGCAATGGAATCTTTGAACATCATTTTCACCAACTTCCAGAAGTCTGATTAATTTGAAACTTTGCATACGTATCAAGGACCGATGACAATGCAATAATTTAATAACAGTTTCCCATTATCCTTAATGGATTTGCCAGATTTACTAAAAAAATATTACTTCATATAAAAGACATCAACGGGCGCTCGCTGTGGGACGGAACGGGAGTTCTGTTTTATTTTACTAAATGGTTAGACACTAACAGCGTCCCGTGGTTTTCCCGTGATGGGCCCGTTCCCGTGGGAATTACGGGATGAAAAGTTGCATATAATGTTATGCTTTCTAAAAAATAAAAAATAAAACTATAGTTTAAAAAACTAAAAAATGTTTTGTGGGAATTTTGAAATCAAACGAATAAAAAAAAAAAAAAAAATTATAGTTAAAAAAAACTAAAAAACACGCTTTTATTGCAAATTGAACTAAAAACTAGAAAATAATTTTTCTCCTCAAATCAAAATTATAATAAAATTTAAGTTGTAACACAATGATTCAATTCAGAGTAAAAAGCGTTCAATTTGCAATAAAAGCGTGTTTTTTTATATTAACCAACAATGTTATAATTTTATACTAACCAACTTCAAAAAAGAGGTTTTGTGTTCGATCCTAAGTTTTAAAAACATAGTATGTACTATTTTTTGTCTGCCATTTCTCAGAAACTGTTGATCCGAATAGGGCGGGATTTTTTTAAACGGGTTTTTTTAAATGGGTTTTTTATATAATTATGGTAACCCCTTTATTGTCAAAGATTTTATTTCAAGTCCGTTGTTTTTTGAAAACGTTTAGTAAAAGCCCTTGTTTACATACTCAATCAAATAATAATCAACCGAAAATGCGCATGTTTCCTAAAGTCCGGGTATATATTAATAATATTATTAAACATATTCAATTATAATTTAAACATTTATTTATTTAGATTTATTTTATATATTATAAGTAATTCGAAGATTAATAATATTATTATAAATTTGGTAATTATAAGTTTTAAAAGTACTTAGGGATGTGAAAAGGTGCCTTAAAGTTTAATAATATCTAAACGCAGTCCTGCGTTTTGCTATTTTGTTTTTGTTAGGTTTTTGAGAAATAATACCGTTTCCATATTTATTATTGTAATTCATAATGGATACATATTCTGCATGTGATCGTGTATACAAATATCTGAAAAAAAGACGTGTGGCACTCGGGGACTGCCGCGGTAAAGCTATTGCATAGTTATTTTTTGTATCACTAGATGGCGTTAGTGGGGAGCGTGAGGTTTTTTCATTACGGAATTTCTGAATTCGGTCCCCGCGCTCAAGGCCCGCGATAGAAGCTATGCAATAGCTTAATAACCTGTGTCCATATTTTTGCCAAAAATGTATACATTATTGTGAGAAACTCGGGTGGTTATATTATAGTATGAATTGTAAAGTGGCTATATGTTTACGGAATTTTCAGAGTGGACATTTATTTGCAAATCTCCCCGTGTATACATTTCATTGTACGTGTTTTTTTGTTTGTTTAAATACGGAACCCTCCGTGCGCGCGTCCGACTCCCACTTGGCCGGTTTTTTGTTTGTTTGAACGTGCAATTCCAGAAAAGTGAATCGAGCTCCGCACCGCTCTACGCACCCTAACTTTTGTTTATTAAATTTTCAGCGACAGAGTATGAAAAACTCCCTCCATTATTCAAAATAGACCCGTATGAATCCTGTTTGAATGAAGAATCAGGCTTGTTTTGTATGGCAGACTTCATAGTCGTCTCCGATACTTATAATCCTATAATGGAACTGATCCAGGTAAGTCCGAGTAGGTTATTGGCCCGTTATTGTATCAGAGGTTTTAGACCGCATAAAGGTCTCTGACCGAGTCCGGTTAAAGTTAAAGTGGCAGTATAAGTTAACGTGACAGTTAAAGTTACAGGGGTGAACAAATTGAGTTAAACATTAGTTTAATCAACTCTATATCTCTATTAAAATCCCTCAGGAAGGACATTAAAATGACAGGATTTTATTCTTTTGTATTGTACCTAACATCTCTAGACATTCATTTCCCTTCGAGTAGGTTAGAGGCCAACACTTGACAATCTTTGGTAACTATTAAAATTATTTAAAATTAACATACATCCATTTTTATATGATAAGGTCACTTTGTATGGCGATGATCGTTGTCAAAAAATTATCAATATGTAGTACTTTTTTGCCCGTTTAAGATAATATCAGGCTGAGCCGAATTTGGAAAGCATTTTCAACTTTGCAAAAGGAGAAGTGTAAACAACAGACAGGTGAATTTTGCTTTACTTGATGCTAAATAATGTTCTATTACAGGAGTATTCAAGGTCCACAATTGCTCACTTCAATCACACAAAGTTGAGACACGGTGTGTGCATCACAAAAACTTGTAAATCCAAGTTTTTACAGTTCAACAGTACAAGTTCGGAGCAAATGGTTGAATCTTGTCTAAACGATACTTTTTATGACAAATATGGACTGAAAACCAAGTTGATACTCAACTACTGCGAGACTTCGGAAAGTTTAAGGAACCCTCAAACGAAATATGAACTCGTTGACTTGGCGATGTTGGTAGTGCTGAGTGTGGTACTGTTCATGAATTTTCTTGGGACGGTATACGAAACTCGCTTTGCTCCGGAGAAGAAAAATGATAGTGCTTGTGAGTATTTTAATTTATAATTTAATTCTAAGTTATATTTACTGGCAACTTTATTTCATTAGAAATAAATGAAACAAGTAACTCCCCGTAGTTTTATCCGCCTTGTGCCCATTTCAAAAAAATAGATATCTTTTGAAGGTAGCCTATATTTTAAACCCAAAATTCTCACGGGTACGGGAACAACGCGGGTAAATCCGCGGGGCGCGGCTAAGACGTTATTAAGATATGAATCTGACGAGGTTCCACGTATGCTCATAATGCTCAACGTATCCATGAGTCGCTTGTTCTTACCTAAAAGATGTGTTTCAGGGGCGAGAATTTTGATATACTTTTCCATACGTCACAATTGGAACAGATTGAGGGCATCAGCAGGTAAAGGGCCTGATCCGAGGATAAACAGGCTCAAAGGAATCAGCGGACTAAGGTCTGTGTAGTGTTTGTTTATTTGTTCAAAATATTTCTTTAGATTTATTTTCATACAGTTAAAAGTGTCTAAAAAATGTGTAAATAAATAATAAAAAAGTCATTTTAGTTACATCACTTGTAACTCGAGAACAGCTGAACCGATTTAATTATTAATGTTTTATTAAAATTATTTATCTCAGTCAGGAATAGGATTAAAAGTAATAAGAATCCCGGAATTCCCACGGGAACGGGTGCGCTGCGGGTGAAACCGGGGGCACGGCTAGTATATGACAAGCTAGCTGCGCCCCGCGGTTTTACCCGCGTTTGCTCGACCGGTTTTGTGAAAACTTCACATAAACCATCTACTAAATAGTCCGAACAAAGCCTAAACATTTGGCTTGGATAGGTGAGCCCGTACCTACTTGAGTTATAAAATTACAACGAAAAGTGGCATTGATTTTTATATTTTTATAAATATGACTAATCCAGCGTTGTCCACAGGACTATTGCGATGGCATCAGCAATCAGCTCACACGTTTTCGTATCCGCAACCCTCATGATCGACAATCCGCAATTTGTGGAATATGTACGTATCTTTTTAACTATTTTTTTCTCTTAGATACCTATAATTAGTTTTCTGGCTTTACCTATGTTTACTATTCCAAATCGGTGCGTGTTTTCGTGTGTGTGTCGGAGGGGGCTCCTTAGCAAACTAACTAATTTAAATCCCATCATATACATAACTCGTAAAAAACAAAGTCTCGCTAGGTACTCAGTTACCCTAAACATTTGTGAGATCCATGTAATACCAAGTCGGCAAATTATTTCAGCGGGTCCAACAACATCTTGTGATCTGTATAAATATTCAAAATCTATTATGACGAAATTAAGAACCTTTGACTGCTATAATTAGGTATTAAAATGAACTGAAAATATTCAATGCAATGAAAGTTCAGGTTTATAGTTATATCCAAAACGGTGTTATAGGGGGGTTGGAAATGCCTGAAATGCTTTCAAGGTTTGTATCTACGGCAGCGACTTGGTGAGGACACTGCCGTCCCCTCAGATTTATTTATTACTTTGGAAGGGAAAAGTACTTTTACTTTCATGGGGATGGTTTTCTCTATTGGGGTTTTCACGAAAATTACACTTTTGACAGATTTTTGGACTTCACGTCTCAGTGCTGCCGCCTAGTGGGTGTCATTTCAGAAAACCCTCATTGTATATACCTTTTTATTTTCAGATGTTCAATTCACTACAAATATTCATAAACAGTTCAACGTTACTTCAGTGGTTCTTCTTCGTCTCTGGAATGCTGATGTCGTACAACCTCATGATAGTGAGCGAGAAGCATGAAATGAACTGGAAGATGTTACCCATGTCTATTGTATCTCGGTTGTTGAGGTGAGTAGAGAGAAAGAAGAATTACGGGATTTACGGGTTTATACGGAGGTTCCATCACATACTTGAAACTAGGACTTGATTTATTCTGACAAGCCCGTAGTAATACAAGCTCAGAGCTTAGTTTGGGTCTAATTAACCGTGTGTATTATATTTAACCGCGCCCCGCGGTATTACCCGCGTTGTACCCGTTCCCGCGGCAATTTCGGGCTACAATTTATCCCATGTGTTATTCTGATGTATAACCTATTACTGTACAGTTGGATACAAACCCGTAGGTTAGTTTTTTCATGAAAGAGTAATAAACAAACATACATACATCTTCACAAACTATCGCATTTATAATATAAGTAGGAACATGAATGCTGCATTGTAATTTTACTGAGGCCGAAACGTCGGGAAATAAAAATAAAACTTGCTTTATAAATACTGCAAAAAACCCGTGCGAGTACGTTTACTGTGTGTTCAAACTGCTTATGTGTAAAAAACGAATTCCACGTTGTTATTTACACTATATTATGTCGATTAGTTAATTAGTCAACAAATATACTTCATTCAACTTATTAATAAACGCGGTGTAACTAAAACACTATTTGCGCATTTAGCCGATTTTCGTCATGCCCTTAGGATAGAAGACGTAACTCACTGCCAATCATACTATCCTTTAGGCCAAACAAATCGGCTAAGATTGATTCAATCAGACTAGTTTCTGAAGTTTAAGCGAACAGTGTTATTTGAATTTTAAATTGAAACTACGTGAACGGATACACTTTGCTTTTATTAAGATAGCCGTAAGGAACGAATTCCATCCTTGTCTAACTTCCTTGGCCAAATTCATGTATAGACTGAGCGCGTGAGCCTTCGTCATTTTATTGAAGCTGATAGTTGTCAGCGCATGCTCCCAACACAGGCAAGAACGATGGTCCATTATGAAGTTGGGTCTCAGAATTTTATTGAAAATCACTTTTTAATTTGTTGTTATTTCTACTGTGCATGTATTGTTTATAAATCTTCAATTATTTCTTAGAAATCAAAAAATGTAAACCGCCCTACGCGGTTCCATCGCCCAATATATGCACTTAGTATAAAGCGGTTATTTTAATATTACAAACAGACACTTTAATTTTTTTTATTTGTATAGAGTATGCATAGATAGAGTATGATAGAGTAATGCATATATTTTTATCTGACGTCTCGGCCCTTTCTCGGCCCCTTTACAGCAACCGTGGTCACAGAACTCTTCTGCTCAAAATTGATCAATCAGTTCCACCAAAGCGAAATTTTTTCGATGTCGAGTATAACGATGCCTTTTAACTTCAGGTTGACTCCTACTTACGCTATGCTGCTCCTCTTCAGCGTGTCATGGCTGAGATTTCTCGCCCATGGCCCGATCAAGCATGTGAGTATAAAGTGTTTTACAAGTGCTTTGCGTGTCTAATTCTCCATACTGTAATCTTTATTGAGATAAAGGTTCGCCCGGCTTACTACTACCTACCTACTAATACTACTACTAAGTAAGTAAGTTCAGGAAGGTTCGTGGTCAACCCTGATACCGGGAGATTTTAGACAAGTGCCTTATCCGCGCCCGAGCCGCGCACTCGCCGCGCGCTCAACTCTCTCCTCGCCGACAACCCTCTGTTTAATTTTTTTGACGATGGATGGAGAGATTTAGTGTCGGAGTGTGCGTTGGTGTGAAAAGAATTAT
Source organism: Cyclophora albipunctata (assembly GCA_963082685.1). Lineage (NCBI taxonomy): Eukaryota > Metazoa > Arthropoda > Insecta > Lepidoptera > Geometridae > Cyclophora > Cyclophora albipunctata. Next base: position 9,547,266 of record OY720127.1, read on the forward strand.
TAATGTTGATCTCAAATTTTTTTCTTAGTTGTACCTGTTACCTGTAATTATTGTAAGGTATCATTTAGGTATTCATATTTTATATTGATTTAATTTTTAAATTGTGATTTCTGACTTGATGCTTATAGTTTGTTTTACTTGTTGTTCGTCTTGCCTGTGTATACTTCTTCATAAGTTTTCAAAGAAAAAAAACTATAGGGTTTAATACTGACTTTTTGTTGGCAGTTAGCTGTGATAGAAGAAGTAAACTACTGCAGGCAGTACTGGTGGATGCACCTCCTCTACATCAACAATCACAACGATGAGTCAACATGCATTGTCCAGTCTTGGTATGTATCAATACAGTTGTTTTATCTCACGAGCACCCCATAGTCATAGTTGTAGTCATAATATTACCCGCGTTGCGCCCCTTTCCGTGGGAATTTTGGGAATTTTTATACATAAAAACCTTCCTGTTGAATCACTCTACCTATTTAAAAAAACCGTGTCAAAATCCGTGCAGTAGTATTCGATTTTATCGCGAACAGACAGACAGACGCGGCCGGGGACTTCACTACATAGTATAAAATAAAGTCGTCTCTTTTTCGTGTCTGTCTGTTTGTCTGTTGTTTTATAATATGTAACTAGCAGCGCCCCGCGGTTTTACCCGCGTTGTGCCTGTTCCCGTGGGAATTTCGGGATTTTTTTACATAAAAACATTCCTCTTGAATCACTCTACCTATTACAAAAAACCGCATCAAAATCCGTTGCGTAATTTTTAAGATTTAAGCATACAGACAGACAAACAGACAGACAGACACGAAAAAGAGACGACTTTATTTTATACTATGTAGTGATGATGATTTGGTAAGATCAGTCGAATAACTTACTGCGAATAACTTTCTCTGTTTACTCCTTATCTGTATCCCCTTGCAATACTCCTGGGGGGAAGGGCCGTGATTGTCCCATGAGTCTCAAGAAGACACTTAATCTGGTAAGGGGTTAGGTAGGACACTTTTAATTCCATATTTTTGGTCACCACGGCGCATCGCTAGAAGGTATGTTATACAATAGTTTTCCTTTAAGGTACCTCGCTGCAGACACTCAGCTGTACTGCTTCGGTCTCATCGTGTTCCTCATCTGCATGAGTCCCTCGCGCAGGAAGATCGTGCTGCCGCTGTTACTGATCGCCGGCGTCATCATCCCAGCACTCGTCACGTACCTTTATGACCTGGATGGATTAATGGTTCTTACGCCAGAGTAAGTTTTGTTCAATAATTTCGAGTAGTTAAGTATCCAACAGTTTTTAGACTGCCTAAAGGGCTCCGATATGGACAAACGATTAAAACAACCGGGACCGACGGCTTAACGTGTACTTCGAAGCATATACAGAAATGCTACCATCGGTCCCCGAGCTGCATGTTGCTTAACTAACGCAATGAACTAACAAGACCCGAGCGCTCGTTTATAAATAGCTGTTTCCATAAGTATCGAACCGGCGTGTTAAATAGAACTTGAGATGAACAGATGCGTCAGGTTGTCTATAGAATTTGCCGACTTGCTGCAAGATTGACCACAATCTGGAGGAGCCAGCACTAACGAGTATTTGACTGCAAACTTAAAGGCAATCAACTGCTCATTCTCTGATTAAACTATATTCTAGAACATTTTTGCTTGTTTCTTCTCTTTACAGGAGAGTGAGCCAGTTATTCATAGTATACCCGACCTTTAACTACATCCATAGGCGCGGATATTCTAATATATTCTGTTACGTCCTCGGCATGACTATGGGTTATTTAATTTATTACGGGCAACAGAAGAACTTCAACTTGGATAAGTATAAGGTGAGAAGTAATACGTTTTTTAATCCAATAATACATGGAATATATCTCTACCACGAAATAGAGATAAGACGGTAAGCATTACACTCTTGTCTGGTCCATACACACAATACATGCAATTTGTTGTATTTAATTTTCCTTCTAAGCTATGTTTTCGTCGATGATGGCACGGACCTGCGACGGCGCCGCATTTATATTGTGACGTGAGTGACGGCGGAGCTAGTGTCGTAGCGAGATCTAAAACCGTCAGTGAGCTCAAGAGAGCGAGGAGTCGAGACAGACCCCGAAAGAGATGGCGTGATGATATGGACTGCTTCGACAAGGGTTGGCCTAATCTTGCCCAGAACAGGGACGCTTGGAAGATCTTGAAAAGGTCAATGAACGTCATTCTTCCAGCTGCGCGACCGTGCCTTTGACTTTGACTTTGAAAATAAATTGCAGTATTCATACCCAAAACCTTGTCGTAGGAGCGAAACGAGGTCGACAGATCCATGACAGGTGGATGATTTAATTTATAAATCATCCAAACCCTGGCTTTATGTTTCAGAAATATCGCTTACTCTTCTTGGGTACTCTGCCCTTGATATTCGCTGTGCTGTGGATCGCCGGCATCTTGTACGTGGAAGACCCAAGGCCGTCCATCGCCGTAAGAATGCTGATGGCTGCCTTTATAAAACCCTTTTTGGGACTTATATTTTCTATTATACTTATAGGAATCATTTTTAAATATGATGGTAAGTATCTCTGGTGCAAGTTTAAGTAGTTTAGTGGGTAACTCTGGTGTCGGAGTTTTGAGATTGTAAGCAAATACGGCTTTTTCTGTCTTCTACCCCAGCGGCATGGAGCGGAAAAAGTTTCCGTTTTGTGCCATAAGCCGGCTTAGGTACAGAATGGCTCAAAACGAAAGATTTTTGTACTCATATTGTATTCTTTCACGCAAAACTTCTGAATGCGAAAATCTTTTTTGTGCAATAAAAAAGTGATAATTTGATGTGTGTTCCAGCTATCATCAGACACACGACGGAGTGGTCGGGCTGGACGCCGCTGGCCCGGCTCTCATACAATGCTTATCTGATACACATCACGATATTGAGGCTTATGATAAATGATCAAGTGACCGCTCCTCATATTACAGTGTTTTTCTTGGTAAGAACTAAACATTTTTGTTTTAGAAAAAGCTTTCTGTTGATTATTTTAAGTACATTCATAAGTTCTATAACTATAAAGTGTTTTGTCTCTTTTGTTCTTTGTAAAATAGCGTATGTCGGAAAGGGGTAAACCTTTTGATAGCTAAAATGCTGATGAATAAGGACTACCCTCTTGCACTCTAAAATAAACTCAATTAATCTTTAAACTTAATGTAAAATCACGATTAGGTACTACGAGCACTGATTAGTGATTACACACACTTGATACGAAATGAAAGTGTAAGGATCTATTTGCCCACAAATCTGTCTTAATAATATTGTTGTTTTTTGACTTTTGTTTGTTTAATGTTATTTGTCTTTGGAGGACATGTTGTTCCCGGTGTCAGTTGTCTCACCCGGTGGTCAATGGTATAACATTTACTTACACATGTTGCTCCAATCCGATTTGAATAATTATTTTTGTAATGCATAGGCACATTCAACGGGAAGGTTATTGTATATTTGTCATCCCGATATTCCGACGGGAACGGGCACAACGCGGGTAAAGCCTAGAGTTATTAATTGTATGTTCCTTTGATTTTGAGCTCATGTTTTTGCCGGTTCCGGTTGGATTCCATATCGGAGTCCTTTATGCGGTCTAAACACTCCGATACTAGGATTGACCACTAACCTGCTCGACCTAACCTACTCCACTTGTTATTCCAGTTAGAACGGAGTGTGGTCCTGCTGTTCCTGTCGTTCGTGTTCTCGGTGCCGCTGTACCTGATGGTGGAACAGCCCTTCGGACAGCTCACGAAGGTGCTCTTCAGTTCGAACAAACCGAAAGACGAGAAGAAAGATACAGGTATAATTGTTTAAGATAACATCGCTTGAAGAGAGAAAATATCATAAACCAGTTCTGATCTTTTAAACTCCCAATACTCATCATACAATCAACTAAAGTACATACTTATTGTTGTTAAAAATATCAACAACGGTTCAATTTATGTTAGAAAAATGTATCTTTTATTGAATTGCTAATTTTGACATCTGAGACGCTTTACCAAAGCCGCAAAAGACGCTCATGGTACCAAATGAATGAACGAAAACATCTTTAGTATGACAAATAGCGAATCAGTTTAGGTAATCTGCTAAGCAACTACATTTTGTCACTCATTGATGTCATGGTACGAAAACTGACAGCGAACTAGTTTAGGTCCGCATTTGTATCGCGCTAAGAGGTCATGGTATGGCTCCTGATCTTTTGAACTCCCAATACTCTCATACGTTACTCAAACTAGGACTTACTTTCATATACTTATATTTTCAAATAACTTTTTGAGAACTTTGAATGCATTGAGGGCCGTCATTAATATCTCAGACTTTTAAATTATTTGTTTGTTCCTATTTTTGGTTATTTTGAGATTTTGAAAGACAATTTTTTTTATATCATATTCTTAATTAATGTGCTTGAAATTCCTTCAACTTTTATGACGTTGTTTCAGTTGGTTTGTCTTGCATCTATCTTATTAATTGTATTTTATTTTCAGATGTTAAGCAAGTTGCCGCAGAAGAAAATAACAAAACCGAAGTAGCTGTAGTGTGATATTGTTAATGTAATCAATAAGTTGTTAATAAAGAGGTATACTTATAATATTGTTAAGTGTTAACTAGTTGTTCCGCGGTAGTTCCACTCATGACCCAAAAGATGGCGCTAGAGTGAAAATTATGGATGAATGAACTCGATGGCGGAAAGAGCTGGACGATTTTAATAAGGATTGGAAGGAGTTGTCTATGGAAAGAGATACATAGAAGGAATTGGGGGAGATCTTTGTACAAATGTCGATATTAAATAGTGCATAAGACGCAACTAGTCATTTGCGACTTTTTAATTTCCTCATACAAATATGCGCCTTTTAGATTACCAAAACTAAAAATGAAACGTAACGTATTATGGCATATCTACATAAATGCGACTTTTTAATTATGTTTGCGTTAAATACGCCTTTATACAGTAGAACCTCGATAAGTTAAAGTCCAAGGGAAACACAAAATACTTTAAGTTATCGAGGTTTTAAGTTATCAAGGGTCTACGTTAGGGATAGGTTGATGTAGAGGTAGGTATGTACATATGTATGTATGTACCCTCGTTCCTATTTTTACTCGAATGCGTCAGAAGGATTGGTCCAATAAAATACAGAAATTTAAATAATTTTTCATTTTTTAAAAGTTCGGCGGTCATCCATGCTTTTTTATTAGCTTTATAATCCATGGGCAGTGACTTTAGACCTGCGAAGCACCGAGGTTTTTTTGACTTGCCTATAATTAAAGGTTTCAGTTTTTCTGTGCCCGTAGAATTAGCACAAAGCAGAATCGTAAGTCGTTCTTTGCTGTGCTTTCCTCCATGACATTTTTCATTTTTGAATGTTAACGTTTTGTCGGGAAGACATTTGAAAAATGTTTCAAGTAAGCCGTTGTCTTAAGGCTAACCTCCGCCGCCGCAAAGTTTTAAAGAATTTCGAAGAAGCAAACAATAAGTGACGTTATGACTGTATTGTTTACGTTAACAATTTAACTATGTAGTGAACACGTGCAAGCAATAAATACCGAAACCTTTTGTTTTGCACACTCGTTCAAAATGACTCATTGACAAACAATTTTATGTTATAGAGGTTGTGGAAACATTTCTTTAAGTTACTGAGGGCCAATACAGAGATTACTTATTTAAGTTATAGAGGTTACGTATTTTAAGTTGTAGAGGTTTTGGGCTCTGATGGGAAGGGAACACATGATTTTTTGAAGTTATGGAGGTTTTTAAGTTACCGAGGTTTGAGTTATCGAGGTTCTACTGTATCTTCAAATAGGTAGTATAAAGTGTGTACATATTATGCCCTATTTCGCTATGGTAAAATCGCAACGGTGCAAGATACAAAAAAATTCAAAAAACAGATAGATGCGCCTTTTTTTACTGATTCGGGTAATATATAACTCAATTTCGCAAAAAAAATTAAATGCGCCCTTTCAACTATCGGGGGCAGAATAAGTAACATAAAATTGTGAACGTTCACACTATAATTTGTTATTATGACCTCGTGAAGAGAAGCGCTTAAGTTCGGAAATTTCGGAGTTTTGTTTGAGGGGAATTCCGTTTTTTTATTATGACATAATAAAAAAACGGAATATTTTATAGCCCCATTACTAAATCAGTAAAAAACTTGAGCGCGATCTACATAATTTTCACACGGCGCCATCTATTGGATCGCGGGGGAAGCACCGCGCGGGACGGCTAGTTATAAATATTATTGATTACGAGTACGTTTAATTAGACACCTCGGGTATATGCACTCGCCTGCCAATGCTGAGATCCCGTGTTCAATCCACAGGTCGAGCGAATACATGTTGCCTACATTCAAACATGACTCGGGTTTGAGATCATCAACCCGCAGTAGACAAACGTGGTGATTACTTCTAATCCTCCTGACTTTACTGATATCTTCAGTGAGATGAAAGGCCTTTGCCCAGCAGTGGGACATTACAGGCTAATAATTTACTTTACGTTTAATTTTACTTAATTGCATGCACAGTGGTCAGAAGACATCGTGTCTTCTCGTAAACATTAGGTATATAAGTATGTTCTAGTAGGCTAGTGGCCAACTCTGGTGCCTGAGTTTTAGACCGCCTAAAGGCCTCTGACATGGTCAGACAATTTAGACAACCGGGACCGAACATTTAGCGTGCTCTTCGAAGGATGGTTGCGCTCAGATAGTAATGCCACTATCGGCCACCCATTCAAGTAGGGTCGAGTTGCAATTGCATCACATCGCGTAGACAAACTACGCCTTTAAGCAAGTTAACCTTTAACCTGTTATTATAAGGATAACAAATAAACTCAAAGTACATAAATATCAAATGCCTATGATGCAGAATTAAAACTATTAAAAAGGCAAGTATTATAAATAAATAATGAATTCTTAATGAATACTTTTATTTAATTAACTATATTTTTGTCAATATTTTAGTGGGGAATATAATTACTATTGTTATTAATTATTTGCAAACACATAGTGATATCATTACTGAGTGGTTGGACGTGCGAAAAGTAAACATGGGGCTGCAACTTATTTTAATGTTGTTTGGTCTGTACGTCGATGTATCCTCCGCTGATGTTTTTAATTTGAATGGTAAGATTTCTACTAATTATTATCAGTCGAAGCTAGCTTTCCAAAAGTGTTGTTGCCATAATATATTACATCCTGTGGGAGACTGCAAACTAAAATGTGACTTCTTAATCGAATCTACTTCCAATTTTGCATAAACAATTACTAGTATAATTTGTGAAAGGTATATTTTTAATTAATCCCCTAGTTCATAAAGTAAAACACGATTTAAATTTAAAATTCTATTAGAACCATTATCGATTTCTAAGCGGAGGAAGTCGCTGGCAATAGTTAGTGTAATCTAAAGTCATTAGATTATCATTGTTAGGTTGTGAAGCGCAGAATTAAGTTATTTTTGTATAAGTACTTTTCCGGGATAAAAAGTCCGGGACATTAAAGTATAATTATTACCCAGTTTCAAGCGCGTTCAAACAAACAAACAAACTCTGCAACTTTATAATATTATAATATTAATAGTATAGATATGTAGATCACTATACGCTATTTCTTTTGGATTGGCACAAAATGTGGACCAATGTTGTCAATTTTCCAGCCGAAGACAATTGCTCTTGAAGAGGAAAAGGGTTAGAGATAGGGTAAGAATAAAATAAAATCACTAAACCGTTTTCCTCTTCAGAAGCAATTGTCTTCGGCTGGAAAATTGACGACATTGGTCCACATTTTGTGCCAATCCAAAAGAAATAGATTATACGTATACATATACCTACATATAGGTAAATAAAATTGGAGTGTCTGTTTGTAATACCTAAATAACCTGTTTTTAGCACACGAATATGAATACGGTACATACGAGTATATCAAAATATTATTTTTACAATTCTTGTCTGTCTGTCACTTCCGGCCAATTTTTAAAAAGGCTGACCGATTATAATGGGACTTGTACGTGCAGGTAGCTGATGCAACAGACTTTTTCTTTTGCTATGCTATTATTTTCTAGTGTCGCTACTTTGTAGATTATTCTAGACCACACGTAGACAGTTTAAAATATAAACACACAGTTTGGCCTTGAGTCTCTATACTCCTACTTAATTACCTCGGTACTTAGCACCTAGACTAATATCATGAATATTCTACCGCTAATTATGGACACGGAAGAATAAGTTATAACCCAAAGTGATTGCTATCATGAGAATATACAAATAATCTTTTTGAAAAAAATAAGTTTATACTTTTAGTTTTATACAACTAAAAAACTTTGATTCTTTAGGGTTCCGTACCCAAAGGGGAAAAACGGGGCCCTATAACTGAGACTTCACTGTCCGTCCGTCTGTCACCAGGCTGTATCTCAAGAACGGTGATAGCCAGACAGTTGAAATTTTACAGATGATGTATTTCTATTGCCGCTTTAACAAAAAATACTAAAAAAAAAATTAAAAAAATTCGAGGGCTCCCATACAACAAACGGTGTTTTTTTGTTTTTTTAAATACGGAACCCTCCGTGCGCGAGTCCGACTCCCACTTGGCCGGTTTTTTGTTTGTTTGAACGTGCAATTTCAGAAAAGTGAATCGAGCTCCGCACCGCCACGGGCACCGCTCTGCTCCGTTTAATGAAACGCACCCTAACTTTTGTTTATTAAATTTTTAGCGACAGAGTACGAAAAACTCCCTCCATTATTCAAAATAGACCCGTATGAATCCTGTTTGAATGAAGAATCAGGCTTGTTTTGTATGGCAGACTTCATAGTCGTCTCCGATACTTATAATCCTATAATGGAAATGATCCGGGTAAGTCCGAGTAGGGTATTGGCCCGTTATTGTATCAGAGGTGTTAGACCGCCTAAAGGTCTCTGACGTTGTCTACCCATTAAAATGACCGAGTCCGGTTAAAGGCTTCTACCCATTACACCGTATCATACCATGACCGTGCTATGAACGTGTCAGGCAAAAAAGTATTCTTTGTATTGAAAAGTATGAGACTATGCTCACTAGACCGTTCCGTCACCAACCAACAACGTCGACTATTCTCACCTAATATTTTGCCGGTGCTGAAACGTTCATAGCACGGTCATGGTATGATACGGTGTAATGGGTAGAAACCTTAAAGTTAACGTGACAGTTAAAGTTTCAGGAGTGAACGAATTGAGTTAAACGTTAGTTTAATGAGCCTTATTTATTATTGAAATCCCTCAGGAAAGACATCAAAATGACAGGATTTTGTATAAGTATATAAATAGTATAAGTTTGTTTAGCCGCTGTATGTGTGCTCGTGTGTTTAAGACAACTTCTCAACGAAAAGACAAATTTTAATTTCGTTTTATTCTGTTTGAAACGTGCTTATAATCGAGAGGATTCTGAGCTTTGAATATAAAAAAGGATAGGTGATAAATTTTGCTTTACTTGATGTTTACAGGAGTATTCAAGGTCCACAATTGCTCACTTCAATCACACAAAGTTGAGGCGCGGTGTGTGCATCTCAAAAACTTGTAAATCCAAGTTTTTACAGTTCAACAGTACAAGTTCGGAGCAAATGGTTGAATCTTGTCTAAACGATACTTTTTACGACAAATATGGACTGAAAACCAAGTTGATACACAACTACTGCGAGACTTCGGAAAGTTTAAGGAACCCTCAAACGAAATATGAACTCGTTGACTTGGCGATGTTGGTAGTGCTGAGTGTGGTACTGTTCATGAATTTTCTTGGAACGGTTTACGAAACTCGCTTTGCTCCGGAGAAGATAAATGATAGTGCTTGTGAGTATTTTTACTAAGTTATGTTTTACTAGCAACTTTCCTCATTCTAACCCGCTTTATGCCTGTTTTTGTGGGAATTTTGAAATCAAATGGAAAAAGAGAACAACGCGGGTAAAACCGCGGGGCGCGGCTAGGACGTTATTAACATTTGAATATGATGAGGTTCAACGTATGCTCGTATCCATGAACTTACCGGAATCAATATGTTTCAGGGGCGAGAATTTTGGTGTACTTTTCTATACGTCACAATTGGAACAGATTGAGGGCATCAGCAGGTAAAGGGCCTGAGCCGAGGATTAACAGGCTCAAAGGAATCGGCGGACTAAGGTCTGTGTAGTGTTTATCAAGATATTTCTTACGCTTTATTTTCATACAACTAAAAGTGACTAAAAAGTTTGTAAATATATATATAAAAAAAGTCATTTTAGATACATCATTTGTAACTCGAGAACAGCTGGGCCGATTTTAATGTTCTTTTTTTAATTTATTTATCTCAGTCAGGAATAGGATTAAAAGTAATAAAAATCCCGGAACTCCCACAGGAACGGGTGCGCTGCGGGTGAAACCGGGGGCACGGCTAGTATATGACAAGCTAGCTGCGCCCCGCGGTTTTACCCACGTTCGCTCGACCGATTTTGTGAAAACTTTACATAAACCATCTACTAAATAGTCTGAACAAAGCCTAAACATTTGGCTTCGATAGGTGGTAACGAAAAGTGGCATTGATTTTTATACTTATAAATATGACTAATCCAGCGTTGTCCACAGGACTATTGCGATGACATTAGCAATCACTTCGCACGTGTTCGTAACCGCAACCCTCATGATCGACAATCCGCAATTTGTGGAAAATGTACGTAACTTAAAAAAAAATCTCTTAGATATAATTTGTTTTCTGGCTTTACCTATGTTTACTATTCCAAATCGGTGTGTGTTTTCGTGTGTGTGTCCGAGGGCTCTTAAGTAAATTAACTAATTCAATTCCCATCATAAACTTAACTCGTAAAAAAACAAAGTCTCGCTACTCAGTTCTATCTACCCTAAAAAGTTGTGAGATCCATGTGATACCAAGTCGGTGTATTACGAGTATTTCAGTGGGTCAAACAACATCTTGTGATTTATATGAATATTCAAAATCTATTATGTTTTAAATAAATATATAGAGAGAATTAAGGTATAATTAAGTCAAGGCTGATTAGACCCAAACTAAGCTCTAGGCTCTAATTGGAAATGAATGAGTGACGAAATTAAGAAACTTTGACTAGCCTTAATTATTAAACTGAACTGATTCAAATTAAATGAAAATATTCAATGCAATGAAAGTTCAGGTTTATAGTTATATCCAAAACGGTGTTATGGTGGGGTTGGAAATGGCCTGAAATGCATTCAAGGTTTGTATCTACGGCTGCGCTTTCTGTTCGAGTTGGCGAGGACACTGCCGTGCCCTCAGATTTCTTTATTACTTTGGAAGGGATTAGTTACTTTTACTGTAATGGGGATCGTTTTCTATATTGGGGGTCACACAATGAGGGTTTTCACGAAAATGATACTTTTGTCAGACACTTCTGGACTTCACGTCTCAGTGCTGCCGCCTAGTGGGTGTCATTTCAGAAAACCGTCATTGTATATACCTTTTTATTTTCAGGCTTTCAATTCACTACAATTACTCATAAACGGATCGGCGTTACTTCAGTGGTTCTTCTTCGTCTCTGGAATGCTGATGTCGTACAACCTCATGATAGTAAGCGAGAAGCATGAAATGAACTGGAAGATGATACCCATGTCTATTGTATCTCGGTTGTTGAGGTGAGTACAGAGATAGAAGAATTACGGGTTTATACGGAGGTTCCATTAGATATACGAAACTAAGACTTGATTTATTTACCCTCTTTGTACCCTTTGCCGCGGCAATTTCGGGATAAAATGTATCCCATGTGTTACATCCAAACCCGTCCATTAGTTTTTTCGTGAAAGAGTAACAAACATACATACATGAATATATCCTCACAAACTATCGCATTTATAATATTAGTAGAATAATTACTGAGGCCGAGACGTCAGGAAATAAAAATAAAACTTGCTTTATAATAAAGCAAGTTTTATTTTACTAATACTGCAAAAAACCCATGTGAGTATGTTTATTGTGTATTCAAATCACAAGTTAAAAAAAAACCTAATTCCACGTTTTTATTATCACTAAGTCGATATGTTAATTAATAAACATACTTCATCCGCCTTATTCATAAACGCGGTGTAAATAAAACAGTGTTACACATTGAGTTATACATTAGTATACACAATGCTGTTACACTGTGTTTTGTTGGCGCAGTTAGGCGATTTTCGTCATGCATGACCATAGAAGACGTAACTCACTGGCAATTGGGCTTTTGAAAAAAAAAAATTGTTTTTTTTAATGGTATTTTAAAACTTTATTATTAATAATATTGATGTTTAATGCAAAAAACTTTAAAAAAAAATTCAATTAATTATAAACAATTAAAAATTGATGAAATTTAAATAAAAATCACGTGACATAAACGCGCCATGATTGGTCACCATAGTTGTGACGTCATAATGTTATAGCTATTTAATAACAGTACAGCGTTTACGGCTGAAACGGCGCGCGGAGTGAAAACTAACATTATGACGTCACACGCGCTCGAGTTTGTTCGGGAGTTGTCGGCGTGTCTTCGGTACTGGATTCAAAAATTAATTTTTATTTTGAAATAACTTTTGAATTATTGCGAAAAAAATAAAATAAAAATAGTTTTGTTATAAAACTAATATATAATCTTTCCATTTATCACAAAATTTTTTTTTTTCATAAGCCCAATTATGCTAAGATTGATGCAATCAGACTAGTTTCTGAAGTTTAAGCGAACAGTGTTTTTTGAATTGAAACTACGTTAACGGATACACTTCGCTTTTATTAAGATAGCCGTAAGGATCGAATTCATCCTTGTCTAACTTCCTTGGCCTTCAAATTCATGTATAGACCGACCGCGTGAGCCTTCGTAATTTTATTAAAGCTGATAGTTGTCAGCGCATGCTCCCAACACGGGCAAGAACGATGGCCCATTATGAAGTTGGGTCTCAGAATTTTATTAAAAATCACTTTTTTATTTATTGTTATTCCTACTGCGCATGTATTGTTTATAAGTCGTAATTTTTTCTTAGAAATCAAAAAATGTAATCCGCCCTACGCGGTTCCACCGCCCAATATCTATATGCACTTAGTAAAAAGCGATTATTTTCATATTACAGACACTTTAATTTTTTTTATTTGTATAGAGTATAGATGCATATATTTTTATCTGACGTCTCGGCCATTTCTCGGCCCCTTTACAGCAACCGTGGTCACAGAACTCTTCTGTTCAAAATTGATCAATCAGTTCCACTAAAGCGAAATTTTTTCGATGTCGAGTATAACGATGCCTTTTAACTTCAGGTTGACCCCTACTTACGCTATGCTGCTCCTCTTCAGCGTGTCATGGCTGAGATTTCTCGCCCACGGCCCGGTCAAGCATGTGAGTATAAAGTGTTTTACAAGTGCTTTGCGTGTCTAATTCTCCATACTGTAATCTTTAGTGAGATAAAGGTTCGCCCGGCTTCCTACTACCTACTAATACTACTACTAAGTAAGTAAGTTCAGGAAGGTTCGTGGTCAACCCTGATACCGGGAGATTTTAGACAACTATGACATAGGTACTACAAGATAAAAATATAGTTTTTATAAAAATAAAGTTTTTTTATTTTACTGGTTCGTTTTGCCTGTATTGTATACTTCTTCATAACTTTTCAAAGAAAAAAAGACTAACGAACATTCTTGACTAAAAATTGTTGAGGGTTTAATATTGACTTTTTGTTGGCAGTTAGCTGTGATAGAAGAAGTAAACTACTGCAGGCAGTACTGGTGGATGCACCTCCTCTACATCAACAATCACAACGATGAGTCAACATGCATTATCCAGTCTTGGTATGTATCAATACAGTAGTTTTATCTCACGAGCATCCCATAGTTATATACTATTTGCCCCGCGGTTTCACCCGCAGTGCATCCGTTCCCGTGGGAATATAGGGATTTTTATTACTTATTCCTGACCAACAGATGTAAAATAAAAATTTAAAATTTAAAATCGGTCCAGTCGTTCTCGAGTTATAAATTATGTAACAAATACGACTTTCTTTTATATCATAGTATAGACTAGCAGAGCGCCCCGTGATTTCACCCGCGTAACGTCCGGTCCCGTAGGAATTTTAGGAATTTTTATACATAAAAACCTTCCTGTTGAGTCACCCTACCTATTTTAAAAAAACCGTGTCAAAATCCGTGCAGTAGTATTCGAGTGTATCGCTAACGGACAGACAGACGCGGCCGGGGACTTTGTTTTATAATAAACTAGCAGCGCCCCGCGGTTTTACCCGCGTTGTGCCCGTTCCCGTGGGAATTTCGGGATAAAATGTAGCCTATAGCCTTCCTCGATAAATAGACTATCTAACAGTGAAAGAATTATTCAAATCGGTTCAGTAGTTTCTGAGATTAGCGCGTTTAAACAAACAAACAAACAAACAAACAAACAAACAAACAAACAAAACAAACTCTTCAGCTTTATAATATTAGTATAGATTAATGATTTGGTAAGATCAGTCGAATAACTTACTGCGAATAACTTTCTCTGTTTACTCCTTATCTGTATCCCCTTGCAATACTCCTGGGGGGAAGGGCCGTGATTGTCCCATGAGTCTCAAGAAGACACTTAATCTGGTAAGAGGTTAGGACACTTTTCATTCCATATAAGTATTTGGTCACCACGGCGCATCGCTAGAAGATATGTTATACAATAATTTTCCTTTTAGGTACCTCGCTGCAGACACTCAGCTATACTGCTTCGGTATCATCGTGTTCCTCATCTGCATGAGTCCCTCACGCAGGAAGATCGTGCTGCCACTGTTACTGATCGCCGGCGTCATCATCCCAGCACTCGTCACGTACCTGTATGACCTGGATGGATTAATGGTTCTTACACCAGAGTAAGTTTTGTTCACTAATGTCGAGTAGTTAAGTATCCAACAGTTTTTCGACTGCCTAAAGGCCTCCGACATGGTCTAATGGATTAAAACAACCGGTACCAACGGCTTAACGTGTACTTCGAAACACTAGTGCTCATATAGAAATGGTACTATCGGTCACCCGAGCTGCATGTTGCTTAAAGGTCAGTACTCACATACGGTATTACTCGATAGTTTTACTCGAAGTCGAGTAAAAATCAACGTGTGGACCGCAAAACTCACAGCTCGAAGGCTCGCACCGAGCCGGCTCGATGGAATTAAATGAAAGTAATTTCCTTCGAACCTACTCGAAGCGAGCCGTCAATCTTGACTCGAACGTGTGTACGTGACTGCGAGTGGCGCGAGGCGAGCGTCAGTCTGGTATTGTTTATCGTGATTGAAACACGTGTTTTTAGGGAAATGGATTTGCGAGTTTATTCCAAAAGCGTTTTTTACGTTTTTTCTTTTCATTTTCTTTGATTTTCTTATAAAGAACTGTGAGACTTGATAAATACAGCCACCGTCTCCTTTGTTGCACAGACATCCTTTGGCTCGAACGGTTCGGTGAATACTGAACGGCGCGCCTCACTCGATAGATCAATGCTCAATGTGTGGACGAAAGCCCATGCCATGAGTTTTACTCGACAGTTAAGCTCGATCGAGTAATACCGTATGTGAGTACTGACCTTAACAAACACCATGAACTAACAAGACCCGAGTGCTCGTTAATAAGAAGCTGTTTCCATAAGTATCGAGCCGGCGTGTTAAATATAACTTGAGATTGAGAATAACACATGTCTCAGGTTGTCTATAAAATTTGCCGACTTGCTGCCAGGTTGACTACAATCTGAAGGAGCCAGCACTTACGAGTATTTGACTGCAACCTTAAACGAAATCAACTGCTCGTTCTCTGATTAAACTATATTCTAGAACATTTTTGCTTGTTTGCTTTACAGGAGAGTGGGCCAGTTATTCATAGTATACCCGACCTTTAACTACATCCATAGGCGCGGATATTCTAATATATTCTGTTACGTCCTCGGCATGACTATGGGTTATTTAATTTATTACGGGCAGCAGAAGAGCTTCAACTTGGATAAGTATAAGGTGAGAAGAAATACGTTTTTAATCCATATAATACATGGAATATGTCTCTACCACGAAATAGAGATAAGACGGTAAGCATTACACTCTTGTCTGGTCCATACACACAATACATGCAATTTGTTGTATGTATTTAATTTTCCTTCTAAGCTATGTTTTCGTCGTTGATGGCACGGACCTGCGACGGCGCCGCATTTATATTGTGACGTGAGTGACGGCGGAGCTGGTGTCGTACCAAGATCTAAAATCGTCACGCAGTGAGTTCTAGAGAGCGAGGAGTCGAGACAGACCTAGAAAGGGACACAGACAAAAAGGTAAAGGTCAATGAACGACATTCTTCCAGCTGCGCGACCTTGCCTTTGACTTAAAAATAAATTGCAGTATTCATACCCAAAACCTTGTCGTAGGTGCGAAACGAGGTCGACAGATCCATGACAGGATGATTTAATTTATAAATCATCCAAACCCTGGCTTTATGTTTCAGAAATATCGCTTCCTCTTCTTGGGTACTCTGCCCTTGATATTCGCTGTGATATGGATCACCAACATCTTGTACGTGGAAGACCCAAGGCCGTCCATCGCCGTAAGAATGCTGATGGCTGCCTTTATAAAGCCCTTTTTGGGTTTTATATTTTCTATTGTACTTATAGGAATCATTTTTAAATATGATGGTAAGTATCTCTGGTGCAAGTTTAAGTAGTTTAGTGGGTAACTCTGGTGTCGGAGTTTTGAGATTGTAAGCAAATATGGCTTTTTCTGTCTTGTACCCCAGCGGCATGGAGCGGAAAAAGTTTCCGTTTTGTGCCATAAGCCGGCTTAGGTACAGAATGGCTCAAAACGAAAGATTTTTATACTCATATTGTATTCTTTCACGCAAAACTTCTGAATGCGAAAAACTTTTTTGTGCAATAAAAAAAGTTATAATTTGATGTGTGTTCCAGCTATCATCAGACACACGACGGAGTGGTCGGGCTGGACGCCGCTGGCCCGGCTCTCATACAATGCTTATCTGATACACGTCACGATATTGAGGCTTATGATAAATGATCAAGTGACCGCTCCTCATATTACAGCGTCTTTCTTGGTAAGAACTAAACATTTTTGTTTTAGAAAAAACTTTCTATTGATTATTTTAAGTACGAGTACATTCATAAGTTCTATAACTATAAAGTGTTTTGTCTCTTTTGTTCTTTGTAAAATAGCGTATGTCGGAAAGGGGTAAACCTTTTGATAGCTAAAATGCTGATGAATAAGGACTACCCTCTTGCACTCTAAAATAAACTCAATTAATCTTTAAACTTAATGTAAAATCACGATTAGGTACTACGAGCAATGATTAGTGATTACACACACTTGATATGAAATGAAAGTGTAAGGCGCGTCGCTAACAGAACAAGAGTCGAGGCGGCGACGGGGCGCGGGTGCGGCGCGGGCGCAACGCGCGCGCGCCTCTTCTAAGAATCTCTTTGTTTTCCATTGTGTTTTATGTAAGAGTCGAGGCGGCGGCGGGGCGCAGGCGCTGCGCGCGCCCGCGCCTCGACGCTTGGTCGCCCGTCCGCCATTTTGTTTCTTTCAGAGGAGCGTTTACACCGACTCGCACTCGCCACCGACTCGCGGTTTTATATGAAATTTGGTATTTCGATAGTATATTCTCTCATAACTTGGTAAATAAGTACTTTATGGTAAGTAGGTAGATTTTATCCGAGTAGGTACTACGCGAGCGAAGCCGTGAACAGAAGATAAAAAGTAGTTAGTTATAACTTTTAATGGTAATCTTAATTGGATATAATTGCAATTCGCGTGTCCATCTAAACGCACAGCCGCTTTTTGTATAAGCGCAAGCACGTCTTCATCTTTCGAATACGACATGTTGAATACATTCAAACGAGGCATAAACGCCGCTGCCTCGACGCTTCGAAATTCGCCGCTTCGCCCGCGCCGCGCCGCCGCCCCGCCGCCGCCTCGACTTTGCTGTTAGCGACTTGCCTAATTTGCCCGCAAATCTATACTCACTAATATTGTTTAATGTTATTTGTATGTTAAGTTGTCTTTGGAGGACATGTTGTTCCCGGTGTCAGTTGTTTCCCCCGGTGGTCAATGGTATACCATACCGGAGTACTTAAGCGGAGCGGAGCTATTTCGTCGTTTGACAATTTCAATGCGTTGTGATTGGTAAATTGGGCTCCACTCAGCTTCGCTCAGCTTCGCTCAGCTTCGCTCAGCTTCGCTCAGCTCCGCTCCACTTCAATGCTTTAGAAATGCATCCTAAGTACCTATTTGAAGAATCTATTTGCCAAACCTTTACTTACATGATATTTAGAGTTATTAATTGTATGTTCCTTTGATTTTGAGCTCATGTTTTTGCCGGTTCCGGTTGGATACCTTATCGGAGTCCTTTATGCGGTCTAAACACTCCGACACTAGGATTGACCACTAACCTGCTCGACCTAACCTACTCCACTTGTTATTCCAGTTAGAACGGAGTGTGGTCCTGCTGTTCCTGTCGTTCGTGTTCTCGGTGCCGCTGTACCTGATGGTGGAACAGCCCTTCGGACAGCTCACGAAGGTGCTCTTCAGTTCGAACAAACCGAAAGACGAGAAGAAAGATACAGGTATCATTGTTTAAGATAACATCGCTTGAAGAGAGAAAATATCATAAACCAGTTCTGATCTTTTAAACTCCCAATACTCATCATACAATCAAACTAGGACTTACTTTCGTATATTTTCAAAAGCTTTTTGAGAACTTTGTTTGGATTGAGGGCTGTTTGTTCGCGTTTGAGTATTCGTCTCAAAAAGTGCACTTTTATGTAATGGAAAAATGTGAGGAAATGTTTTGGTCTTAGAAGAGCTCAATTTTGTGTTCATTGATTATTTATAGTAATATGTACGGGCGAGGAGTCCAATTGCCCAATCACAGCATTCGAAAAGATTTTGATAATTTCATTGCGATGTGATTGGTCGGCTGGGGTCCGCACCGCTCCGCTCTGCTTCTATACAAACGTAACCCTAATTTTGTCATTTATGGCCTAACTAGCAGCACCCCCCCGGTTTTACCCGCATTGTGCCCGTTCCCGTGGGAATTTCGGGAATTTTTATACACATAAACCTTCCTCTTGAATCACTCTACCTATTACAAAAAACCGCATCAAAATCCGTTGCGTAATTTTAAAGATTTTAGCATACAGACAAACAGACAAACAAACAGACAAAAATAGCGACTTTGTTTTATACTATGTAGTGATTTTAGTAATGTCCCAAGTCCCATACAAATTTAATTGAAGTCATACCTATATTTTAATAAATTTGCTTGATAAACTGCTTCAACTTTTATTAGGGACGTTGATTCAGTTGGGTTGTCTTACTTACGTCTTATTAATTGTATTTTATTTTCAGATGTTAAGCAAGTTGCCGCAGAAGAAAATAACAAAACCGAAGTAGCTGTAGTGTGATATTGTTAATGTAATCAATAAGTTGTTAATAAAGAGGTATACTTATAATATTGTTAAGTGTTAACTAGTTGTTCCGCGGTAGTTCCACTCATGACCCAAAAGTTGGCGCTAGAGTGAAAATTATGGATGAATGAACTCGATGCAATGGCGGAAAGAGCTGGACGATTTTAATAAGGATTGGAAGGAGTTGGCTATGGAAAGAGATACATGGAAGGAATTGGGGGATACCTTTGCCGAGCAGTGGGACAGCGAGGATACGTAAAAAAATAGTTTAGGCAGATACCTGATGAATA
Organism: Cyclophora albipunctata; assembly: GCA_963082685.1. NCBI lineage: Eukaryota > Metazoa > Arthropoda > Insecta > Lepidoptera > Geometridae > Cyclophora > Cyclophora albipunctata. The sequence continues at coordinate 9,566,982 of OY720127.1, forward strand.
ATTATTGTAAATGAATAGTAGGAAAGGCAATTACTGTTAAGTTTCATTTAATAACAATATTTTAAATTGAAAGAAAAGATATTAAACCTTTATGAAGTAAGTACTTAATATAAGTTTTTATTTTATTTCAAATTTTAATAATTAATTAATTTTCACCGCGGGGTGCTTCTATTATTACCTATATAACTTTAAAACCAACATTTATAAATAAAAAATTAAGGATTTATTAAATTCTGCTTATAAACAATGAAGGTGTCTTTTACTTCGAATAATTACTTACTTTAATGAAATGCCATACACCAACCATAAAGTCCTTTTAACAAAAATAGCAGCAAAACTTCACACAGTATTTTGCTCCACTAAAATCATTAGGCGTTTATTAATTTTCGAATAAATTATATCTGCGAGAACACTCCCCATCTGCGATAGTCATTGTTTACTTCGAATAATTAATGAAAAGAAATCAAAGAAATAATTTTAATGAAATGCCATACACCAACCATAGTCCTTTTAACAAAAATAGCAGCAAAACTTCACACAGTATTTTGCTCCACTAAAATCATTAGGCGTTTATTAATTTTCGAATAAATTATATCTGCGAGTACACTCCCCATCTGCGATAGTCATTGACTATTCCGTTGAGTCTCTCTTCGAGGAGGGAGCTGGTTACATTCACAGAAAATTTGGTTAAGTCTAAATTTTTGTCAACTACAGGTGCCTTATCCTCCTCAACCAACAAGATGGGTAGCAAGAAGAATGCATAGGCCAGGCCGAATGGAAGTTTCTGGAAATTAGATAGGTATTATCAAAGAAGGAAGAGTAAGAAGATTTAATGAGGCAATAGCTTCTTGAACATCGAATGATTTTGAACTCCAGGAAGGCGTCTTCAATTCAACTAACCTCTTTGAGTTCGTCCAAGAAGTCCTGTTTGGTGTAGGGGGCGGGGTCCAGCTTGAGCCTGGCCAGCGCCGCCTGCAGCTGGTCGCAGTAGTAGTCGACCATCCGGTCGTAGTACTGCTTGCGGAACTGCTCGTCGGTGGCGCACACCATGAAGTAGATGAAGTCCTGCACGGGACTACCCGCTTGCATGGTTTGGAAATCAACTGGGATAAGTTCTACGGTACCATTCTAAAATACAAGAAATGTTATCTACACTAACTTACTAAACCCTCGTTGCGAAACGTTGAAAAGATGAAATTATCGCCTTTGCATACCATAACCTTTTCACGATAATATTATCGTTATTAATATAATAATATAATTAATATTAATTACCGTGGTTTTTCATGATCAAGCGACATGTTTTAAAGTGCAAAATCTAGTTTTATTTATGTACACGTTTGTGAAATATTGCACGAGTATAATATTTATAATTGTGAAGGTCACAATTTTTATAACTTTCGAAGAGACAAGAATATCATTAAAACGTAATAGAAATTATTAAGTCTATCACTACTATCAGACTACTTGATTTCTTGGATAGAAGTACGCTCTCGGCGTAGTTTGAAAGTTATATCGAATACAACTTGCTAGCATGCTTCAAATAGCATGTTTAATTATCACCCCTATTTATTTCAATTGTTAGATCATGTCAGGCCTTGAGGTACCCTAAAACACTTGAATCCGGGGTATTTAAAAAAATCTTGAAATTATAAATGTCTTCTGATCTGGCTACTAAGTAGCAGTTATCGTACCTCTAAGATTCTGTACATCATGTTGCTAGGTCTATAATCTCCATGCACCAGCACCTTTTGTTTCGATGCTACGATCATTTTATGATACGCAATTATATCCAGTGATCCATTATCCAACACGTTTTGTACTACTGCCTTATTTTCTGGACGAAGTTTTTGTACTGAATTTTTCATCACAGAGGCCCAATGGGATCGCATCTCATCTCCTTGTGCAGTATTGTTTTTAAATTTGGTTTCGTACTCCTCAAACGCGCGCGGGTCGGCTCGCTGGTAAGCCACCGAGAGCGCGTGGAACTTGGCCAGCTCCCTCATCGCCGCGGCCGCGTACTCCCAGTCCACTGACTTCATCCTATCATACATTCTGAACCCCCTACTAATCAGATTTTCCAGAACTACAGTCTCCTGATACAAATCTTCGTGATGTCCATAGAACTTCGATATATTTAGTTTATGTTCATTTTTTATTTCATACAACTCTTCTAAAGCTCTATATTTTTTCGCTATTGATGTATAAAAATATATCTCAGTGAGATACATATTAATAGCCATTTGTTGGCGCATTCTTTCACTTGATATAGCAATTTTAGCAAAGACGTTAATATCTTCTTTGCTCTCCTGCTTGGTGTAAGTCACTACGTATAGATGTGACATGTAGTTCGCTCCTCCCGACGATATAGGTTTGATGGTTAAGTCATAGTTCCTTATGTTATTTTCTCTAGCTACTTTGTGCATTACTTGTTCTACAATTTTAGCTTCCTCGATGTCCGCCATAGTTGAAGTCGTACTCGGTACTGATGCTTCTAGTCATGATTATTTTGTAATACATATTTTTATGTTCTTTTTAGTGCTTGGAACTTAATAAGGCATCATTTAGATAGAGTGACTACAATATTGGTTTGGTTTTGAAATTATGAAGTTAATTTTTGTTTGTCATGTGTCTCGCCTGAATTTATATAGAACTTTTCTGAAGGTCGGTCACATAGTCCTGGAGGACGTTGAATTCGATGTTAGGTATTGTTTTGAAAAGATTTATCGTTTCTCTAGCTTATCCCAGCGATTTCACCCGCAGCGTATAGGTTCCTGTGGGAAACTTTTAATAGTTATTATTATGCTAAATGGGGCTAAAACGAATTAAAAAAACTTGAGAGGTGTCAAGGGACACCCGGATGGAACGAAGTTTATTTATTATCAACAAAAATAATCGTCGCGACACCACACTGTTCAATGCGAAATAGAAAGATGAAACGAACATATCTGGGCTTGCTTTCTATAAGAGAGAGAGAGAGTTCTGTCTGTCTAAAAACCCCTCTCTGGCCTAAAAAATGTCGTTACCATTCTTTCCGTCTAGCCCCCTTTCGCAACGCGCGATAAGGAACTTCGTTGCAAAAATATCATCAAATGCGGTCCAGCCGTTCTTGATAACTTTGGTTATAAATGGTGTAACTAACACGAAGTGCTACTTTCTCTTATGGTATAGAGTTAAGGGTGCGGCTCCATTGAGGCGGAGACGAGCGGAGCTGAGAGGAGACGTGTGGGGATTGACCAATCGTATTACATGAAATCCACATCTCGTCTCCGCTCCGCTTCAATGGAAACAGTCAAGCGGAGACGAGCGGAGCTGAGAGGAGACGTGTGGGGATCGACCAATCGTATTACATGAAATCCACATCTCGTCTCCGCTCCGCTTCAATGGAAACAGTCAAGCGGAGATGAGATGTGGATTTCATGTAATACGATTGGTCGATCCCCACACGTCTCCTCTCAGCTCCGCTCGTCTCCGCCTCAGTGGAATCACATACCTCTTTTCACAGCTCTGCTCCTCTCAGCTCCGCTCGTCTCCGCCTCAATGGAGCCGCAGCCTAAGAGGGCCCTTCCCGGGCCGTCAATCTCCAACGCGAACATTATTGAAAAGCTTGTTGTTTCAACTAGCGCAATGTTAGAAAAAGAGGCACTGCGAAAAGAGTGAGCAAGTGCCTGAGCGCTCGTTTGGCATTCGATAACTTTCGTCGCTCACTCGGGGCGGCCGGCCGATGACGTTACGTACGATGCCATTCATAAGGCGACGATTACACGTAAAGTATTTACTGTGATCCGTCAATACAGTATTTATTGATGGATTTCAGTATTTACTGATGGATTAATACACCGGCCTACACGTACAGTATTTATTACGTCAGTATTGTGTCCGGTCTCCTGCTGTTTACACGTCTAAAATGGCCACAGAGCTGAAAATTAAAGGTTGCGTGGCTATTATTTTAGCACTTAGTTTAAATAAAAAGTCCAAGCGAAAGCGATGGGCAAAAAGGGAAAGGTACACACATTTGAATTTAATGGCAGAAATTAAATTACATGGTGAAATGGATGATTACGAGAATTATTTTCGAATGCCTGAACCCTGCTTTGAAGAACTTCTGACAATAGTAACACCTTTTTAAATCATAATCCGACGGATCATCATTACAGAATCAAGAAATCTAGAAATCCATCAATAATTAATACTGACATCCATCAATACATTAGGTTACACGTTCAGTAAATACCACGATTCGTCATTATTTACTGATGGATCACAGTAAATACTTTACGTGTAATCGTCGCCTAATAATATCACAGTAAATCTAGATATCGTATAAGTCGCTATTTTTGTCTGTTTGTTTGTCTGTTTGTCTGTATGCTAAAATCTTTAAAATTACGCAACGGATTTTGATGCGGTTTTTTGTAATAGGTAGAGTGATTCAAGAGGAAGGTTTTTATGTAAAAAATTCCCGAAATTCCCACGGGAACGGGCACAACGCGGGTAAAACCACGGGGCGCTGCTAGTGATACATAAAAACAATGTTCAACATAATCAAACTTTGATTATGTCGAACATTGCGTTGCATTGCTCATTGCTCATTATTGCGTACAAATAAGTTCGCGAAAGCATACGTGTGGGATACTATGGAAATATATAAAAATCAATGCCACTTTTCGTTGTAATTTTATAACTCAGGAACGGGCTGACCCATCCAAACTAAATATTTAGGCTTTGTTCGGACTATTTAGTAGATGGTCTATGTGAAGTTTGCACAAAATCGGTCGAGCGGTTCTTAAATTCCCCCGGGAACGGGCACAACGCGGGTAAAACCACGGGCTGCTAGCTGCGCGCTAGTAAAATATATATCGTAGGCACAATACAAAGAACGAAGAAAGTTCTATACGAAGCGAGCGAGCGACCGAACTAGCGAGCTAGCGAGCGAGTGCGCCATTCATAGATAGACTCGCCCCCCGCATACCTCTTTCCGTCACTTGACAACAAGCAAGGGAGACCGCGATAACGTTGAACAAAATATAGTGTGCGGAATCTTCATAAAACATGTTCCAGGATATACGTGTTTTTTTAAAAACCTTGCATGTTTGTAAAATAAATGATTGTTATTTAAAATCTCCATTATATTTACGAGGTTTCTATCATAATATTTTCTTTAATTTTACAATTTATAAGTACAATATGACCGCCCAAAGTTTAGGTAAAATTTGTGCAAAAAGCCGGTTTTCGGAGGCTTATACTGAATTTGTTTCTAAAAATTTAGATTTTCTGTTACGATAGAAACCTAGATATAGTGCATAAGATACTTATTAGCTAAAAAGTTTCAAAGAAAGATCTATAACAACGCCGTAATCACGTAACAGCGTTTGTATGAAAAGTAAGACGGGTTGGCCGCTCTTAATAGTTATCATAGTTTTCAAGAACCTTATTTAATCTCTCTCTACATGCTTAGGGAGATATCATGATATTGTAGAGATAATAGAGAATACTAGATCAAATCCAATACTATTCTATAGGGTGACCCGCGGCTTTTGTGGGCGGATATCGAAGCTCTTATTTTAATTAAGTACTAACAAAATGTAATTATCATTTTTTGTAAAAACGAGGATTATTGTACAAGTTTTTTCTATATACAGAAAAAGTTACACTGCTCTTAAAAATATATGAAAATACATTTTGCCATGATTGGCATTCGAAACAACTAAATGTGAAAAAATTTACGGTATTGCGCTGGAACTTCAGAAAATACCCCAATTTCGATATTAAATTACATTTGCTTTCGACATTGTAACTGAAGGACACCCTGTAATCGAAGCATCGTTTGAATAGAAACAACGGTTACGAATTCACTTTGCATATTTATCTGACGGCCATATAGACAACACTGTCGTTAGGGCAAAAAAGTAATAGTTCTTAAACCGAGTTTAAATTCAAAATAATTTGTGGAGAACGCCGCTTGTTAAAGAAGAACACGTAATTGACCTACAAACACGTACAGTAGTAAAAGGAAAGAACAGTGAAAAGAAAAAAGGGGTCGACGCCAGGCTTTCGTCTTTCGTGAAAAAAGCCGAATTGGATAAGTGGGAACGAAGAGGTTGGAGCGGATAAGCGGGAACAACCCTAGTAAACCCTAGTAACGACCCTAGTAGGCCCTAAAGGAGTCAACATGGATGAAAATGAAGACTACATCAAAGTAATCGGTGGTTTCGGAAGATGGCAAAAACTATTCCTATTAATGTGTATTTCACCAACCAAAATGGTAGCAAATTGGATGCTAAATATGATAGTTTTCCTCGCGCCAAAAACCACTTTCAGATGCTCAGAACGAAGCAACTCTTCAGAAATACTCAACTCCACGTGTTACAGTGATTGTATTGAATATGAATATTTCTCGGAGATCAAAAGCAGCATAATATCTGAGTGGGATTTGATTTGTAGCCGGGAATGGCTGGCGAATTTGTCTCAAACAATTTGTGTGTTTGGCGTTTTTGTTGGATGTTACGTATTTGGATTTTTGGCTGACAGGTAAATACCGTTTGATACTATAGTGTAGAATCTAGACTGACTTGTTTAATAGTTAAGGCTTGCCGCTTGGATATCCCAGCCATTTCGACATTTGAGGGGGTGAAGCAGGCGGTGAAGCCGGGGAGGAATAGTTCGCGCAGCGGCCGTCGCGGCGGCGCGGCGCTGACGTCACTCTATGAGATACGGGGCCCGCGTGCGGTCGTTTTGTAACAGAAGATTGCGAAGCGCTTAATTATCTAATCCACATAATAAAAATCAGTAGTAGATATTGAATTGGGTAGAATAGTCATCACATTGATAAAGTAGATTCTAACAAGCAACATTTTAGCGCATTTTGTATTTACCTAAATTACGTACATATATATTTATAAATTTTATTACGAATCTATTTATCCATATTACTTACCGATTAGCACAGATCATACACAGTATAGATACGTGAATAGGCAGATTTTAAAATCAATACAGTTAGGTAGGGTGTACCAATTTCTTTTCTTTTTTATTTGTCGTAGTAGTTGGGCAGTGAAACAGTTTTAGAGACATGTGTGAATCCTTTTATTTTTCAAAAACATAGTTTGTTAATAAAATCAAAACAATACTGATATTTATTAATACAAATTTCTTGACACATAGCACACTGAAATTTAAAAATAGATGTTAATCCTGTTCGTTTTTCGCCAACCAACCGAAAGTAGCTAGCTTTACAGTCAAAAAGATTGCTGTGGTGCGCTTTTTCCTGGAGTTGTGGCATAAGATAATTGATATCCACAATTCTTCTCCCTACAACTGGTTGAAATTCATCGGATACTTCGTTTTCCAATTCAATGTTTAGCCATTCTTCAGGAGATCCGAGAGATACCTCTATGTTGCTTTGTTGTGAGTTTCTGAAACGTATTGCTCTTATCAATATTACAACATAAGATTAATTATGAAAATACATAGAGCAATTCAAGAAAAGAAAGACTGTACGTAAGCAAATTGAAAGAAAATATGTTACCATAAAAATCAATACTTATTCATTTCAAGTCAGAATAGGACTATGAATACTTCGAAATATGAATATGCCTACTGAAATGTAAATTATGTATACAAATTTGAATAAACCTATAATATTATATATTAGACCAACTACTACCTACATATAATAATATTTATTATTATCTCTGCCCGCTGCTCGGTCACAGATTAGGAAATAGTAGTTAAGACCGCGACGCGAAATATCACGACTACTCTATCGTAATCTGTGGCCGCATAGAGTGACCACCCCGTTTAGGCTATGTTCAGATGGCTGTATTGTGACGCGCGTTTTCAAATCACGCGCTTAGACATCCTAATATACCTATACCTAGCAACCGTTCACATGCGCGCGCGTTAACGCGCGTCAGCGAGCGTCAACGCGGCGCTCAGAGAAAAAGTTTCTAGACGCAGACAATCGCGCGTTGACTCGCGCTTTGATATTAATGTAATGTCCGTTTGCTGTTCAGATGAGCGCGCGCTTTCATCGCGATCGTATGTGTAACCGAGGCTACTTCCATTCTATTCCATGGGTAATTGAATATATAAAATAAAATTTAAAAAAACTACGTTTAAAAAAACCGACTTCAAAACTAAAAAGCAAAAAATAACTCTATAATCATAATATGAGTACTACTAAGGTAGTAATAATTATTAATTATATACTAGTATTGTTATTTTTGGAGTCGGTGACAGCCAGATGACAGTCAGTTTTCTTTTTCTATATTTTTCTTTATAATATAACCACAAAATAATAGCCTCTTCCACGTCCATTTTCTACGTTCTACCGAACTAGACTGACGAGTACTCTCGCAACGCGCGTTAGCGCTCATCATCTGAACTCTCTTCAAATTTGATCGCGCGTTGACGCGCGTTAACGCGCGTTACATCTGAACATAGCCTAAAGCTATTGCATAGTTATTTTTTGTATCACTAGATGGCGTTAGTGGGGAGCGTGAGGTTTTTTCATTACGGAATTTCTGGATTCGGTCCCCGCGCTCAAGGCCCGCGATAGAAGCTATGCAATAGCTTAAAAATATAGAAAAAAACACATTGAGATTTAATATCTCAATGAGAAAACACTATGAAGTTTCGTAGCACTGGAATGAAAAAGCGACACACGTCCGACTAGCACGGCGCCTCAGCGCTCACTGTCACTCTGGGTAGAAAAGAGCGAGAAACACTACGGCGCGGAAATGGTAATGGCGACTCATTCGCAAGAATCTACCACCTTTCGTTGGAAATTTATTTTAATTACAAATATAATATTGAATCTAAAATTTTACTCCAACAGTATTGAGTCATAGTTTATTTTACATCACTCAAATTAATTTTAGAAATATGCGTTTGAAATTGTTTAACAAACTAAGTGTTTAAAATTCACAAAGTAAGGTATAAAAGACCCAACTTTGTGATTATTTTCTATCGAGGAAATTAATAGTCAACGTGTTTCAGAAACAGTAGTATGATTAAACATATGATCAAGATTAAAAACAAACAAAAATTGTTCCTGTAACGTAAAGACTTTTGGCTAAAAAATTGTTTAAAGTAGCCCGTTTTAGGAACTCATACGCCCTTAAAGTCTGTCATTAGTTTTTTATTCATTAGTAATGTAAAGTCATTTTACAACGAGGGAAAGTTTGTATTTATTGATGCCAAGTAATCATTTCCCTTGCCAATATTCTTTAACAAGAATAGGATACAGATTGAAGGATGGCTTTATTCAGGTAGCAAGGTGGCTCTCTTAACGAAGGGTTAATAGCAATAGAGTCACAATTTGAAGAATTAAACAATAAATATATGCTTTTATTCACAGATACGGCAGAAGAACAATATTCCTCACATCGTGCATGCAAAAGCTGATAGTAGTCTTCCTGATACCTCTATCACAAACCTTTTGGATCTTCATGCTCTTAAGATTCTTGGACGGATGTGCCACTGCTGGGACCATCCATATCAACCATATAATCCTTATTGAAACCGTAGATCCACGGAAAAGGGAAATCGCCAACAGCTATGGAACAATGTCGTCTCCCATTGGTCAGATTGCTATGGTATTCTTCGCGTATTTTTTCAGATCTTGGGACCAATTCATACTTTCACAAGCCTGTATAAATCTTATATTTTTATCATACTTCTTCATTGTACCTGAGTCGCCAAAGTGGTTGTTCTCCACTGGAAAGGTTGAGGAAGCTAAAGCTGTGATGACTAAAATTGCAAATTGGTATGTTCTCTAAATGTTTAATAATTATAGTTAAGTGAGGGGGAAATAATGTCACGGTGCAGTGACAGCGATGGTTGTGATGGTTAATAGCGCCACACAATTATATCGTAAGATATGTATGTAATTTTTTTTTGTGAGCGATAGTATTAAATATTCAAAACAATCCGTATCTTTCCATCGCCGTTACTGCCCTGTGTCATCCCGCATACAGATGTCTTAAGGCGAGGATATGTGAAAATAACGCGCATAGTCGCTACTTTGACGATCAAATATCAACACTTCTATCGATTCTATAAATAAAATAAAAACACCAATTAAAAGAATATATCCTTAATAAAAATTTAAATCGAATAGAATTTTAAAATTCATTATAATAATGTAGAAATAAGATGCACAAGATTATGTAAAAGTAGCACCAAATATTATTTTCTCGTCCTAGATCTCGTTATTTGAAGCGATAGTCATAGTTTTTTTTAGGAATATCAATTTCCTAATACTCACTTAGATTTTAAATCAGTTACATTTTTCATTTGACCCGCCAATTTCTATAAAAACGCAAAAGAGTTCAAATATTCGCCCGCCACGTATCACGCACTCGTGTCTTGCTTCACAAATCTCAACCTTATTTTATGGAATTAAGAACACCCCCTCAGCTCTGTCCGAGCGCCACATATCCTCGCCTTAAACATTGCAAACTTATCAATTCCAGTAACCGCCTGCCTACTGACCAGATATCTCAAGTAGCAGAGGCCATACATAAACAGACCGAACTCACTCCTACAATGGTGAAAGCGTCCTACATGGACCTTCTTGTCAAACCTTCGCTAAGGATGAATAACTTCCTCTCCTGTGTGATTTGGTTCGTTACCGGTCTGAGTTTCTATGGGAGTAATCAATACATTGGACAGACTAGTAAAAATCCTTTCATCAGTGTAGCAATATCTGGGGCTATGCAAGTAAGTGACATGATGAGAAGCGTAGATTATGGTCAAGTCAGTCAGTCTGACGATAGCCTTTTGATTCTAGTCTTCATATGTTTTCGTTGAACGCCTTTGGTCTATAATTATGACGTAGGTTCTCAAACTAAATCTATTGATAACTTCCAATAAAAAAAGTTGTTATAAGTTGTCGTGACCCGTGCATAATTGGGCTTTTGAAAAAAAAATTTTTTTTGTGATAAATGGAAAGATTATATATTAGTTTTATAACAAAACTATTTTTATTTTATTTTTTTCGCAATAATTCAAAAGTTATTTCAAAATAAAAATTAATTTTTGAATCCAGTACCGAAAACACTCGGACAACTCCCGAACAAACCCGACCGCGTGTGACGTCATAATGTATAGCCCCATTCGGTTACACGTGTAATAGCCGTAAACGCTGTACGTACTTATGGTTAAATAGCTATACATTATCACGTCACAACCACGGTGACCAATTATGGCGCGTTTATAGTCACGTGATTTTTATTCAATTTTTAATTGTTTATAATTAATTGGAAAAAATTTTTTTTTAAGTTTTTTGCATTAAATATCAATATTATTAATAATAAAGTTTAAAAATACATTAATTTTTTTTTTTTTTTTTCAAAAGCCCAATTATTTTTTTGTCTGTAAGTATGTGGCATTCTAATTCCTAAACCAACAGACTGATTTTATCAAGTTTTTTTTTGTTTAGAAGGTGTTTGCTTTGCAAGGCGAATGAAGAGCTAATGGTTGAATAAAAAACAATTCAAGGGTTTTTTTCTTCAAGGGTTTATCTTCTTCTCATTATGTCTTCAGATCCCCGGTGGTCTAATCAACGGACTATGTAATAAACGTTACGGTCGTCGCCGTACTCAGATCTACTTCCTCACGGTGAGCGCCGTCTGCAACGGGCTCATGGCGGCTCCCGACGACTGGTTCTACTTCAAACTGGTCGTGGGGTCTGTTGGAGTTGCAGCGTGTTTCGGAACCTTTAGCGCCATGTAAGTTCTTCTTATTTGGTCTTAGAAACGAACCCTCTTTCAAATTAGTAGATAAACCGTACTTTTTTGGCTAGTAAGAATATTTTAGAACTCTTTAATTAAGATGACGAGAGGCTCTACCCTTTCACGCAGCCAACAAAATTGCATTAAATTAAATAGGACAGTTTAAAGGAGGGTGGCTGACTTGATATCCGAATGATAAGCACTGCATTAGTTAACGGCAAGACCATATATTTCATACAACATATCTATTTCATACTGTCCCAGGTACATGTTCACTCCAGAGCTGTTCCCAACAGTAGCCCGTACCATGGCCACCACAGCTTCCTCCAGCGCCTGCCGCGCTGGCTCCATGGTGGCGCCCTTCGTGGCCGGCCTACAGTACTCCGCCCCACTCGCTCCCCCAGCGGTATTCGCCCTCGCGCCCCTGATGGGTGCTCTCGCTTGCTACTTTTTGCCAGAGACCAGAGGAATCAAGCTGTCCGATCACATTGAAGATTGAATTGGGAATTAGGGTTTGGAGAGGGATTGTGGAATATTGGTATATCTTTGGATGTTGGAGTTTTTGGATTTTGGAATATACTTTTTCTGCTGAAGCTCAGTAGACCAAACAAGATAATAATATGTATTATCAGATCACTTAGTTCATTTGTTTTATGTAGTTTAATAAACATTTGGTATATTTGGTACAGTAAATAATACAGTTAGTAAGTAGGTACATGAAGCACAATGAAATCAAGGGAGAGAATATAGGAAAATAATAATTAAATAAACACGAATTACAAAGTTTTTATGATCATCTTTATTTTCTGTCTTAGGATCAAATTAAAAGTCAGTAAATGTTAAGAAGTCTATTAGTCAAGTTGTTGCACATGTAAGTAGCAAATTATAGCTGAGCAAATAGTTCTAACACTAAAATAAACTCACACCAGTCTAATTACGTGCTTATAAAGACTACTTAATGTTAAATCGTATACAACTTTTTAAAGAAGATAAGACAGTGAAATAAAATCTAAATAATAAAAAAATAATAAAGACATTTAGTGAGCACTTAAATCTTTAATACCATCATGTATATTTTAATTTCTGTAAACATTGTTGGTTCAGTCAAATAATATGAAAGAATCGCTTGCGGTTGCGGGCTGCGGTTCTCTCTGAATGTTAACTTCATCTATACTAATATTATAAAGCTGAAGAGTTTGTTTTGTTTGTTTGTTTGTTTGTTTGTTTAAACGCGCTAATCTCAGAAACTACTGAACCGATTTGAATAATTCTTTCACTGTTAGATAGTCTATTTATCGAGGAAGGCTATAGGCTACATTTTATCCCGAAATTCCCACGGGAACGGGCACAACGCGGGTAAAACCGCGGGGCGCTGCTAGTTAAAAGATAAAGACTAACCTAATCTTACCTAATTCTAACTGAAAGTACTAAGTCTATCACCGTAGACGGACTAGTCGATGACTACCGCAGATGGGGAGTGCCCTCATAGGTGAAATCCATTCACCAATAAAAATGAGCCTTATGATTTACTTGGAGCAAAATACGGTTCTGGGCTTTGCTCTTATGTTACCATTGTATTGTTTTGACAATTTCATTTATTTTCTGCAAACCATAGTATTGTAATGAACGACTCTTAATCAGAACGTTATAAGTAAATAATTAAAGTTGATTTTCGCAATTTATTATAGTTCAAGGGCAGATAGTATATTATTATCTCATTCTACTCTTAGTACAAAAACGCACGTAAATATCGTGGGTTGAACAAATTAATAAAATTAGTGTAGTGTGCGAGATCAATCATGGCGGACGCGGAGGCAAATATTGTAGAAGATGTGTTGCGTAAAGTGGCCAAAGAAAATGACATTATGAACTATGAGCTAACAATTACACCCATATCGTCGGGAGGAGCAAACTACATGTCACATTTATACGTGGGGACTTACACCAAGGAGGAGAGTAAAGAAGAGATTAATGTCTTCGCTAAAATAGCTGCAGTAGGAGAAGCATTGAGGCAAAGAATGTCTGTGAATTTGTATCATACTGAGATATACTTTTACACATCACTAGCAAGGAAATATAGAGGTTTAGAAGAATTGTATGGAGTCCAAAACGAAGATAAACTGAATTTACCAAAATTCTACGGGTATCACAAAGATCTGTATCAGGAGACTGTAGTTTTGGAAAATCTGGTCAGTAACGGGTTTGAGATGTATGATAGGATGAAGTCAGTGGACTGGGAGTACGCGGCCGCGGCGATGAGGGAGCTGGCCAAGTTCCACGCGCTCTCGGTGGCGTACCAGCGAGCCGACCCGCGCGCGTTTGAGGAGGACGAAGCCAGATTGAAGAACAGATTTTCACAAGAAGGTGATATGATAGGCCTTTGGGACAATCTCATTAAAAAATCAATGGAAAAGGTCCATCCGGAGAAAAAAGCTGTAGTGCAACGGTTTATTGATGATGGATTCCTAGATATAACATCTTATGACAAGTTTATTCAGACCTCGAGACAAAAGGTGCTTGTACGTACATGGAGACTACAGGCCTAGCAACATGATGCACAGGACTCTACAGGTATGGACATTGCTTCTACCTATGAAATCAATTGACAATTAGTGTATCTCTGAGTATTGCATTGCTCCCAATATCATTAGCTGATTTTGTAATGAATTATATTTCTTTTTCAATTCGGGTTATCTTTAGTAACCAAAACATTTTGCTAGGACGGTTTGTAGCAATGATCGTTCGAACAGGCACATACATTATATGCAAGCCCTGCAAGTCACGTTACCATTCAAAGTTGCAATTATAATTACGGTAACAGTTCGTATTATATTTATTTCCGTATTTATGTTTACACAGAACTTGGTAAACCAGATTTATAAAAAAACTTCAATAAAAACGCATGACCTTCAAACTTTGAAATCATTAGGTAGGTATTTTCCGGTTGCGAGATATTACGTGTGTGACATGTAATCAGCAACAATTGTTTGAACCTTGATGATTCCAATTATCTTTTTGGTAACACCCGTATTCAGATACGTCAAATGCTTCATTAGTAGAGATGTAATGAGTGATTTTCACATCACTACATAGTATAAAACAAAGTCGCTTTCAGCTGTCTGTCCCTATGTATGTAGATCTTTAAAACTACGCAACGGATTTTAACGCGGTTTTAAAAATAAATAGAGTGATTCAAGCGGAAGGTTTATAGGTATAAAAATTCTCGAAATTCCCACGGGAACGGGCACAACGCGGGTAAAACCGCGAAGCGCTGCTATTATAATATATGAATAATTACTTCAATTCGTTAAGTGTACCAAAACAATGAATTTATTATCTAGTAGCATCCACTGTTACATTGCAACCAAACATTGCGTAACTGTTAACAAGAACAACAGAAGATAAGAGGACAAGGCCCTATTGCAATGGCTCGTCAAAGATTACATTATATAAGTGCTGTTAATGGGGCTCATTCTCCTCTCTCTATTGATAATTTCAGTAGTAAAGAGTTTATCTTAACTATTGAACAAGTGCCATCCTCTATAACTACATAAGTCTTGAGATTCCTTTGTGTTCCAATTACCCGCGGCAAGGCAATGACATCCAGTACCTTACCATATTTCATAATCTTGTGTAATGAACACATGTTTTCTGGTGGGAACTTATCAAGGTTGTCTCGGGTCTAGGCAGGTCTACCAGATATTCATCAGAGGTTAATTTGATTGTTTGGCCTGCCTACCTGTGGAGTTTAGACAAAAAATATAACAAGCGCAATTCTATCGTAATAACTTTTTATCAAGTTCAGGTAATTAGGTTTTTCTGCAATTTTTAACGACCTAATACGGGTCACTTTGATTTCTGACACATTGACCTTGAAAACCTGTTTCTTAAGTGTAGAATACAAAATATGGAATACAGGGTTATCTTTATCATGAACTTTTTCAGAACGGTGCCATAGAACTTATCCCAGTTGATTTCCAAACCATGCAAGCGGGTAGCCCCGTGCAGGACTTCATCTACTTCATGGTGTGCGCCACCGATGAGGAGTTCCGCAAGCAGTACTACGACCGGATGGTCGACTACTACTGCGATCAGCTGCAGGCGGCGCTGGCCAGGCTCAAGCTGGACTCCTGCTACACGAAGCAGGACTTTTTGGACGAACTCAAAGAGGTGAGTTAAATGAACTTCGACTGAACTGAGACGTAGGGAAACTTTGCAGGAGTATGCGAGCTTCCACATATTGTAAGACTTGCAAGTGTCAAGTTGCCATTTTCCATTAAAGTTTGCTAAGATTTACCAGTAGTAGTAGTAGTAGCAGCTGTAGTAGTAGTAGTATTAGCTTGTAATCTCCCACTGCTGGACCGAGGCCTCTCATCTGACCGAAAATATAAGAACGTACTTTTTAAACTCACACGATTTGCACTCATTATACTAAATGAAACGGGTCTATATCGCGTTAGATTATTTAGCGTATTTTACTAAAATACGTACCCGACATTTCGAGAGGATTACACCTAAATAATCTAACGCGATACAGACCCGTTTCATTTAGTATAATGAATATAAGAACGGTGAGGAGAATTAGACATAATCAAGTTAAGTTTTAAAGTTTTAATTTTGATAAGTTAGTAGATCTTGGTGATTATGTATCTTCTTCAAATAAGTTGCCCTTACGCATCAAATAAACCTTAAATATCAATACTTTAATTATTTCTCGTACTATATTTTCAGAAACTTCCCTTCGGCCTGGCCTACGCATTCTTCTTGCTACCCATCGTGACGGTTGACGAAGATAAGGCACCTGTTGTCAATGAAGACATGGATGTCACCGATGTTATGGTGAAGGAAACCAGCTCTCTCTTCGTGGAGAGGCTCAACGGAATAGTCAATGACTACTGCAGATGGGGAGTGCTCACGTAACCCCAAACAGTATATTTCGAGAACGATTTGAAAAAAGAATAACAAAGCGCCTGAAGTTATAAGTATAGTTAATCACTATGATGCGTTTTGCTAAGAAAAAATTTAAAGGCTTTATTTAAACTCGATAGGGACAGATTCAACGTTATAAGTACTTAATGAACGTTAGTACTTTAAAATTATGTAAGTAATATTGTGTTTAAAGGATTTGATTAAGTTTTATGATTAATCATGTTTATTTTTATATTAATTCGTTTTATTTATCTCTGATGATAATACTTTACAAGCGAAACTAATTAAGAGGAATCACTAGAGCCGTTTTTCCATACAAACGCTGTCCCCTGTTTCCTCCCTGGATAATGCCGGTAGAGTTATACTTTTTTTCCTGAATATCTATGGCCACTATTATGATGTCCCTATGTTTTCCTTTTTTTTATAAATAAATTATTATAAGAGATATGAACGTTCAAAAACCTAAAAAAATGGCCAGATTTTCCGCTGTGTTCAAACATCCAGAAAAAAAAATTGGCTACATTATATAAAAAAAAAAAAACATAGAAACACAGCTCAAGCCTTTCTTTAATTTTGAATGAAAACTATTTAAAAATCGGTTAAGTTTTGGAGAAGAAATCAGGGGACAACGAATCGTTGATTTTCTGTTCTTTACATAGGTATTTTCAGTCCAATCTGCAGTTGTCTCTATCGCGCTCTGCGGGGGGAGGCTTGAAGTTCGGGAGACGCGGACTAATACGTATACACTTGTGACGTGCATGTAGTCGATCATTTTATCGATAACCTAGTGTTGTTTATCGATATCGATATTTTTAGTTGAATATTTTGCGAGAAGTGTATTTAGCTGATTGTCAGGTTCGATTGTTGAAAGGTAATAAACTAATAAACAAAAGTAATAACCATTTTCTCGACAGTTTCTTTATTAAAATGTTAAAATCACACTAATATTCATAATTTTGTAGATAAATTATTACGTCACTATTCCGTGGCCAATCCTTTTCTCTCTCTTACTGCTAAATGTCGTGGTATACGACCGTCGATTATTTCTGGTAATAGGCACTCGAAGTAAAAGGTTTCTAATATATGTTCCATTTTCTGCCAAAATACATCGTCTCTCTTAATTTTTTCGTAAAGTAAGCCTTTAGGGCTCCACAAAATAAAATAACAGAAATTTCGACCGGTTATGTGTAGTTGCCCCTGCACTTGAAAGTAGTAATTATGATTCCTCTTTAATTGTAGGGTGTCATTTTTAAATACGCAGAAGTCTATTTTCTTTTGTTCTATTCCTTCTTTAGGTGTTAAATCAACAATTTTGTAAGGACATTTAACTTCCACTACCGAATCTTCTTCAACAAGACCATCAGGACTTGCTGCCAAAAACGGTTTATGCTTGTCGACGAATAATCCACATTTTGACACCTGTAGTCCGGTTTCTTCAATGAATTGTTGTATTGCTTCATCTTCTTTTTCTCTACCATAATTTGTGGCAAGAGTGCCTTTAAATTGAGAATACAGCAAAGATTTTAATAGTCCTGCAACTGATGTTGTTTTTCGTAGTTTACAAATTTGACCGAAGTTGGATGCTGTTAGGCGTTTACGCCTTTCAACTGCCCACAACTTATTCTCGCTCTGACCAACAGTGTTTTGTTGAAGCTCATCAAATTTGGTGTTATTTAACTGTAATATAAATTCACTTTTCTTTTGCTCATATATCTCAGGTGGGATATCTGGTTCTAAATCTAACCGACCATAATTCTCATCGGGTCCAGTAACTTTTCTTCTTTTGTTCGGTACATCTTCACCGAAATAATTTTTTTTCTTTCGACTCCTTTCTCTATTTATTTTGGAGCGCCGTTTCTTATCTATGAATTGTTTGGTGTATTTGCCAGGGCTACAATCTTGAATTTTTTTTGATAGACGTGCGTGGATAGCCGTTTCACTATTCCATGATGTTGCTGCACCAAAACACCGTGCCTGATATGAACCTCTAGCAGTATAGTTCACCCTTTTGCCGCCAATAAATTTGGCAATAACATTATTAAATTGCTCCACGGTGTTATTGGTAATGTCTAAAATAAGGCTTTCTGCATTAGACAACAACATCAACAGGTACTGCTGAATATCCGTCCATATTCCACAAGCTTGGAGATCTGGTACCAAATTTGTGTCATTCGTATATTTTTCCGGCTTACAATAATAAGACGCGCAATTTTTATGGTCTCCGAATACATGGTTGGCGGCATTTTTTATGTCAATTTTAAGGTTTCTTATTTTATCGCCGTGATTAACATTATCTTGATCTTTTCTATAGTTTATAGCTCCAACCACTGCTTTCCTCATGCGCAATACGTTGGATTCAACTTTTTTTCTTAGAAGGACTGGAACAAAGCCTTTGTGGTTATTAGTTTTTTTCCCTAATGCTTTTATTTTATTAGAAAAGTTGCGGAGCAAATGGTTTTTACACTCAATTTTAGTTATAGTGAAGTCGTGCCCATATGGCTTATTCAATAGCAATTTTTTCATTACACTGGAGTCGCCATCTCCGATTAGTTTATTATACTTAACTCCATGCATCTCCATACTTTTTGCAAACCCTTCTGCTATTATATCCGCTTCCATGGCGTTGGCGCTGTCATTCCAGTTTTTAAAGCATCTGTGTTCAGGGACATCTATATTCAATTTTGCACTTCTAGCACATATACAGCAGTATGAGTTTCGAACTCCAAGAAATAGTACCTTTTTGGTCTTCAGTCCAACTATGCACGCAGCACCAGACGCCGAGCTAAATCCGCTTTTGTATGACCTTTTTGCCCAAGATCCATCTGCAACTACTGATATTAGGGGGCAACCATCGTTGTCTACATCGCCATTCAAGACAGCTAGCCTTTTTTCTTCTTGGCCGGCTGCGATCATCTCGTCGAGGGCACATTCTTCAATTTTTGGTGTTAGACGTTGTTCGATCTTCGTGTATGTTGAATTACTCATGTTAGGCATATTTAACACACTACATATTTCGTTCAATTGTCCATACCCATTTCCAGAACAGACTATTCCTTCTACAACAGCGTCATTTACAGATAGTTTCAATTTTGGATCTTCGCTGTACACCATTTCTTTCGTTTTACACATTTTGCATTCAAATGTATATTTGCTAACAAATCCAGTTCGCAGTTCTCCTAAGAACTTTAAATTAGCAAACGTGCAGTCTGTGTGTTCGTGCTTGATTTTTGAAAGCTCGGAAAATAAATATTTGATATCTACGATTCTACGTCCTTCTAATTCTTCATCCTGAACAGTTTCATCTAAATTGTTATCATCAGCATCAAGATTCAAATCAGAAAGTGTAGACTCTGAGGAAGAGCTTGCATTTCCTTCAAATACGTCACGATTCTCCTTGAAAGTTTCACGTATTTGCGATGAAGTACCTGAGTTTTCCTTATTTTCATCACTGTAAAAAATATAAAAACAGAATTCATTATTTTAACTAAACATTGGGCCTAGCGTAAATAGTAGGTAAGAGGTGGTCTTATTACTTTGCAAACATGAAAAAATATTCAGCAGCAGACTGGCAGACAGACAGATCATAAAGTGATCTTATAAGGGTAGGTAGTAGGGAACTCAAAAAAAAATACCAACCTGGTGATTGTACGCGGTGCGAAATGTATCTGACGCTTTATACTAAAGTGATGTTTTTTTCTTTTAGCTGATAAATGTAAACGCTTTTTATTCCCTTTTCTATTGCCCATTTTAAACAAAGTGAGGGTTTATCTGTAACAAAAATATTGAGTACTTATTAGATTAGATTAGATTTAGACTATGTGGTGATAATAATTTCAATTAAACACATCTGACATCGTCATTACAGGTTTGATCCCAATCCGACGATCCCATTACATGTTACAATATTACCTACATGTAATAATAATAACACCTTCTCCGTAACCTATTTTCACAAAATAAATGACCGATTGTGTACGCGGTATGTGTGGCTTAAGCGAAGTGGACTGTATAAACTATGATGATGGCCACGTGCGTACCGATTGCTGGATTGGTCAGTGCTTCTGACAATAAAACACCAGAAACTTCTTAGAGAGAACACTATAACGCCAGAGGTGGAGGAGTACTTCTTCTATTTTCCCTTGTATTCGCAATGTTCACTGTTCGATAGTTAGTAGATAACTGACTCGGTCGGCGGGTCTGACCCTATTTATATCCCGAGCGAGATAATCTATAATTTTCTGGAATATTCTCCATCCACCTATAACGAATGTTCTATCTGCGATCTTTATTTATTGCATTCTCTAACTTTTCCAGAGTGTTCGAACTGCCGTACTATAATACAATGAGTTTTCCAGAAAGTTCTACTTAACTTTCTAGAATGTTCTACATCTTTCTGGCAGTTTCTAGTTTTTTCGGTTGACTATACTATTATTCTAGAACTTTCCCGAAAGTTCTATATTGTTCTAGAATATTCCATACTATTCTATATCTATCGAAAAGTTAGTTCTATACAATTCTATGTGTTGTATTACAACTGGAACTATGCTATATGACTATGTAACTACTAGCAGTGCCCCGCGGTTTTACCCGCGTTGTGCCCGTTCCCGTAGGAAATCCGGGATAAAATGTAGCCTATAGCCTTCCTCGATAAATAGACTATCTAACAGTGAAAGAATTATTCAAATCGGTTCAGTAGTTTCTGAGATTAGCGCGTTTAAACAAACAAACAAACAAACAAACAAACAAACAAACAAACAAACAAAACAAACTCTTCAGCTTTATAATATTAGTATAGATTATATATCGCTATCCCTATGTCTAGCTATAGTCGTCCTGAACAGATTGATTGATTGCAAGTATCTTTTTAGCCTACGTGAAGTTTTATTCATCTCAATAAAGTAAAAGTGGATACGTAAACAATAGCGTAGGTATGTAAACACAGAAAGCTAGCTACCAAATTATATAATTCAAAAATTCCTTACCTACGGTTTATCTCCGTTCGATCTCTCAAAATTCAATACACAAGCCGAGTCAAAACAGTCAAGTAAAGAAACAAGCAAGTCCAGTAAACAAGCCTGAGTCAAATAAAGTGCAGGTAGGTAATATAATAATAACACGAACAAATGTTCCGCAAACGCCGAAATCAACTTGCCGACTGCATCTGCAAGCAATCTGGGAGCGTGGACGGTGGGGCGGGGCGGCGCGGCGGCGCAGCGCGGTATGCCACGCAAACATTGACAGTCACACTTACACATTGATAGCTGCTTGGTCGGGCACCGCGCGACAGCAATAGATTTTACAAATACCTATTTTTCATTTCTCTAGCCCTTGGTGTATCCTCTTAAAGGTTTCTTATAAAAGGGACGATAAACCAAAGGGATCTCATCTTTTTCTTCATTTCTTTTTTAGGATAAAAAGGTAAGCTTTGGTAATCTTGGAAACTGATATAGGCTCTCTTTTATCCTAAAGTTCTCACGAAAACATATAGATTAAGTAGTATCTGGTTAGGGTTCCATACCCACATGGGAAAACTGTAACTATTAGGGCCTTATTAATAAACGCGTATTAAGGGCCTATGAGTTCAGAAAACGGGCTACTATAAAAAAAAATTTAGCCAAAGTCTTAACGTTACAAGAACAATTTTTTTTGTTTTTAATCTTGATCATATGTTTAATCATACTACTGTTTCCGAAACACGTTGACTATTAATTTCCTCGATAGAAAAAAGCACAAAGTTGGGTCTTTTATACCTTACTTTCACACTTAGTTTGTTAAACAATTTCAAACGCATATTTCTAAAATTAATTTGAGTGATGTAAAATAAACTATGACTCAATACTGCTGGAGTAAAATTTCGATTCAATCCAACGAAAGGTGGTAGATTCTTAAAAATGAGTCGCAAGATGCTACCACCACCATTTCCGCGCCGTTAGTGTTTCTCGCTCTTTTCTACCCAGAGTGACAGTGATCGAAATGGCTGGGATATCCTAGCCTTAAGAACACTTAGCTATTAAATGGTTTGTCACTTTCTGGCATACGTAATTTTCCGAAGAGCAAAAATGACAAAATACAGTGTGTTTTAGTTACACCGCATTTATTAATAAGGCGGGTATAGTTAAGACATGTCCGTCTGTCTGTTCCCGGTCCTTTTTCTCGGACACTATAGTCTAGCTTGGATTTTGATAACTCCAGAGTGCCAGAATCATTAGGATCTTACTAGCCATTAGGTACTCTACTCATCTCACCAACTTCTAGGCACCTAGCCATTACTGCCATTAGGTAAGTAAGTACCTACTTTTCTTATGTCACTTCTATTATTATTTAAGTGACACAAAAATAGCGAATTTCCGGTCCGTAACATTTGCACCAAAGATATTTAGGACATCAAACAAATCGACATTGAACATAGACAAAGCCTGAGGTATTGCGCGTGAACTTTTGCATTCGTGAGCTAAAGCCACGCACCACAGTCGCGAATCTACAGGATGTTACTTATTATTTAAAAAAGGTCCATTGTGGCGTAACGAACACTTTATTATTGCTGTTAGCAATACAGTATTAGCGCAATATAATGCAACGGTGAAATGCTTATTGCTATGCTAGTTGTACCTACGATTGGTCTTATCATTTCGCTAGCGTAGGAGCATTATTTTTTATGCATTTTCTGATCTAGTTTTATAATATTGCGTGAGAATTAGTTTTTTGTTTTTGATAAGCTTATTGGGTTGTCAGAGCCTATTCCTTGCCCAAGGCAATGCGTTCGAGTCCCACGATGTATGAGAATATATGTTTTGTTTCAAGGGTTTAGAATCGGCTGTTAATAGCTGTCAATCTTGTAGTAAAGTTCATGGTGGTTTTATATAGAACTAGAACAAATTGTTTTACATAAGACTTAAATCAACGTTCAAATCGAGAAGAGTGGCGAGAATGAGGGAGGCATTTGCCCAACCAAGGATTGATACAGGCTAACAGTAAAAGTAAATCTATGTGAATATTCTAGACAGAGCACGAAAAAATATTTAGGGTATTTTCTGGAGCTCTGAGGTTTCATAAGTCTTGATGTCAAACACAGTTTACGATAGTGATAACTCACACAATTTAACCCAAATGAACTCACATCATAATTAGGTACTTTATTACTCAGTAATATTGATTGCTACTATTACTCCATACTAACTGTAATACTTTCCAAAATTTTGGATTTAAAACGAACCTTCAACGAGACACGCGCTATTCGCAGTTAGATATGACGCAACTTTGACCCAACATTGAACTTAATGTACAAACATATAGGTTCATTTTTACTTGTCAAATCTGAAATCACACATCCAATTAGAAACACTACGGAAGAACGAAGTATCCTACTAATCCTATCCTACCTATACTCGTATTATACATGCGCATGTTTGTGAAGATGTATGTATGTACTTATGTTACTCTTTCACAAAAAAGTAATGAACGGATTTGGATGAAACTTTACAGGAATATAGGTAATACATCAGAATAACACATGGGATACATTTTATCCCAAAATTCCCGGTTAAAAAGCGGGTACCACCGCAGGGCGCGGCTAGTACTGCATAAGCTTTATTTCGCGTGAAATAAAATATGGTATTTTAACCGCCATGGGTGGCCAACAAGTGTTATTTAATTCACTGCATTTTAGTACATTATATAATTGAATAAACTTCTTGACAGGTGCCTAAAGAAATAAATAATGCGTTAACGAAGTGTTATGTTATGTAATATGTGATGTTGCGAGTACGTTGGTGATACATTGATTGCAGCTTACAGAATCTAACAGCATAATATGACGCTACACGTATAAAACAAATTAATTTTACGTGCGTCTGTCTGTATGTTACAAAAAACACAAAAACGTATGAATTAATTTTCATACTTTTGACACTAAAAGATAGATAAAAAATAATTATTTAGTGGCATATAATTTAAACTAACTAACCTAATTTGTATACCAAATTCGACTAAACCGAGTGCGGTCGCCGAATTCAGCAAATAACCCAGTTCGGTTAACCGATTCTATTCAGCCGAAAGAAACCACCGAGTGGCCGACCGACACGAGCTATCTGCTGATTAAAAACCTGTCCAATAGAGAACATCCAAACGAAACTGCAAGTGTTTATGAAGGAAAGTAAGTCACGAAACGTGGGTCTATTAAAATGTGTTACAAAATGTTTAGTAGCGAGATTGCGACTATTCATTATAGGGCACTTACCACTTGGCTTGAACCTTGAACTTAACGTGTGGTCCAACTCACAAGCGGAACTCAGTTTACTTTAGAATCTCCCAGTGAGTTGGGTATATACTGAATTGAAAGTTGTAAGGTTGAAAGTTGTTGTAAAGACGTTTCGGCCCATTTATAGGAACTATGGTAACAAAAAGCCAGTAAAGAAAGTATGTATGTAAGGTCGAGTTAACCCTGGTGTAGGAGTTTTTAGATCATCAATACAAAAGCTAGGATTTTTTAGCTATCAATTTATATTATTTTGTAAAAATTGTATGGATATGAAATTGTTTAAATTCAACTAGTTGGAGTTACCTTACCCCAAAGTTTGACTCACTCTACAAACAAGGACCCCAGGCTGACTTGACTGCATTCAACTTAAGCGATCCAACCGCTTAAAGCTTATCGCTTAATCCAATAAAGATCTCAAGCAACATAACCGCTTCTAATTAGAGGCTGTCAATCCAAGATCGGCTTATTTTTATAGCTCGCGAGTTTCGTGCTTTACCTATTACTTAAATACTGGCATGAAATGCAATATTTATATTTTCTGTCTATCAATAGATGTTTAATTGCGACTTTAGGCGTTGTTTCATTACATATTGATTGACCATTGATCTGACTGAATTGAAAAAATAAAAAAATATCTTTTTAAGTTCGAGTAGGTCAGTGGTCAACTGATGTCTGAGTTTTTAGACCGCCTAAAGGCCTCCGACATGGTCTATCGATTTAAACAACTGGGACCGACAATTTAACGTGCCCTCCGAAGCTCGGTAGCGCTCAGATAGAAATACCACTATCGGCCACCCATCCAAGTAGGGCTCGAGCTGCACGTTGCTTATCAATCGCGCGCTCATGGCGTACAGTAGTTATCTTGGTAAATAGCGATATTGGTGATGTAATATTTAGCGAGTTTTATTGTGTACCTATTTATACTAATATTATAAAGCTGCAGAGTTTGTTTGTTTGAACGCGCTAATCTCAGGAACTACTGGACAGAATGAAAAAAAAAATTTGTAATGGAAAGCCACATTCAACGGGAAGGTTATAAGCTACTTTTCATCCTGAAATTCCTACGGGAACGGGTACAACGCGGGTAAAACCGCGTGGCGCTGCTATATTTCATAATGCTTTGGGTTCAGTGTACAAGTTGTGAGCCGAAGAATTTTAAAAGCAATAGTTTGGCATGTGACAAGAGTGGAGATATTATTAACATTCACATCTGAAATTTGGCACTTTCATGCCAATTTCAGCTTTCTGGTAGTTTATGCAAGGGTTCAAGGCTATAGTTATTTACTATCCTCTAATGTGTGCCGCTCACCTTTTGAGCTCATCGGCTCGCATCTCGTATTAAAAACTATAAGTCTGTAATGTCCCACTGGTGGGCAAAGGCACCTCATCCCACATATCTCCGCAGGTCTAATGCGGGTTGGCGATCTCAAACCCGAGCCATGTTTGACAGCGGGTACACATTGGGCGTTTTGAAACGCGCGCTTTGCTAACGCGCGTTTTGAGAACCCCGAATTCTATTGAAGTGTACACATGTAAACGCGCGTTGCTGGTAAAGCGCGCGTCAAACGCGCGTTTACATTTTTTCGTTAGAGCGCGCGTTGCTTGGGCGTCAGCTGCGCGCTTCGAGATACATGAGCGGCCATTTTGTTGTACATTCTAACGCGCGCTTTTGTGTAGAGTGGCCGCACGTTAGGCACGAAAATAGAGATCTAGCATTTTGATACCGATTTCTTTATAGATGAAATCCAAAAGCGACCAGCTATCTGGGATATGGAAAGTCCCGATTACTTACCTTAACGTTATAACGAGTTTTTCTTCTGGTGAAACTGAGTCTCTTAATATTGTTGAACTACCCGTTATGTCAGCTTTTATAACACTCAGTAATTCATCAAATGATTTCACAGACATTCTAAAATAATTAAAGAACTTAGGTCCGTGTTGTCTTAATTTTGTATACAATGTAACAAACATCCCATGCGTTAGCCTATCTCTTAGTATTGGGTGCACCCAATATTCTCTTTGTCTTTGTCGTTGTCTTTTATAGCGACGGTAGAGGAGCCACACACAAGCAATCTCTTCAACGTCCATTTTCGAACTGAGCCAAAAGTATGTTCGCCCTACTAACGCGCGTTGAATGCCGTCCTAAGCGCGGTGTGTGTACGCGACCAACGCGCGCTCAACGCAACGCCGAGCGCCCAGTATGTACTAGCTCTGAAAAGTAGGAAACATGTTTTCGTCTAGGAATCGAACCCGAGACCTCAGTCTTGGCAGGTACCGAGGCGTGCGTAAACTCGTAGCTCATAGAGCTAGTACATACTGGGCGCTCGGCGTTGCGTCGAGCGCGCGTTGGTCGCGTACACACACCGCGCTTAGGACGGCATTCAACGCGCGTTAGTAGGGCGACCATACTTTTGGCTCAGTTCGAAAATGGACGTTGAAGAGATTGCTTGTGTGTGGCTTCTCTACCGTCGCTATAAAAGACGACGACAAAGACAAAGAGAATATTGGGTGCACCCAGTACTAAGAGATAGGCTAACGCATGGGATGTTTGTTAGATTGTATGCAAAATTAAGACAATACGGACCTAAGTTCTTTAATTATTTTAGAATGTCTGTGAAATCATTTGATGAATTACTAACCTAACCTAACCTAACCTAACGTGCGTCCACCCTACACAAAAGCGCGCGTTAGAATGTACAACAAAATGGCCGCTCATGTATCTCGAAGCGCGCAGCTGACGCCCAAGCAACGCGCGTTCTAACGAAAAAATGTAAACGCGCGTTTGACGCGCGCTTGACCAGCAGCGCGCGTTTACATGTGTACACTTCAATAGAATTCGGGGTTCTCAAAACGCACGTTAGCAAAGCGCGCGTTTCAAAACGCCCAATGTGTACCCGCTCATAAACTCGTTAATGTTTTTACTTTCATGTCATTGAAACCCAGCATTAGAGCTAGTACATACTGGGCGCTCGGCGTTGCGTTGAGCGCGCGTTGGTCGCGTACACACACCACGCTTAGGACGGCATTCAACGTGCGTTAGTATGTAGTATCAAAATGCTCGATCTCCATTTTCGTAACGTGCGTCTTCTCTACACAAAAGCGCGCGATAAAATGTACAACAAAATGACCGCTCATGTATCTCCAAGCGCGCAGCTGACGCCCGAGTAACGCGCGTTCTAACGAAAAAATGTAAACGCGCGTTTGACGCGCGCTTGATCAGCAGCGCTTACATGTGTACACTTCAATAGAATTCGGGGTTCTCAAAACGCACGTTAGCAAAGCGCGCGTTTCAAAACGCCCAATGTGTACCCGTTCTTAGAAACGTCAAGTAACATTTATTAAAATGTATCAAACTAAAAACACTAATTACGTTGCCATTTTGAATTATATTTGTATCTTCAAATTGCGATGACGTTATCTTAAATTATATTAGAGGCTCATTAAATGATATTCAAGTTATATTATAATTATCTAAAGTATTTTATTGTATATTACACGTAAGTGAATCTTGATCATGTTTCAGGAAATGTCTGATTCAAAAATGATGCAGACCATCATTAACTTGTTATTTTTGGGTTCCGTATAATAAAAAAACAAGAGTACAGTTTTCAATAGATTTTGAACCTTGAAGACATACATAGGGATACCAAAAAGTAACTAAGTTCGAGTAGGTCAGTGGCCAACCCTGGTGTCGGAGTTTTTAGACCGCCTAAAGGCCACCGACATGGTCTAACGATTGAAACAACCGGGACCGATAATTTAACGATACTTTTAAAGGAACGTTGCCAAATTAAGGCTGCTGCTGCAGACTGCAGACTGCAACGACACAGCGGTTAACGACTGCAGTTGGGTAGCGATTAATAGCTGCATACTGCATTAAAAATATAGAGACGTACGCATTTTTGTAAATATGTTATAGTTTTTACGCAATAAAGTCCCGATTCGTTTGTTTATAGGTAGTCAACATATCATTTAAAAGATAACCGATATTTTTTAAGTGTTTTCAAAGTGGATATTCCCATGAATGACATGTAAAAAATAGTGTTTTTTTAAAAATGATATCCCCTGATATCCCTCTTACACTCATGTTGGTATGTTACGTTTAAATGATCAGTGTATTGTAACAAAGGTAGGTAGTATAAATAAATGTATAAGACAAATTCACACACGGCTGATTAGACCCAAACTAAGTATAGAATAGCTGTGATAAAAAACACCTTTAGCATAAATTACCTATCGTAACGGGCATTTGAGAGAGATACAATAATTTAGAAGACATTTGATGTAAACAAATGCTTTTTACAATTAGTATCATCTTGTTAGAACTGTTACAAGGCTCCCTCCATCTTGCGGGGCTTGCAAAATATTACGTGGTCTGTGATCGACCGGCTAGACATTGTTTATTTACAGTTTTATTATTAACTTTACCATTGTTATGGAGGTTTGTGGAGTTTCTATACGAAACACCATGGTACTTAAGTAAAGATTGCCAGATTTTTGTTAAAACACTTGGTACTTTTGTAGACTGGCAGCGTGGTTTTACTTGCGTTGTGCCCGTTGCTGTGGGAATTCCAGGATGAAAAATAGCCTATAACGTTACCGTTGAATGTGGTTATCCATTGCAAAAAGTATTATAGAAATCGGACTGGAAATTCCTCAGATTAGCGCGTTCAAACAAACTCTTCAGCTTTACCTATAAGTAAAGATTGCCTTTCGGAATTTCTTTCTTACTACGAATATATTCTTCTTCTTAGTAGATTTTGCAACTGCGTCTTCACTTAGTGCCCTTTTTTTGACAAAATACTGAAGGCCAAAAAATAAAGTGTGACTTTAGGAAGAGGAAGACTTACACCCGTACTCAGAGACGAAATGCTTCCTTAGTAGAGGTTTAATGAGTGTCATTGACAGTAATGTATGAAAAATTACGTCAAATAATTAAGTTTTGATTTAATGAACTACTCTGAGTACGGAAGTTAATACGCTCTCATAAAATAGGTAAGCGATGTTAGCTCAATAAATAAATAAATAAATATAAATAAATAAATATATATAAATAAATACCTTACGAGTTTCCATTCAATGAAGTAATTAACAAATTGTTTCCAGCCAATCACCACTAATTGACCATAGACCATGTTTGCTCGCTCAAGTTATTTACCACGTAAGCTTTTTATAATCCTTACTTAGGCAACTGGGGCAATACAAATAAAACCACAGGAAGCTGCTAGTATTTCGGATAACCTTTCAAAATATAGTCTTTTTATCCGACTGCAGCGAAGCCCTAAAAGAGGATGATATATTTGACCTGAATGTATGTATTTAACAATACGCCTCTAGCGTTTAAAAACAAGAGCGAGTCGGACTCGCGCACGGAGGGATTAGTACTTCAAAAACGGCAAAAATCACGTTTGTTGTATGGGAGCTGATGAAGAGCAGATGTACCCTTGAATATTTGTTTTATTGTATTGTTTGTTATAGCGGCAATAGAAATACAACATCTGTGAAAATTTCAACTGCCTAGCTATCACCGTTCTTGAGATACAGCCTGGTGACGGACGAACGGACGGACGGACGGACGGGCAGTGAAGTCTCAGTAATATGGTCCCGTATTTACCCTTTGGGTACGGAACCCTAAAAACTAACTTGAATAATAGCCACGATCACACTTGGCCAGTTCAAAGAGGTACTTGAAAACAAATTATGAAATTTGATCATTAGGTGAGAATGACTGTACCCACCTACATTTTAAAATATATTTTACTTAATATTTTTGTTGGACACCCACAAGCCCTAAAAATTGGACCAAAATAACAAAAGATTGTAAAGGACGTGTTAATATGAAGTGTTTCGAAATAATATCAACCTTATTATGAAAGACATGATCTTCGGTAGTTCTGCTTAGTATAAAGTAAGGAATGTCAATATCTATTGTATGTTTTGCAAGGAGAGGAATGTCAGAATTATACTAGGGATTTACTCATAGAATAACTTTTGATTGTAGAATTAGTATATGATTAGTACGTAGATGAAATAAAATCATTGTATATTTAGCACATATTTCTATTTATCTTAAATCCCGAGCTTTATAAAGTTGAAGCATTTCCATGCTTCAACTTTATAAAGCTCGGGATTTGACTGCACTTCCGTGCAGTTTCAATTTAGTCGTTTCAATTAAGTCGATCTTTTTAGTCGTTTCAATATACACGACCGCTTTAGTCGTTTCAGTTGTCTATGCACTACACAGTAAATCTACAAATTTTCTGCGGAAGTTTAAGAAGCAGTGTGCAATATGCACGTTACTAGGATGATTAAGAATGCTTAAATTGAAAGATCTTTTATTAGAAAAACATAGAGGTTTATCGGGCAGACTTGACCAATCGACCGACCGACTCTATCCGTTAAGAGCACACTTAATTATGTAAGTACTACCTTTACCCCGCGTTGTACCCGTTCCCGCGGAAATTTCGGGATAAAATATATCCCATATGATATTCTGATGTATAACCTATATTACTGTATAATTTCATCCAAATCCATTAAGTAGTTTTTTCGTAACAAACATACATACCTACATCTATACATCCATCCTCACAAACTTTCGCATTTATAATATAACTAACAGCGCCCCGCGGTTTTACCCGCGTTGTGCCCGTTCCCGTGGGAATTTCGGGATTTTTTTACATAAAAACCTTCCTCTTGAATCACTCTACCTATTACAAAAAACCGCATCAAAATCCGTTGCGTAATTTTAAAGATTTAAGCATACAGACAAACAGACAAACAGACACGAAACAGAGACGACTTTATTTTATACTATCTAGTGATATGAGTAGGATAAATCTAAATTCATCCAAAGCCCATACCGAGATGCGTCCAATAAATATGTAATAACATTATGTGCTGAGATACCGCAGTAAATATAATCTCTGACAGCAACTAGTTTTTATAATTGATTTATTAAGGTTGTTCCAACTACCAAGTTTATTTATTTAGCTGTCATGTCGGAGTAAATGGCAATTCGTGAGTTTTGATGTTTTTATTTTGAGTAAATTCGGCTTTCAGTTTCGACACAGTATTTTTTAACGAAGTCATAAGGATCAAGGGAAATCTTTACTAATGTCTCGTCACTACATAGTATAAAACAAAGTCGCTATTTTTGTCTGTTTGTTTGTCTGTATGCTTAAATCTTTAAAATTACGCAACGGATTTTGATGCGGTTTTTTGTAATAGGTAGAGTGATTCAAGAGGAAGGTTTTTATGTAAAAAAAATCCCGAAATTCCCACGGGAACGGGCACAACGCGGGTAAAACCGCGGAGCGCTGCTAGTATTATTTAAGCTGAAGTTTTTTTTGGTGTCTGAATGAGCTAATCTCAAAAACTGCTAATCCGATCTGAATAATTCTTATTGTTTTTGATAACAATATTCAATTGGGACGGTTATAGGATACTCTTCATCCTGAAAGTTTCCCGGGAATGGACATAACGAGGTAAACCTTCCCGTAGAATATGGCTATCTATTACGAAAATAATTATTCAAATCAGATTGGCAGTTTCTGAGATTAGCACGTTCAAACAAACAAACTCGGCAGCTTTATTATATTAGGATAGATTTATGATATTACTATAAACTAGCAGCGCCCCGCGGTTTCACCCGCGTTGTGCTCGCTCCTGTTGGAATTTCGGCATGAAAAATAGCCTATAGCCTTCCCGTTGAATGTGGCCATCTATTACAAAAATAATTATTCAAATCGGACTAGTAATTCCTGTGATTAGCTCAAAAATACAAACAAACAAACTTAAAAAATTTACCTCTTTATAATATTAGTATAGAAGTATAGATAAATAGATTAAAGTATGCAAAGAGAATTAAGCGATAAGCGAACATATTCACGAACTATTAAAATGTAGTCAAAATGTTCTCGTAAAATCACAATCGCGGAGAATCATCGCATTATTGCAAATATTTCAAATAAACGATGGTATTTGGGTCATAGTCTACTTAAATCGTGCACTCAAACATTCATACATACATACATTACATAGCTATCAAGTACCTGACTCTGGCATGTCACAAAATATGTATATATTTACTATTATACCACACGAGCAGCGCCCTTAGGCTTTGCCCGCGTTGAGCCCGTTCCCGGAATTTTCGAAAATCCTTACTTAGTGTGCACTTACGCCACTTGAAGAACCTTCCTGCCAAATTTCATGTTTCTAGGTGTAGCGGTTGAGGCTGTGCGTTGATTATCAGTCAGACAGTCAGTCAGGATTTAGAATTTTATATATATAGATAAGACTATACTGCAGGTTGGTGATCTCAAACCTGCCTAGTCGTATCCTCTTCACTGTACTGATATCTTCAGTGAGTTGAGAGGCTTTTGCTCTGCAGTGGGACATTACAGGCGTATGATTTTTAATACCATATGTTTAATGACTATACACGGTCTTATTATTAAGTTAGAGTTCAATGACATTTATATTTGTGTGGTTACTTTTGTTGAGTACTTAGGGACCTTATTTACTTTTCAGACGCTGAGTAAAGTTGTAGCCACATTCTATATGTGATTGAAAACGAAGACTTATCGTAGTTATGAAAGTCTTTGAATATTTACTATCTAGACTAACATATGTAATAGAGCTGAAGACATAGATTTTTGATTTTGTTTGTTTGTTTGAACGCAATAATCTCAAAAACTACCAATCCGATAGGAATAATCTTTTTGTCACGGATAGCCACGTTCAACGGGAAGGCTATAGGGTTTTTTCATCCAGAATTTTTCACGGGAACGGGATAAACTCGGGTGAAATCGCGAGGTGCTGCTAATTACTTTATATCCCGAAAATAAGACAATATTAATCTGAGAGAACTGCGACAGGTACAAGTTTCAAATGGATACCTAACCGCAGGTCTCCGTTACTATAATATATCAAACAAGAAACTAGGGTGTGTTTCCACGGATTCCGGGATCAGATGTATTAGCAACTGCTCCCACTAACTTGTATCCACCGATACCGGGATCCGTTTCAAATAAAAACCAAACAATTTTTTTACCCGCTAGTCCCGGGACCCGTGGCTACAAAAAAGTATACTTAGTATTATAAAATGGTTTCACAAGAGAATGGAACGAGTCTTAAGTAGTAGTTGTGATTTGTAAGGGTAATTAATTTGTAAAAAATGAAAACAGATCACCTAACGCTCTACAAGGATCCGAACTCGCTACAAATACCCATCCTTATGACCTTTGATATGCAAAATTCAACCTTAACTCATCGCAATAACGACTGTGTGAAGGGATTGTCAGGTGATCGAAGACAAATCAGTTGAAATGTGGGTGCATCGGTATATAACGAAGGCAGATTCACAGTGTGGTACATTCTAAAGTATTTGTGTGAGGAGTGCAGATCAAATCTACTATGAAATACGTTAGTATTAATATATAATTTGATTCTGTATTGTGTTCGTTATTGAGTGATTTAGGAGTGTTAAAGTGTGTTAACTTATAAAGAACGTCTTTAGTATTTTTTTATATGTGAAAATCGAAATACTATTCAGCGAAAGTGCAATAATTATTCAAAAATATCTTAGTGATTTTCGTCTCAAAGTCTCAACTTTTAAAATCCAAAATCAAATGGCAACGTGATCTAGTTTCAAAATTGTTGTCTGAAAAGCTCTACAAATCTTATATCTAACTAGCAGCTCTCCGCGGTTTTACCCGGGTGGTACTTTTTCCTGTGGTACTTTACAATGAACAGGAGGCTACATTCTTCGTTTAGAATGTATAAAAATGTATAAAAAATCTAAACATAAACAAAATTTCAAGTCTAAACTCTATGCAACAAAAATATTTGGAAATCTGACTAATAGTGCCACAGATTAGCACTTTCAAACAAATTCAGCTTTTTAATATAATAAGAGATGTTTATTACAATTTTTTATTACAAGCAATCTGATATTGCTTCGCTTCGCAAGTACTCTGAAGGATAATTAGGATTAAACTTAAGATTACCATCATCAAAACTGAATTTTTGGATGGCCAATAATGGCATTTTTATTTGAGATAACCGCGCTTGGAAGTTCACGTTAAATTATCGGTCATGAATCTTTCTTATGGTGTAAAACTTAGCAATAATAACAATCCAGCAGCTTAATAGCAGACATAATGAAACTGTGAACCAACCACAAGAACCGCAACCAGGAAACTGA
Source organism: Cyclophora albipunctata (assembly GCA_963082685.1). Classification (NCBI taxonomy): domain Eukaryota; kingdom Metazoa; phylum Arthropoda; class Insecta; order Lepidoptera; family Geometridae; genus Cyclophora; species Cyclophora albipunctata. The sequence continues at coordinate 9,602,110 of OY720127.1, forward strand.
ATTCAACCTCGGCGTTTCATAAATACAACGGGAATGTTAAGCTACAAGCTTACAACAACAAAAAATATAGTACAAGTTATGCCCCAAATACAATATTCCGTTCGCATAATGCGGTCTTACTTAATTTTCTTGCTCCTCACATATAAGTAACGTGTTCTTCTTCTTCACCGAGTGGATGGTCAACCTGACCAATCCTGGTGTCAGAGTTATTGAGCCGCCAAAGGCCTCTGGCAAAGGCAGACTTGCTTTAAGCTTAGTTCAGCGATCATCGCCTGCCACCCTTCGGTACGCCCATGAACCTATTCAGGTTACTAATGCTACATTTCCTTCACCAGCTCATCGTCCTATCCGTGGTGGCCCTGGTGGCCGGAGACAAGTTGGAGAATGTATACCTTCCTCCCAACGCCAAGGGAAGCGGCATCAATGCTGGACTTCAGGCACCCTTAGGTAAGAAGACATACCTAACTAGGTCTGACATATGTGTGGTGAAGTTGAATAACTTTCAACAGGAAAACCGAAAAAGTTTTTTTAAGGACAAATATTTCAGTTAAAGTAAAGTTTAGGAAAGGAGGAATAATATTTTAAAAACCTAGTATTTAAAATTGTGGTAAAAATTAGACCATTGTGAATTACCCTATCTTAACAATGCATTGAAAGAATTTTCGAAATCAGAACGAAAACGATGAAAATATGGAGCAACGAATCTACGCAAAAGCTCCTCATATTTTAAGAATGTCTTGCAGGTCTAGACAGCCCTTTATATTTTGGGCACATAAGCCCAAAATCTCATCCAATGGATGCAAGAACTAATAAACATTCTACCTAAGACTGAAAATACCAAACGAATATTTAAAATAAAATTCACAGAATTTATAGAAAAAGAAACCATTATACTAAAGATTAAAATAACCAAACTAGAAGACTCATAATTTCCTCTAAACTTTCAGGAGGACCAAGTGGCCCGGGAGCTGCACGCATCGAGGCCTTCGGAGGCAGCAGTGGTAGCAGCAGCAGCAGTAGCAATGCCGAGATCCTGAGATACGACAACGAGATCACGGACCAGGGCTACCGGTATGCTTACGAGACCAGCGACGGAACGAAGGCTGAGCAAGAAGGTAAAGAACCGATAGTACCAAAAGGTTGTCATTATAGTCCAGGTTATCGTGAGTAAGTTCGTGTAGGTCAGTGGCTAACTCTGGTGTCGGAGTTTTGGGACCACCTTAAGGCCTTCGCGTGGTCTAACGTAAAGTTACCTTTTAAAAAGTCAGGTTATATTGTGCTTTTAATGAAATACATAGTTAGGAACATCTGTAATCTGCAACTTGCCAAAGTACTGTGTTCTAATCTATAAATCCCAACTTGTTTAGTGTGCTTTAAAAATTGGCATACGCAAAGTGTGACATAAAAAACAATAAACCAAAAAATATCAAGACAAATCACGCACGGTTAATTAGACCCAAACTAAGCTCTAAGCTTGTATTTATTTATTTCAATTTATACGGGGACCCAATTATATCAATTGAAAAACTTACAAACTAAAAGCATCAAATCAGAAATCACAATTATGGAAATCTAACTGACACTACTGCCTCTATGTATAATTAGCAACTTATCTCCCTTATACCCTTTTCCACTCCCCAGGCCGAGTGCTCCCCGGAGACAAACCCGAGGAAGGTTCCCTCCAAGTGTCCGGCTCGTACTCGTACATCGGAGACGACGGCGTGACCTACTCCATCACCTACACCGCCGACGAGAATGGGTACCGCGCGGAAGGCGCCCACCTGCCGACCCCCCCGCCCATCCCTGAGGCTATCCTGAAGAGCTTGCAGCTGACTGATACTAGTAGAGGTGGGAATGAGTTATTGAAGAGATTTATAGATTTGTCTTTGAGATGCATTGTCTTTCTAAGAGTTTTATGGGGCTTTTCAACAACAGATATTTAATGCTTTGATTTGGTTTCTAACGGAGACTATTAAGGCTGAGTTGCACCATAGAAGAAGTTAAAGTAAAGGTTTGTGTCAAATTTAACACTAACAGTAACGCTGACTTAAACAGTTAGAGCAAAATGTGTTGCACCAGCGAAATCATTAGCTTTGTTAAAGTTAATAGTGTTACAAGTCAAATGAGGCGTGATTTAACCCAAATTCGATGCGGGTAACATTTTTAAATATGACAATACTAAATAAAACCGTAAAAACTCGTTTCTAGCGCTGTCATTAGTGTCACTTGTCACTTCATTTCGATGTTGATGTCAGTTCGGTGTCTGACGGATAATTTGACAATAACAATAGCACTAACCAGCGAAAAGTGAGCGGTTACAGTTACAGTTAAAGTTATGACGTCATTTAACTATTTGTCAAATGGTGCAACTAATTTTAGGCCTAACCGATACTTTAACTGAAGTTTCGATGTTTGTTATTGTTAAAGTAAGATGGTGCAACCAAGCCTAAGAGTAATGTATGGTAATGTACGAGTATGTGTGGATTTAATGGACGTCTCTAAGTGAGACAGTTAGTCCTGTAAAATAGGAACGAGTATATTCATTATATACCAAAAAATAATTCAGGATATCATGGGCGACTATATAATCTGTTTATTTGATACCGAACCAGTTATTAACATTGAGCATAAATCGGCAAAACACTAATCAAACTCATTGCATCGTTCAACTACGCCTTTTAGAAACTTTAACGCAAACCACAACTCATCATTGCTATTGAAAATCTGCCAGGAGTATAATATAATTTATGTTTTCTTCAGGTCAATACGACAGCCAAAAGAGCAGTTACGACGCGGACGCCGGCTACTAAACTACTTTACCACCCACCTGTACCTATTAGATTAAGTACAATCGCGTACACTCGTTATAACTAACTTTTTATTTAAATGTGTGTTTGGGCATAGGCCAGTAAGTGTTCAGTTAGTCTGTTGTTGTTCTTAAATATATGTAAATATTTTCTTTTGTATATGTTTTTTTTATTACTAGTAAAGTCTATCCATATAAACATTGACTTTACTAGTTAAGAACATTGTGGTACATAACGGAAGACCGAACTAGTATGATTGAGTCCAGACTCAGTGAAGAGTTATAACAAGTCATATCATATGACGTAATATTTCAAAACTAGCAGCTCCCTGCGGTTTTACACGCGTTCTAGCCATTTATCATGAGAATTTCGGAATGAAAAATAGCCTATAACCTTCCCGTTGAATGTGGCTATCTATTACAAAAAGAATTATTCAAACCGGATTAGTAGTTCTATTCGTTCTACATTATATCGATCGGTAGTAGTTAAGATAACCGCGGTCAAACAAACAAAAAAACTAACTTTTCAGCTTTATTATATTCAATCTTTAACTGGCGTGATAAACCAACGGGATTTCACTAGTAATGACCAATCCAACCCAATCAGTATTGATTTAACGGAGTTCAGGCTGACGTCATAGTTTCACAACACTAGTTATAGCACAATGACCACATTTATGGCACTATGGTAACACGATGACTTCAAATCTAAAAGGTTAAGTGCGTTCCAATCGGTTACTTAAATAACAACATTTTTGCAACAAAACGTAACACTCGTTTAAGTTCAAACTAGGTACTCATATCTGTAAAACAACAAAAATTATAACGACAATTTGTTTAAATACAGGTTGTAGCAGATATGCAGATGGCTACTTTTTGCATTCGCGATCGGCAATCAATTAATATTAAAATTCGAAAACTCTATAATATCATAATTTATGATCGTCAGCTTAAAATTAAGTTTAGGTACGTTAGTTCGCATCGCGCCACCTACTGAGAAGAACTAACAAGAAACTCAGTGGGGTTGTAATTTTGATTGTACCTATTAATTGTTCCTATTCCGTAATTATCACGGGAACGAGTACAATGCCGGTAAAACCACAGGGGTTTGTATGTATGTATCGGAATTACAGCCCTCATTTCCGTCTACTTCTATTATAAATCGAGATTAATCCCGCATGAAATTACCTTAACAATCCATTATTGTTCGTAAATAAGTTAGTGAAATCGGTAACCGAATTGATTTTTATTTTTAGGTGTTCTCAATTCCTTTTGTTACCTTTTAGTTGTTATTTAAATACTAAAGTAAAGATAACATAAAAACAAGTATTAGCCTGTAATGTCCCACTGCTGGACAAAGGCCTCTCGTCTCACAGATGATATCAGTAGAGTGAGGATTAGGCGTAATCACAACGCTTGCCTAATGCGGTTTGGTGATGAACCCGAGCCATGTTAGAAAAGTAGGAAACATGTTTTCTCTCAACTCAACCAGGAAATTGAATAAATTAGTGAGATATAATTAAGTCCATTCATACACTAGAAACTTCTAATAAATTAAATTATTTGTCATTAATTAATGTAAGTACTAACTTACGGATACACTTCAAATTCTGCTAAATGTATATAACCTCGGTACAATTTATTTAAATCATTCATACTAATCATGACGAAACGCAATTCCCAAAATAAAGTGATTAGATTCAGACGGTCATATCCTTCCTGCATGAATTTATTTCGGACGTTAGGTATTGGAATAACAGAAAAATACTGATAATGTTAGTTTGGACACAAGTTTTTAATCCAATCCTCACTACAGAAGACAGGACGTCTCCTTACTGTATTTATATTTTCAGTGAGAGAGCACTTTGTCCCGCAGTGAGACAACACAGACAATTATATTTATCTAGGTATATACTCTATTTTTTTTTTGGATTGGCACAAAATGTGGACCAATGTCGTCAATTTTCCAGTTGAAGACGATTGCTCCTGAAGAGGAAAAAGGTTTAGTAATTTTATTTCATTCTTACCCTATCTCTAAACCTTTTTCCTCTTCAGAAGCAATCGTCTTCGGCTGGAAAATTGAAGACATTTTTAACCACATTTTGTGCCAATCCAAAAAAAAATATTATACTTCTTTCCTTTTTTTTTTCATCTAGTGGATGGCCAACCTGACCAATCCTGGTGTCAGAGTTATTGAGCCGCCAAAGGCCTCTGACATGGCTCAAGTAACGACTACTATCCGTACAAAGTAACCGCGGGGACCGACGGCTTAACGTGCCGTAAATTATACTCCTATTCTAATACTAGTAGCGCCCCGCGGTTTTACCCGCGTTGTGCCCGTTCCCGTGGGAATTTCGAGATGAAAAATAGCCTATAATCTTCCCGTTGAATGTGGCTATCCATTACAAAAATAATTATTCGAATCGGATTGGTAGTTTCAGAGATTTGCGCTGAGCAACAAATTCAGCGATTCATTTTTATATTATACATAGATTATAATATTATTGGTAAAAGTAATTTTGTACCTCAGTTTTTATTATTACTTTATTGCGTAGACATGATTACAAATGCTTTGATATTCAAAAAGTATCTAGGATTCATCATGACTTATATAATGATGATCTCTATTTCGTGTGTCAATATATGATTAACAATATCAATGAGTTGGAACGGATCGTAACGATTTCCATCAGTCAGACCTATGACACAGTCCATGAATAATTGATTTGAGTTTATGGAACCGAGATAATATTATGAGGTTGGCACATCTAGTACTTAAGGAGCTTTAAATATTAAAATTATTTAGCCTGACTAGTCCCACTCCAGGACAAAGGCCTCCCTACCTTCTTTCCACCTTTCTCTATTGAACGTTTTAAATATTAGGGCAAATTAAATTTCGCTGACCTAGGACGCTCGCTTGAAAACACGCTTCTAAATCTAAGCAACGACGCCAGGCCATATTATACAACAATAAAGTCATGTTTAGAACTTATTTACGACTCAACAGATTCTATATGAGCGCTACCGTGCTTCGGACGGCACGTTAAATTGACGGTCCCGGTTGTTACAATCGATAGACCATGTGGAATGTCTTTAGGCGATCTAAAAACTACGACACCAGGGTTGGTCACTTCCCTACTCAACTTACTCAGTGGCATTTCTATCAGAACGTTACAGTGCTTCGGATGACACGTTAAATTATCGGTCCCGTTTGTTTTAACCATTAGACCATGTCTAACCTTATTATGATTATTTCAAAACACAGTTACGTATGAATGGGTACTCATTACTCGTAATAGTTTTCTAGTGAAAAATATAAAGGCATTCTTTTCTTGAATAAGGTAAACAAAAACTGAATAGAATATATATATGTATAAATAAACAATTGAATAACAATTTCAATTGAATCTACCTATACATACTGAAATAATTCTACGTAATTAACACGTTCACTGTCCACTGAGTCACATATGGTTCAGAAAATGACTATAAAAAAAACCAATTATGAGAAAAAACCTATTGGACGTGTCGGGTCAGTTTTGCATGTTTGTATGGGGACAGGGAACGTGTTAATACTCTACTGATATAATAAGCTGAAGAGTTTCATCTTTTGTAATGTTTGTTTGAGCCGTCTAATCCCAGCCTATTTCATTAATTACTAGCAGCGCGGTTTGACCCGCGTTGTGTCCATTCCTGTGGGAATTTCGGGATGAAAAATAGCCTATGTTACTCGTGGATAATGAAGCTTTCGAATGGTGAAAGAATTTTTTAAAACGGTCTAGTAGTCTTTGAGCCTATTCATTATCAAACAAACAAAGTTTTGCTCTTTATAATATTAGGGTAGATTTTTGTACTAGCCGCGCCCCGCGGTTTCATCTGCGTTGTAACCGTTCCCGCGGGAATTTCGCGATAAAAAGTAGCCTATGTCCTTTCTCAGGCTCTGAACTAACTGTGTACCCTGGCGGTCTAAAAACCCCCCATAAACCACCGTTGGCCTCTAACCTTTTCGAGCTCACTTACTTACTTGTAGTAGGGTATTTATTCCGATTCCGATTCTTACGAGAACAGACACAACGCGGGTAAAACCGCGGGGCGCTGCTATTACCTAATATGAGTATACTCATCTCATATTATATTAGCAGCGCCCCGCGGTTTTACGCGCGTTGTACCCGTTCCCGTGGGAATTTCGGGATGTAAAATAGTCTATAACCTTTCCGTTGAATGTGGCTATCCATTACAAAAAGAATTATTCAAATCGGACTGATAATTCCTGAGATTACTCCGAACATACAAACAAACAAACTTACAAATTTTACCTCTTTATAATATTAGTACTATACATCAGCGTAAGTATGAATGTGAGTGATCGGCCCTGGCTTTTCTTGGGCATATAAATCGATTAAAAATATAATTAAATATATAAGGTGCAATTCCACTGAGCTGAGCCACTGCTGAGCGGAGCGATTCTACAATGAGTTATGACTGAACCTCTGTACTGTACTTTATTTAGCGAGCGTAGAGGCCTCTTCCCAGCAGTGGGACATTACAGGCTTGACTAAAGTTCTTCGTTTTATGCACACCTGGCTGAAATAGTACTATATTTATCTATATCTATTATCCAAATCTATCTAGGTATATCTATATTATTATTTTATTATGATATTATTATATCATAAAAAGGTTTTTGTAAGTTTGTTTGTATGTTCGAGCTAATCTCGGGTATTACCAGCCAGATTTGAATAATTATTTTTGCAATGGATTGTACCCAAACACACATTGTACCCAAAGATTATAGGCTATTTTTCATTCCGAAATTCCCACGGTAAAGGGCATCGCAACGCAGGTAAAACCGCGGGGCACAGCTAGTTTTATATAGATATTTTACAACCTTACTCTCTACGATAGGACAATAAATCTTATTGAAAGATATTCCTATATTTAGACTCACGTCTTCCCACTGTAGGGCGAAGACCTGTCTACCAAATCAATGTCTGTATTCCTAGAACTCTAAAAATAGAAATAGATAAACTATGTGCTCCCATTTTACCGCAAAACAACATTTTTCAGGAAACTAAGTTTATTTGCTAGAAAATATGTAATGTTATTTCAGGAGTGTTTCGTTTATTTTCGCAGTAAATCTGAAACCGACTGAACGTTTTGTTTAGGTTTTATAAAAAATGCGATCTGGGAGAGCTGCCTATAATCTTTGCTGTCTATAAGACGTTGACGTGCTGTACTGTCGGGGCAGTTAATGGTTGACGTTTTTCATTATATGATCTGAACTATGCTTAAAGTACCTAATTAAAATATTTTTTATATATATTATTTTAATTTCTTGATATATGATACAGGGTGAAAAAGTGGCATTGTGATTTTTTTGAAATCAACGTTTCTATTGATTTTTATGCATGCATTTTTTTACGTTAGAATGCCCAAGAAGAAATCTGTCAGATATTGGGAAAAGGGTTAAAATTTACAATATTTTCAAAAAGCCAGTTATGGTGTATGAGCTTCAACAAAATATAAGCAAGAACCAAAAAACAAACTAAAATAGCAAAATAAAATTAACAAAAATAAATTATACTTCAGTAATAAAATATTTAGCAGTATGAGTAATAATCCAACTAAAATAATAATAACCTTTCATTAACGAAACTATGCAGATAAATCTTTCTCTCTAAAAAACTTATGGCAAATTAATCATCCGTTATAATGGCTAAAATTTTACTGTTAGGTAATGTTAGCTATGGTTTGTTCAATAGAAAGACCGAAGTCAAAAGAACTCGTTTCCTTAAAACTGTTTTATTTAACTTTATTTACTTACTTACTAGCACCCCCAAGGTTTTACATAGGAAAATAGATAAACCATAGTAGGTACTTCATGAGCCTTATTAATGGTTTGTCACTTTCTGACATACACGATTTTCCGAAGAGCAAAAGAGACAAAACACAGTATAACAGTGTTTTAGTTACACCGCGTTTATTAATAAGACGGCATATGTTTTGTAAAAAAATGCGTTTATCTTTGCAATAGTTCCCATTTCCACCACGCATTTTATCGAATAAACCATACGTTTTAGTTGTTTTTTCCCTGCCAGTACAGTTGCACGTCACAAACAATGCTCTTCTATAATTATTATCGTGTGATGTAGGCATCAGGCACAGCTTAGCCCAAAGCTTAGTTCAGTGTCGGTCTCTATGGAATGAGCGTACTGGAAATAAATTAAAATGAACGGACTCGTTGTGTGGTTTACGGTGATGCTTTTTGGATTTGTTGGTTGTAGAGTGAGTGTTTTAGTTTTTTTTAATTTTGTTTTTTTTTTGGTGCCGCATTTTTTGGAATCATAGGTCCGAAACCGGTTTCAAAGGCGTTTTTTTTTTAAAACATATTGTCAATCAATAAAAATATTAATTGTTTTGCAGACTTTGGTCTCGAATCTCGAAAAATTTGCAAATATGGTTAAGCAGATTTATTCTTTCCATTTTACGGGGTGTTACTTATGGTTTCTAATTGTTGAAGTTATGTGACAAACCTTATTCTAAGGTTCTTACGAGGTTCTTGTACAAGGAACCCGTATAGTTTAAATTCTCAAATATATCTCAACCTACACTATATCATTGATTATGATGAGTGGGGGTTGTCTACAAAAAAGTAAGTTCGTTTAGGGTAAGCCATGGCCAACCCTGGTGTCGCTGTTTTTAGACCATTCAAAGGCCTCCGACACAGTCTAACGATTAAACCAACCGTGACAGACGATATAAAATGCTATCTGAAGCACGATAACGCTCATTTATAATATGTCTACTTGTTCTTCATTGTGGTATACTCATGATTGAGGGACGTGACTGTGGTGCGTAGTCCTTCCTACCAAAACCGTGCTTCGGAGGGCACGTTAAGCCGTCGGTCCCGGTTACTTTCTACGGATAGTAGTGGTTACATGAGCCATGTCAGAGGCCTTTGGCAGCTCAATAACTCTGACACCAGGATTGGTCAGGTTGGCCATCCACTCGATGAAGAAGAAGAAGGCTAATATGTTAACTAGCTAAGTATTTTGGGGATCAAATGAGATCAAATACTTTTGTAACAAAAATGTTTTTTTCGTCGAAAACGTAGAAAATCTAAAAATGTTCATACCTATTTATAATACTAGTGATTACATCAAGTGCAAACATAAAAATTAGGACATCCATAGCGAAAACATTATGTCATCGCATTCCTAGAAGAATGGAAACAGTATTCTATTATTTAGCAGAAATACATATATCTATTTGTGTGGCTCGTTTAATAACCCCAACGAAACAATCACGAGGTATTAGTAATGCATTAGAAATAGAAAAAAAAAATTGATTCACTATTCATGCCATTATCATTTTCACTGTCTGACATATCTGATATATGCGCGGGTTCCCTCAGGTTACGCTGACGCTAACGCACCAATAAACGTAATTCTCATTTAAGTTATGTAACAATGCTTTGTGTTTAATAGACAAGATTTAATATAATGTATTATATATAAGTTGTCCTTGGCTGAAGAATGTCATGAGAGTTTGAATTAGAACTCTTTTGAGAAATAAAAGAATGTAGTTAGGTTGCGTTTTCAATGAATTTCCATTGACTAATTAATGGTAATAATTTGTAAGTAATCGATTTTATTAAAAACTACTAAACAGATTTTCATGCGGTTTTTACCAACATAGGGCTATTCATGAGGAAGTATTGTAATGTATTTTCATGCTCATTTCCATAATAGGCGCACTTGCCTGCCAAGACTTAGGTCCCGGGTTCAATTCCTGGGTCGAGCGAAAACATGTTTCCTACTTTTCAAACATGGCTCGGATTTGAGATCATTTGGCAAGCGTAGTGATTTCGCCTAATCCTCCTCACTGTACTGATAGCTTCAGCGAGATTAGAGGCCTATGCCCAGCACTGTAAGACATTACAGGCTAATACTTTTTTTTTACAGTACCAATCATCAAACTCTCAACACGTACAAATGGCAGTGGCCAAGAATCAGGTCACCACTATTCCTGTAATGATACATTTGGACCGAAGCATTTCCAGAAAACTATTCAAGGAATACAGCATCACGTCCAAGGAGAAAGCCTGGTTCATGTTCAAAAGGATTTTGACTACTGTAGAGAGACTGTTTTTACTACCTCATCTGAATGAGGTCTTAGACTTTCAATTACTGGACGTCAAAATAGTTAAAAACAACACCAGATATCTGAAGTTCAACGAGAACGTTTCGACGTATTTGAAGAATTACTGCCTTTGGCAATCGGAGAAGAAAAAGGTGAAGAAGAAGAGGTATTACTCCGTTTTGTTCACGGGATTAGATCTGTATTACGTTGAGAACAATACTAAGGCACAGATTCGGACTAGTACAGGTAAGGGATTCCAAAATGGGTGAAAATATGTATAGGACTTAAAACTTACGGTTGGGAATATATAAAAAGATTCACCTCAACTGAATTGCACTTTAATGGATGGTTTACATTCGTAGTACCATATAGTTTACGTTGTAGCCGGTCCCGTAGATTTCTCGTCTTTTCGAGTCAAGAAGGCTACCAAAGATTTTTTAGGGAACCGTAGCCATATGGCAAAAATGGAACGTATATTTTAGTTTCGTTATGTACGTCGGTCCGTATGTCAGTCTTTTTTCTTGGACATTATGGGTGGTGGTAGAAATAAGTAAGTTATTTACTTGCTTTATAAACTTTCCAACGCGAAAAAACCCGTGTGAGTACGTTTAAATTAGAGTACCTAGGTTTATTTTATGAATTGCAAAACAAAATGTAGTACGTGTCCTATTAATTAATCTCCATTAGTTTAAGTCCATGTCTTAAAATATAGTAAAGGTCTGTTATCGGTAGCGAACATAACAGCAGGCAGCATCTGCCGATCTGTTCTGAGCGCGGCGACACTGCTGCCTGCGGTCGGCGGTTGCTGCCACCTGCTACGGTCGCTCCCGAAAACACACCTTTAAGATATGTTACCTCTCTTCTTTTGCATTGGTTTAAATTGGTAATAATAATGATAGTTTTCATAATTTTAGGTCGAGGATATCTTGGTGGGATATGCAGTATAAAGAACAGTTGCACTGTGTTGGAATGGCACAAGGACAACGTGGCGTATATACTGGCACATGAAATAGCACATAGGTAAGACATCATCTATACTAATAATATTATAAAGGGTTTGTTTGTTTTGTAGGGCTAATCTTGAAAACTACCAATCTGATTTGAAATATTCTTTTTGTAATGGACAGCCACATACAAGGGAAAGGGAACGGGCATGACGCGGGAACAACCGCGGGGCGCTGATAGGGCTGATAGGGCTTTTTTGCACTATTGATGCCAACGAAGAAGAAGTTAATCTTACTTGTTAATCTTAAAAGGTTTGGTATCGGTAGGTTTGAACTAACAAAAAAATTAAATGGTTCGTAAAGATTTTGTATTGAAACTACGTTTACGGATACACTTCGCTTTTATTTTGTACTAGCAGCGCCCCGCGGTTTTACCCGCGTTGTGCCCGTTCCCGTGGGAATTTCGGGAATTTTTTTACATAAACACCTTCCTCTTGAATCACTCTACCTATTACAAAAAACCGCATCAAAATTCGTTGCGTAATTTAAAGATTTAAGCATACAGACAGACAAACAGAAGACAAACAGACGCGACTTTGTTTTATACTATGTAATGATTTTTATCTGACGTTTTGGCCCCTATACAGGTACCGTGGTCACAGAAGACAGTGTGGTTCGTAAAGATCGCAATCCGTTGACAGTTTATAATCTTACTAGATGGATTATATGCCTACGGCATTTACAACTATCGTTGACATATGCAAACCAAATATTTACTACGTTATTCATAAACGCTTTCTAACTAAAACACTGTTAGTTTTGTCTCTTTTGCTCTTTGGAAAATAGCGTATGTCAGAAAGGGACAAACCATTTGATAGGTAAAATGCTGCTAGTAAGCGTTTATTTAATAAGGCCTTTAGAATACTTTATTTGATTTCCAGCCTCGGGGTGCCTCACGACGAAGAAGCGAACAAGCATTGCTCAGGGAAGCACATCATGAGCGCCAAATACAACCCTCGCAATCCGGCCATGTCCTGGACTACGTGCAATAAGAGAAACCTACTGACGTTTATGCAGTAAGCATTGTTTTCCAAGTAACCAAGTAAATGCTGAAGAGCTACTAAATTAAGTAAAATAAAAAACCAGCGCGAGTCGGACTCGAGCACGGAGGGTTCCGTACTTTAAAAAACGGCAAAAAAAACCACGTTTGTTGTATGGGAGCCCCCCTTAAATATTGGTTTTATTTTATTTAGTATTTTTTGTTATAGTGGCAATAGAAATACATCATCTGTAATTTCAACTGTCTAGCTATCACCGTTTTTGAGATACAGCCTGGTGACGGACGGACGGACGGACGGACGGACGGACGGACGGGCAGCGAAGTCTCAGTAATAGTGTCCCATTTTTACCCTTTGGGTACGGAACCCAAAAAATGTATTTGTTGGGCCCAAAAAATCATAAAAATTAAAACTTATATAATGTACAATGATACACGTTATAGCGTTCGAGTAGGTTTATCGCCAACCCTGTTGTCGGAATTTTTAGACCTCCTTAAGGCCTGTGATATGGTCTGAAAATTAAATCAACCGGGACCGACAATTTAGCATGCCCTCCGAAATATGTTAATACTTTGATTGTTTTCTTTCAGGAGTAAAAGAGCATGGTGTATTCGTGAGAAGCAGTGAAGTTGACAAATGCGGCTCTTCGGATACCGAAGCGATCTCAAAATAAGCTATCCTCTATCAATTGCATAGATTTACGCCAATCTAATATAGTTTTATGTAAATAAAACTTCTACATACATAGTGTCAATGTAAATAAATAATATCTTTGCTATAAGCAGAAAGCATGTACGATGCAAGTAATTCAATTCAATTTTTGTTATTGGCTTCTGCTGACATTTCGTCGCAATTCCGCCAGTGTCAGTGTTCCCGGTAGAAAAAAAACACGATGAGTTGGGTAGTAATTTTACTTCTGTTGGCCGGTGGTGGAGAGTTTACCTCCAAGCAGAATCTAGGACAAACACATGACAATCACATTTATATATTATATGAAATAATAAACAAATTTATACAATAGGCCAAAGACATAATTAAAATACTTTATAAAAACGATGCAAGTAATCCTATTAAGATAGGCCAATCGGACATTTTGGTGACGCATATTTGACAAGGTTCGGAGAGCTAAAGTAGACTGTTGGACGTCAGATGTCCGTTATGATATGACTTATAGTATTTACAGACGCTCCGATTCGGTTGGTGCCAGCCATATTGGAACCGACATAGCAACCATTCCAACATTGCTACAGATTGTCCAACGGTTGGCCTTCCAGCCGTCAGTTGACTTTGCTATGAAGTAGTGAACGGACGTCTTGCTACCTGATGCCGTCGATCGGGGGAGTCCCACAAACAGGGAAAGTCTTTATAAAGTTCAAGTAACTTTATTATTATGTCACGTTCGGTGACCGTAACTCCCTCGGCTGTGCCCTCGGCGTTCATGTTCACGTCCTACAACGGTGGCGTTGCGAATGCGACTGAGCCGATTTGGTCGGAACAAAGCTTCCAATCGTTCCAATTTGGTTGGACCGGATAGGAATTTGGTTTGGTCGGATCGCCGCCCCGGCGCATCCGACCACGTCCAACCAATATTAATAATAATTATGTCGGACCGACCGCTCTCTTCACTTTCCGATTTGGTCGTGGTCGGATGGTTGGCACCAACCGAATCGGAGCGTCTGTAAATACTATAATATGCACGGCAAAGACTATGGGTCTTATTCAGAAACCCTTATTATCAGTACTTTAGCTATTTTACTATTAATTGAAACGTACGTTAATGTCATTATTATTTATTTAAACGGGAACTTACTCTCAACAGTAGCCTCCGTCGTACGTAAGTTCCCGTTTAAATAAATAAATACTTTAGCTATCAAATGGTTTGTCCCTTTCCGATATATACGCTATATGCTAAAGAGCGAAAGAGACAAAACACTGTTTAATTTAAATATCGTTTATGAATAAGACTTTCTTATGTCTTTATTTTTATTACTAGCCGCGCCCCGCGGTGTTACCCGCGTTGTACCCGTTCCCGCGGGAATTTAGGGATAAAATGTATCCCATATGTTATTCTGATGTATAAACTACATTACTGTAAAGTTTCATCCAAATCCGTTCAGTAGTTTTAGCGTGAAAGAGCAACAAACATACATCTATACATACATCCATCCTCATAAACTTTTGCATTTATAATATTAGTAGGATTATGTTATGTCTATAAAGCCGCGTCTATAAGCCGCAGGCGCCGTTTCTTTATATATTACTAGCAGCGCCCCGCGGTTTTACCCGCGTTGTGCCCGTTCCCGTGGGAATTTCGGAATTTTTTTTACATAAAAAACTTCCTCTTGAATCACTCTACCTATTACAAAAAACCGCATCAAAATCCGTTGCGTAATTTTAAAGATTTAAGCATACAGACAGACAAACAGTGTGACAGACACGAAAAAGAGACGTCTTTATTTTATACTATGTAGTGATGTCTTCGTTCTTCGATTTATAGCTGTGCTGTAACCAGCGTTGTGCTCTTCCCAATGAGAATTTCGGGATGAATAATAGCCTAAAATCTTCCCGTTGCATGTGGCTATCCATTACAAAAGAATGATTCAAGTCGGATTGGTAGTTTTGAGATTAGCGCGTTCAAACCAACTCTTTAGCTTTTTCTAATTTGTATAGACACAGTGACGGTTGAACAGAGGTCCGCGCTCGCGGTCTGCCAACGGGCTATGGAGTGCAGTATAGGTGTGAAACTCAGTGATTGCATCCGTAACACTGAACTGCGCTCCCAGACCATAATTAGGGATGTAACTCGGAAGGCGGGCAGTTAAAAATGAGACGGCGGGAAACATCAAACGTATGCCAGAACATTTTTGGGCCAAATCCGTCAACTTTTGGACCGTTGCGCGTTGTCATGATATGTCTTGCTCGTCATAATTTGTATAGATAATCGGCTTGTCTTGGTTTGTAAACCGAAGGGTGTGTTTCCGTTGAAACGACCACCGACCAATCATAACGCATTAAAATTGTCAAACTGGGTATTGAAATCTTCGATCAACAATACACAACTAGATGTCGGGTCGGCGCAAAAAATACGTCTCGGTGAATAAGGCCTCATTTGAAAGTGAGCTCTTATTTTTATTCATAAGATTTGCTTCTTTATTGCTAGGTGTCATGGTTGTAATTAGGTTGAGCTTCGAACTGTTTTAAAACTTTTTTTTCAGTTCGGTAGTAAACAAAATAAGCTGTCACACGTCATCGACGCGGACAGTATTTAGCTTTGATATTGTACGTGACCCGATATCTAGTTGTGTATTGTTGATCGAAGATTGAAATAGTCAACATCTTTTTTAATGCCTTGTGATTGGTCGATTGAGCTCTGCACAGCTCCGCTCAGCTGCAATGGAAACACACCCTTACACTAAGGCTTTTAGAGGCACAAAGATTGTTTTAGCAAGTAAAGGTTATCAAGAAAAAAATCATTAATAATCCTCCTCACTGTACTGATATCTCCGGTGGGATGAGAGGCCTCTGCACAGCAGTGGTACATTACAGGCTTATACTAGTTTTTTACATTAACAAAAGAAAAGTCACGAAAGTTTAAACAATACTTTTCGTTTTGTACACCAATGACGGACACAGCAATACTTTTGCTTTTGATTGCATTGATGACCTATGCATGCAACACGAGTATAATGTTAGCATTGCAAACATTATGCATTATGCAGTAACATTTATAATAATACATATATACATAGATTTATAGGATTTATAATTTTATACATAGAGCTTGATTGCTAAGCATTTACGCCCGTACTCAGAAACGTCATATATGCTTTAAGTAGGTACTATAAGAGATTTAAGTGATTTTGACATAATGTATGAAAAATTAGGTAAACTAAGTGTCGATTTAATGAACGTTTCTGAGTGTGGCAGTTTTCTATATATTCAATTTTCTGATTTCAAATACATACATTGTAAATATTTTGTCTTGAAATATTATGATGTTTGCCAGAGAGGATGATAACATCAAATCGATTCAAAATATAAAGTTGCATTACTTTGTCTTTGATAGTATATTGTCTATAGGTACTTAATTTTTTTATTGTCACACATTTTGTGACAATCAAAAAAGAAATAGAGTATTGTTGTATCCAGTCATTCAACATTATGATGAATGACTGGATACAACATTCGGTGTCGAACAAACTAACCTTAATGATTAAGTTATTTTCTTTGTGATTTTTCTGTGATTGAATGTATCCAATAAATAAATCTTTTTCAAAATGTTTACTTTTGTGCTTTAAAATACTCCTGAACAAAAAGTGTTAGCAAGACTCACGCATTGCAATTTATAAAGCAGCAGGCGTTAAAATATTAAATATCGCTATTCAAAAACTTCTCCCACATGGTCTAACGACAGACAACCGGGCCCGACAATTTTGAACTGAAAATTAAACTACATTTACGAATACAATTAGCTTTAAACAAGAAACCAGTACAGGACCGACAATTTAACTTGCCCTCCGAAACATTGTAGCGGTAATGAAATGCCACTATCAGCCACATCCAACTGCACGTTTTATAGGTATGCTATATTAAGGAAAAGCAAAAAATGTTAAGATGAGTTCTCCAAAATGGTCCACTTAATTATTTTTCAGTGGAATGAGAGACCTTTGCCCAGTAGTGGGACATTATAGGCTTACACTTTTTGTTCTATGCCAAAGCAAATCCGATCAACCCTTGAATTTCATAGTAAAGTATCCATGACTCGGCACTATGGCTACGCCATAGCATTTACTTATATTTTAACTAGCAGCGCCCCGCGGTTTTACCCGCGTTGTGCCCGTTCCCGTGGGAATTTCGGGAATTTTTTTACATAAAAACCTTCCTCTTGAATCACTCTACCTATTACAAAAAACCGCATCAAAATCCGTTGCGTAATTTTAAAGATTTAAGCATACAGACAGACAAACAGACGCGACTTTGTTTTATACTATGTAATGATGATCACGCCTCAATCACTAAATACACCTAAATGCCTGTTCTCAAGTATAATCCATATAAGCGCGCACTTTCCTTCATTTCGCTTATCAGTTAATCTCGACCGAGCATTAATTAAATCATGAAAGTTGCGTAGAAGTGAGGTGGATCTTTGAACATTATTCAAATAACTACATTTACCTTGATGAGTATTTCTTACTGGTTTCTTATGTTAAGCGAACACAACTCATTTTGAAATGAAACTACGTTGACGGATGCACATCGCTTTTATTTTCAGTCTTCTGGTACTACCACTGAGCAAAGAATCACCACGCGCTGTAGCGGCCGGCACGACGGTGATTCTATGCTCTGTGGTAACTACGGTTCCTATAAAGGGACCGAAACAGATAGATAGAATAGCGAAGTGTACCGTAAACGTAGATTCAATTCAAAATGAGTATTTGTACTTAAGTAAAACCAGTAGGTATTAAAATAAATCTTTCCTCACTGTACTATGATGATATCTTCGGTGAGATGAGGCATTACAGGCTAATCATGCTTTCCTTTATTTTTTTACTTTTATCACTAATAAAAGTTTAGGGTGTGTAATTGTGTATCCTTATGATCATGAGATAAACATAAAGCTTTGTGTACATGACACAGAATTAGATTCTGTTGAATGTCTCAAAATCGCATAAAGATATGGCTCATAAGAATAAATAGATCATAAATACTTAGGCCCGTATTAATAGTCAGTACTTAAGATGCGACCCGGTCTCAAGACGCGGTTCGGCTCTGTGATTGGTCCAAATTTTGACAGCCAACCAATCACAGAGCCTGAACCGTGTCTTGAGACCGAGATGCATCTTGAGTACTGACTATTAATACGGGCCTTAGTGCTGCTAAGTTATCTGTCTAGATGTCAAATATTAACGTGATCTTTTCAATGCAACATTCATAAGTTCAAGACCGTCACGATTCCTTCTGTCCTCTCATACTAATATCTAGAAACAAATCAAAAAGATCTAGTTCAATTCAAAACAGATCCGGCCAACAAGCACCACTCTACATACAAAATTTGGTGAATAACAATAAAAAATTCATTGCGCGTCCATGAAAACATCTCATATTCACAAAGAGCAACGAAACCGAAAGTTTCAATTTACGGCGAAAGTAATACACACTAGGAAAGTTAATATACTCCGATGGGTATGTTGGAGGTTTTCAAGAGATTTTATCATTAACAAGTTGTAATGGCGAGCCACAAAAACGTTATATTACTATAGACGCATTAATATGATAACTACATTTTCTACAATTACACAACGAATTTATGTAAACGCGATTTTCTTTATGGAATTAGAAAAAGTGATTAATAAGAAAGTCATTAAGAGTACACTGACACATTACATATCTAATATCTACGGGCTTTATTATTTCCAGGAGTTGAACGGATTTCATGCCGTCATCGCTCATCGCTCCATGAGTAATGAAACTATTTAGGCTATTTTTTTTGTCTGCTGTTCCTATAATTCCTACTGGATCTTGATAAACCGAAACGAACTAGAGGACTGTAGTTCGTTAGTTAGTTTATCATTCGGTTGAATGCGTCTATAGGGGCATAAAGATTAAGTTATTTTAAAAGAACTTGATAGGTGTCAAGGGACACCCAGATGGAACGAAGTTTATTTATTATCAATAAAAATAATCGTCGCGACACCACACTGTTCAATGGGAAAATATCTAGCTTGCTTTCTATAAGAGAGAGAGAGAGAGAGAGAGACAGACAGAGAAACTGTCTCTGGCGTGCGCAAGTTTCTCTGTCTGTCCCTTTCGCGCATGTTTCTCTGTCTGTCTCTCTCTGGCGTGCGCAAGTTTCTCTGTCTGTCCCTCTCTGGCCTAAAAAATGTCGTTACCATTTTTTCCGTCTAGCCCCCATTCGCAACGCGCGATAAGGAACTTCGTTCCAAAATTAACGCTGAATACATTTAACTGTAACTGTCCTCTGTTACTGTTAGCCCGTATCATCCCACTGTTGGGCATCGCCGGCATACCCGCATTCCCGTCACTCTTCTCGATTTGAAGCCACCACCAATTTCCAGTCCATTTTGTAAGTAACAGTAACTTTCCACTATATCTTTAAAATAAAAGCAACATTTTTAAATAAAATGTAGGTTATCACCAAAAATGGCGGCAGTCCTAATTACCCGAAGTTAGGAACAAAAAAACAATTGAGTATTTATATAAATGAATAGTGATAACGAAACAAAGACAACGGTAAGCGGTTGCGGGTCAAGCGTTACTAAAATAATGTTTAATTGTGCTAATACACGTTAGCGTTGGGCGTTGTGAATAAGGCTTACATACGATTTTTTTTCTTAACCTGTCCTGTCCATGGCTCATTTTTGCTATCACCACCCGCATTTGGCAAGCGAGGTAATTATGCCTCATCCTCTCTGTACTGATATCTTCAGTGAGTTGAGAGGCCTTTGCCGTGGGACATTACCGGCTAATACTTTTACTTTTTTGTATCGTTCTCCTGCTGGGCAAAGATCTCCCTCAAACGCTTCCAGCCCTTGCTGTCCTTCGCGGACTTCCACCTCATAGCCTAATAAGTCAATACAGACTACATACAGACTTTAGCATTGCGACTTAGGCAGAGTGCAGACTACAGACTCTAGAGAAGAAAATGGTGTGGCAAGCTACATTAGGGCTTAAGCATAAGGTTGACATTAATGGACACATCAAGGAAGACGATATAAAAAGTCAAGAGAGAGGTCAAGTCATTAAAGCTTGCTCTATGAATATTCACGAAGATGCGCAAACTGTAATGAAATGACTTTATAGTAACAGTAAAGACAATTGTCATTCTAATGCTACTTCAATAAAAAAAGTATAAAGTAAAGAGCAATTTTTTTGCTGTAATTTCCAAATTATTTCGTTACAGATAGTAGAGACAAGACGTCCTACAGATAAACTTTGTGTGGATTTCACCACCCAACTGAAGATATTGAAGTTACCGCTGCTCTGTGATGAGAGGGTAGGTGTTCTAAGTTGAATTAAAACCCCCTGATGGTCAATATTAAAAATATCCGCGTTCATGACTGATTTTAGCTAAGAGCCCGTTCTGACTTGTCTGGTCTACAAATTAGTTGACTGTAGGCGTCGACAAGAAATGAATGGAAGCAAAATAAAAATCATAGCATAATCCGACGTCCGAATATCCGGATCTAACAGCCGACAAGTGGAAATAGGCTGTAATCGCGCTAACACCATATCATACCGTTGAGGTTGAGTGGTGACGGCCGCGGCTTAGCCGTAGGTCGCAGGTTCAAGGCTGGGGCATTGTGTGAATTTTATGGCAAAGGACTTTGAATAAACTTAACTTCCTGTCTAAATTTTGACTTTTTGAAATGACAGCGGAAGGTGCTAATGTACTAGGAAAATAATTAAAGTAATTAATATTATCGTGAATTATTGTTTGTTTTAGCATTAGTAAGTAGCAGTAAAACTAACGTAAACTTTAAAAAGCGAATATTTCTATACCAATATAATAAAGCTGAAAAGTTTGATTCTTTGTTTGTTTGAACACGGTACTCTCAGAAGCTACCTATCCAATTTGAATACTTATTTTTGTAATGGATAACCATATTCAATGGGGTGGCAATAGCATATTGATCATTGCAATTCTTACGGAATCAGACACAATGAGGGTTAAAACGCGGGGCGCTGCTAGTAAACTTTTATAGGTAATTAAGATAAAACATAATTAAATTCCGCTACTTTCGTGTTTTTAGACTGTGGTGTTATAACGCCTAGTCTATCTAATTGTACTGATATCTTCAGTGAGATAAGAAGCCCTTGCCCAGTAGTGGGACACTAGAGATTAATTATTTACTTTTTTATACTTATATTTATATCTTCATTTGACTGAACCACGATGGTAATCCTGTGCCTAATGGATGTGCCTACCTAATGCTTAAATACTCAAATGCAACTCCAATTTAAGCAGTCCTCAATCCAGCTTCAAATTAAAAAACCGCATCAAAATCGGTTCATCCGTTTGAGAGAGATTTCAGAGACACACACACAATGAGACATCGGCGTAAAACTTATGCTAACCTTCTTTTGCGTTAGAGATTAAAATAGAGGAAAGAAAATCCATTTCTCAACGTTTAAACCAAAACGAATTCAGAAAAATTTGAATCTCCTTTCCCGATTAATGAAGAGGTATTACTAGAACACTTTCCTAGATTAGTTAACAATGCAGACAACATAATGTATCGGCCGCGTCCAGGAGAAAGGCCCAAACAATGATAGCATGTGCGGTGTGACATATCGAACTCGATCTGTGCATTCAATAGGACAGAAAGCAGTGGAGATTACCAGTTTTTTAAATAATTTTCTTGAATATTTTCCAATTTGTTATGTCGGGTTTTTGAAAATTATACCACTTATTTTATCTTATATACTTATTTTATTTCAATTATAGGTTTTATTTGTTATCAAGTTTTTAATTGTTTAACATGAGTGCTGTGCCAACTCTACCAATGAAATGAACTTATTCAAATGAGGCTTTTTGTCATTGTACTTCCTATACAGATCTACTGTGAGAGAAAAACGTTCAATGATAAAGCAATCCATTGCCTTAATTTTTATTTACAAATATTCGAATACAAACTCGACTCCACAGCTCCTCTGTGCCATACAAACGAGAGAGGCACCAGACGGAGCGGAACTTTTGCCACACAACGCATTTTCACTATTTCACTTCATCGCGAACCACTGATTGTTTCCCTGTTACAGCCACGAGATAAATATCTTTATGCACTAATTAGTTTAGGTACAATATCCTTTGCATTCGACTCTATTGCTTTCTTGTGCTATGAAGTTTATGTTAATGAGTGGATTAGACTGCAATAATTTGAAGATGGTCTAATACGAACTAATGGGAGGAAAAAAACAAAATAACATATTTGGAATTTATGAAAAATAGTTAGTAGAAAAAAATATTTAAAAGACCTTATGTGACCTTATTGTTTATCTCTATGATGTTCTTATTTTGTGTTTTTGATCAAATCCCAAGAAAACAGAAGTCGTTTAAAAATAAAATTAAAGAAACAACCGGCCAACAAGTGCGAGTTAGTCTCGCTCACAAAGTGTTCCATACTATTATCTATAAAAAACGGTAAAGAATTATTATGTACAGTTTGTTAAATGGAAGACCATTTAAATATTTTATTCTGAGTTAAATATTTCTTGTTATAGCAGCAACAGAAATACATAATCTGTGAAAGTGTTAACTGTCTAGCTATCACGGTTCGTGAGATACAGTCTGGATAGACAGACAGACAGCGGAGTCTTAGTAATAGGGTTCCGTTTTTACCTTTTGGATGTAGAACCCTAAAATCGATAAGAAGACCTCTAAGTCACCTTAAGGACATAGACAATATTATTTGATAAAATATTTCATCCATTTTTGTACTAAATGGTGCCATAAACGAAAAAAAACAAAAGAAAAGAAATAATAATTATTGTGTTTGTTAATTCTAATACTAACATTGCCCTGCGGTTTTGCACGCCTTGTACTAATTGTAGGAAATAAAAAGTGGTCACTATCTCTGGAATCACTATAATTGGAAGCCGCGTGAAAATCCGTTAGATTTTGGCAAAACAGATTTAGGGAACATTGTTTTATGTAAATTATTTGTCTATTATACATAAATAAACGAAATAAATATTTAAATAACTTTTGAAGAATAATATCACATTTTTTCATTGGTAATCATAAAGGTACATATCTATTTTTAAATAATATTATCTTAATTGTAACAAAATGGAAATTGAAAACCGAAAGTAAAAACAAACACTGCTGACACACATCGGGAAATAACTTTTTGCAAGTTCGAATTGCATTAGCTAGTGATGTGCTGCGTTTGTGCTTTTACTATTATCGATAAAACGATATTGTTGAGATTTTTTTTTGAAAGGCTTTTTTGTGATAAATGATCGGTAATTAAAAAAAAAAGAGTTATGAATTAGGTCACCAAATTAGATCAAGGTAAAGAAATGGATCATTTTCCAGCACTATTATTTAGTTAAAAAGTACATTGAATATGAGACAAATAATAATCTTAATAAATTAATAAAAATGCATAAGTGAGTTTTAACATTCAATTATTTAAAAAGTATTTTTAAAATAACATCTTATTATTATTTCCCTCCAAAATAGGATTACAAATCCCACCAAATTATCGACAAACAAAACTAACCTTCCCAAAACGTATCAACAAAATGAAAAAATATTCTAAGTACTCTACTGTCCCCTCACTAGCCATTCTAACACTTGTTCCGAATGTAACTATACCGCCAGTCGCAAGTAGCGAAACCACCGGTACTGCCGTCTGGCATAATAACAACAAACCACTGCCAATGAACTTAAAAAAAACGCTACAGACCATGATGCGTTCGAATTTTCAAAGCTGTCAATTTTAGGCGCGAATATTTGAAATATGACGTTCCTTTAACATTTTTAAATTTGTTTTTATTGAAAACATGTGAAGAATTAGTTAATTTAAATACTTTTTAGTCAAAATGGTGCTTAGTAGTATTAAGGTGTTATTAGTTTTAATTTTTGTTTTTGTGCTGGATGTTGAATGTGACGAGTTTTTCGGGAATGACGTAAGTGAATTTCTTTTTAAATTTATTTTTTATACACGATGTGGTACTGTTTAATAATATTAAGAGCTCTTAAAATTTGTAAAAGTCACAATAACCAGTTGCTAAATAAGATAAACACATTTTTGTTTTATTATTGTTGTTGAAGCAGGTTCTTCCAGTCATTATTTAGGTAAAAATAATTATATTATTAATTTGTTAAAGTCCTTACTTAAAAATGTGGAGGTTCCTCATTTAAGTATAATACATTTTTTAAATCATATTTGAAAGGTATATATGTATTTAACAGCAAAGAATAACTTAAGCAAACATAATAACTCAATTTACGTAAAATACTTAAGGGATTAAGATTTTATACACCAACATGAATTAGTATTTTATATCAACAAAAATACAAAGGTACGAAAATAATCCTCTCAGAATATTAAATTTTTGAACTTAAATGTAGCCCAACGCACACAAACGAAATGTGCAAAACAATGAACTTTCTCAGGCTAAAAATTGCAATAAGTATTAGAGAAACCAACTGGTTATCATTCGAGATCATAACTATGTACAATAAACTTTCAACTGAAAATACTAATGAGCAAAAAAATTAACAAAACATATTATTATGTCTTCTCTAGAAGGGAATGAGAAAAAGTTACCCACGAGCTAACTCGTAAATCATAAAATGCTAATAATAAAATCTGCATTCAACCAGACAGAAAGGAATGCTGAGAAGGATGAGAAAATTAACTTGAAGTAGGTTAGAGGTGAACCCAAAAAGGAATAGGTTAGGAAGAATTTAGTACCTAGACTTACTAGGTATTATGTACTAGCTGTTTTTGTGGTTTCCGCGATCTAATAGATGGCACTAATAGGAAAAAATTTGTAGATTGCGCTTACTTTATTTTCCCCGATATAGTAGGGTCGCCCCTACATTGTATTAGCAGTATAAGAGTATAAAACAATTGAATACTTATAAGTATAGATTACATGTCAAGATCAGGTTGTGTTGCTGGTGCAGGAATTTGACTCCAGACATATTTGTCCTCCACGTAATCAGTAACGCTGTATGCTTAAGACAATAAAACGGATGGACCACCATTGCTGTTACGTTGCCATGTTGCATTAGATTACTAAAAATCGCACAGCAACATACAACAGGGTCGATTATTCCAAACCGTTGTTTATAAAAACATACGTTCGTTAAAAAGTTCACGATTTTTACGCTGTTAAATACAAAGCGTTGTTACTTAATCTAAATGACAGTCAAAGTTATACGGGCGACCAGTAAAAAGGCACGATTTTTTAATTTTCGTTACGTCTGTTCAGACTGACATTTTGTGCTAACGTTGAATGGTGCCTGAGTGTAAGCTGAAGCAACCAATAGTATTGCACGAGGCTTTGTTTAAACATCTTAAGGAAGGTATCCTACGCTCATCATTAGCACGTTTACGTTACTCTATGCCGTAGCAACAATAGTCCATTAAACTCCAATCAAAGCCCACAAGGATCATAACTCAGCCAATATTCCGTGGCCCACTGCCCACTGGCCCACTCTTCGGTTCAAGGTCCATTTAAACATGGTCGTGAACAATGATAGGAATTTGTCGTGACCTGTAGAGCTGATGAATTAATGCTGACTTTGAACTGGTTGTTAGTAACTTTGTGATGTAAGGATTAAGTGACTTTCATGGATTTATTTACGTATTTGCGAGTCCGTCCGTAGAATTGATAATTCCGTTTTTCTCTAATAACTATATACAAAGATGTGGCATTTTAAAGCTATTCCAAGGTATAGTAATTATTTATGGTGGTCTTGTACTAACACAAAAAATAAGTTTAAATAAGTTTTTTCTTGTCTATATTGACCCACTGCTGGGCAAAGGTCCTAAACATCGCCAACCCTCCCTAGTAATATTATTAGTGCAACATTGATTGCTTTCATTACAGTTACGTTTTATAGCTCTCATGCACAGGGACTGAAAACAAACGACATTACAATCATTTGCACTCCATATTAAATTAGACCTTAGAAGTTTTATTATCACCGATAACCTCTGACATTTGTTACTAGCTTATTTTATTTATAAATAAAAAACACGTGTAGATTGATAAACTAATCAAGTTGAACAATTCATTCATATTAATAATGAGAATTATGATAAAGTGGTAATGAACTTATATGACGATTCTTTGGTTCCTATTCTATGGTTGCTAGCAGCGCCCCGCGGTTTTACCTACGTTGTGCCCGTTCCTGCGGGAATTGTGGGATGATATATAGCCTATAAACTTTCCGTTGAATCTGACTATCTATTGCAAAAAGAATTATTCAAATCGGATTTGTAATTCCTGAGATTAGTAGCGCGTTCAATAAAACAAAGTTACCAGCTTTATTATATTAGAACTAGCAGCGCCCCGCGGTTTTACCAGCGATGCGCCCGTTCCCGTGGGAATTTCGGGA
Source organism: Cyclophora albipunctata (assembly GCA_963082685.1). Classification (NCBI taxonomy): domain Eukaryota; kingdom Metazoa; phylum Arthropoda; class Insecta; order Lepidoptera; family Geometridae; genus Cyclophora; species Cyclophora albipunctata. The sequence goes on from OY720127.1 coordinate 9,629,161, forward strand.
TTTTTTTACATAAAAACCTTCCTCCTAAATCACTCTACCTATTACAAAAAACCGCATCAAAATCCGTTGCGTAATTTTAAAGATTTAAGCATACAGACAAACAGACAAACAGACACGAAACAGAGACGACTTTATTTTATACTATGTAGTGACTGTACCTATAGACTACAAAATCTTTAATAGTTATTTTTAAATCTCATCTTTACGTTAAACTATTCATACCACGCGGTCGTTTATGTCCTAATCTAAATTCGAAGCATGGACTATCGAACAACTCTTTACATTATTGCCTCTATAGTCCATCGAAATGTTACATTTTTTAGGCCTTTAGGACGCAATTTAAAAAATAAAAAAATTCTATTGAATCCATAACAAATAGTTATGGATATATATCCATAACAAATAGTTATGGATTCAATAGAATTTACAGAAGAAGAACGAGATTTTCTGGATGTACTATAAATGAGCACGTACAGCCCTACCATAAGCATGTCCAGACATTATGTGCTGTACACAGTTCTCAGCATAAATTAATTTGAAGATATCCTCGAGTCCACTACCAGACATGATATATCCAATCACACCTATGAACGACATGAGCAAATGGAACCCACCTAATCGAACTACGACCTTCGATAGATCGGTATTAGGATCAGCAGCACCTGTAATGTCCCTTATGTCTTTTATTTTTACTTTTAGAATTTCTGAACATTTTCGCTTATAACTTTTTTATTTATAGTTCTACGACAAAAAGTTACAGGACCAAAGTTGTAGAGAATTTAATTTGCAACAACAATGTTAACAATTTTTTTTTAATAAAATTAATAGTTTAGGAGATATATCGTAAAAACCATTTCAACCCCTATTTTCAAGATGGCGGCCGTGGGACAAGGGTGGCGACCCCACAAACTTGTTTTTAGCTTTACACTGACCCCTACACATCAAAAAAATAAAATTGCGTCCTCTAAAAAACGCAACCCCAAATGTAACTTTTCGATGGACTACTAGGCTGGAATCGAATCCGAACTAACAACTCAGTAAGTAACCATTGTACAAGTCTTGTGTCAAGTATTGTGTTAATGAAGATTATTATAACTTTATGGCATGTATGGGTTGTTTTGTATGGAATTTTTTGTATCTGAACAGACCAAAAATAAGTCATCTATGTTATGTATGCTTGGTTGGTACTTATACTAAACAAAACGAAACGTGGATATAGGTATTCCTAGCCGACTCCACAGTTTTTCCGCGTTGAATTCGTTCCCGCAAAAAAAAAACATATAAAATATTACCCTCATTTGATTCTGAGGTACCTACGAGTATATTAAGTACTGTAAAATTTCATCCAAATCCGTTGAGCAGTTTTTGCGTGAAAGGGTAACAAACATACATACATCTTCACAAACTTTTGCATTTAGTAGGAAGTAGGATATTAGTTAGAAGTGGGATTAGTAGGACAGAGCACAGTTCACTAGACACCTCTTCCTGTATGCATGTGCAGAGAGAAGCGTGCGAAAGAATAGATTTGTGCATTTTACTGCGCCTGCGCAGGCGGTCAGCGCATGATGGGGAATATATTACCACCGACAACAATGTACTGCTATCGCGAAGTTAGGACCACACCGAATCTGGTACACCAAAATATACCCATACAAATTATCGAGGCATGCAAGGTGTAGCATTCATGGCGTAGTTTGACTAGACGATAGACTAACATTGCTATTGTTAAGTAACGCCCAGCTCAGCCCCTACTTGGATGGGCGGTCTATAGCGGCATTTCTATCTGAGCGCTACCTTGCTTCATAGGGCACGTTAAGCAATCGGTTCCTGATGGTTCAATCGGAAGACCATTTCGGAGACTTACTTGAAAGTATGAAGGGAGGCCACAAATTAAAAACATAATAGGTACAATACATGTATCGGTATCTAAGGGAGACCAAACCCTATATTGTCACCATTAGGCCTCTATTCATACATATAAGCGTTTTTAGTGCCCTGCTATTCGTGTTTTGTTTTACAAAAATAAATTAAGTGCACGCCGACGACTGCGCGTCGCGCGTACTGCAGTACGCAGCAGACAACTAAAAACGTTTAATTTTCAAAGAGCCCTTAGTTACAAGACTAACCTTAAGCCAAAAAGCCAATTACATTTTAAATCAAACCATATTGTTCTGATACATACCACCATCAATCATGGTTACCAAACCCGTATTAGGTATGCAAATCCAGGTTTTCGTCACAGTGCGTATGCGCAGTGAATGTTTCTTGTTACAGTTTTGTTTGAGACTGATGTTGTAATGAGTACAAATGGTTTTCTTCTGTTATTGGTGATGTTAAGTAAGGGGATTTTGTTCGGTTATTCATTAACCGCTTTGTTCATAAACGCTCTATTACTATAACACCGATTTAAAGTGCTTTGTCTCTTTTGCTCTTCGGAAAATAGCGAAAACTGGAAAGGGACAAAGTTTTGATAGGTAAAATGCTGTTAAGCATTTATGAATAAACCCCTAAGACTTTAAGGAGTTTCGGATGGTCACGGTTTTCCATCGACTTAAGCAAACAGAAAAGAACGCCGTCATAACGATCTGGCGATCTAGATAACTGAAAATGATGAAATGACGATTTAGATAACCTAGACAAGGTATGGCCAAATTTGGTCCACGACAGGGAGGCTTAGAAAATTTTGGGAGACCTTTGCTCAAAAGTGGTCTATCCCACATAGATTAAAAAACCTGACCATCTAATGTTCTATTTGCTCAAAAGTGGATTGTCCCTATGGACTCCTATGTATATACATAGGTTAAAATAACCTGACTATGTTCTATTAAACCATAGCTAAGAACACTCTTTCATGGCACGTTTCAAACAAACAACACGAGTAGGTAGAACGTTAGTAAAGTTGAAGCCTGTTAATTATATATGGTATAATGCAGGGCAAATGGTTTTCATCTCATTGAGGAAAGCAGATAGAGTGGTGAGTATACTTTGGGGTTTTTTATAGGGAATTTCTAAAAATTGGAGTACAGACTCCAGACGCATCCATCATCGCTGCCGCATGTTTTTGCATTCATTTTATTTAACTTTCAAAGGCTTTCTACAGTAATAACATTTTTTATAGTGTGTTAAAAACCTGCAAACAGTCAACGTTACAATTCACTCGTTTTATGTGTATTTTATGCAAATGTTTCTCTATTCCGTCGAAAAGTTGGATGTGAATGTACTTATTACTGTCTAAGTGATTGATGAGTGTTTTAGTTTTGCTACACTTATCCGTTTGTAGCGAAATTAAGAGCCTAGTTCGTAGTCTTATTATAAAAGCTTATTCCATGATATGAAAATCCTCTTGTACGTGGTAATAAGATAACCATCCAAAAGTAAGGTTATATTGAGACATACTACTACCCCGCATATACAGATGGCTATCGCCACATTCTATATGGCAATATGTATTTCAATTTGGTATTGTTAAAATTTATAAGAATATCTTTTGTATGACCATTGCACATTTTAGTAGTGGAAAACCAAAATTACTCGTAAACTAAGTTGGAATAGGTTTGTGACCCTCAAATCGGAGTTTTAAGACTCCTACATGGTCCACCGACAATCTTACGTGATATTTGAAGCACGGCAGCACTCGGATAGTTACATGCCCTTTGAAGCACGGTAGCGCTCAGATCGAAATACCACTACTATCGGCCACCCATCCAAGTAAAGGACAACACGTTCTACCAAGTCAACAAGATGTCAACGCAAGTAAACACATAGCCACCATTAAAACCACTCCATATGACAAACGGAGCATCGACTAGTTGACACGAACAATGTGTTACATTCAGTGAACTGTTTAATTCGGATAAGTTTGAGTTCGTCATTAGATAAAGTGTGTCGGGTTAGTGATAATAAAGTATTTATAAGTGTTCTTTGTTTCACGGTGATTGTGTAGGAATTGTGTCTCGTGGTTTATCGTGTTATACTAATGGTTGGAGTAGGAGATAGGAAAACCAATGTGTATGAACCTTTTGAATACGTGCACCAAATATTGGCTTCTTACAATAATGGCAGCGACGTTAGAATACTTTCCCATGAATTTACTGGATTTTAAAATCAGTATTGTTTTTGAAAACGCGAGTAGAAATTACCTTTGATAACTCCTGCCGTAACCTAATACATTCTATACTAGTATTATAAAGAGGTAAAATTTGTAAGTTTGTTTGTTTGTATGTTCGAGCTATCTCGGGAATTACCAGTCCGATTCCAATAATTATTTTTGTAATGGATAGCCACATTCAACGGGAAGGTTATAGGTTATTTTTCATCCCGGAATTCCCACGGGAACGGGCACAACGCGGGCAAAACCGCGGGGCGCTGCTAGTCTAATATATTTTGAGTCTGCCGTTAAAATTATTCAAGTATGTATCGTTGCACACAGTTTTCATATTAGTCCTATAAAAGTAAGCCTACCGCTATCAAAGCCCAGTAACCCACATTTAATCAATATCAACCAAAACCCAGTCGCCACTTTTTGTCACAATCGCTAAAATTTTCCCCATCAAAATGTCAGCGGGCGTGTCTAATTGTCACAAATGTGTGTATTGTGCGCATGCGCAGTGCGCAGTGTCAACGTACGTGTGACAGAACGTAGCGTAAATAATCGCGATTAACGTTTTATTTATAATTCGTACAATCTTTGACATTTGGATGAGTTTTTAAGATTTTTATCTTGAACCGTTCTGCTGTTTTGCTGGGGTTGAAAATGGCGGCTACATCCGGTTAGATGTTACGGCGAAAAACATTTCACTAATAACCACTTTTAACAAACATAATATATAGCAAGCCCTTACCAGCAGCGCCCCGCGGTTTTACCCACGTTGTGCCTGTTCCCGTAGGAATTTCGGGATGAAAAATAGCCTATAATCTTCCCGTTGAACGAGGCTATCTATTACAAAAATAATTATTCAAATCGGACAGTGATTCCTGAGATTACCTCGAACATACAAACAAACAAACAAACTTACAAATACCTCTTTATAATATTAGTCTAGACTAGCAACGCACCGCGGTTTTACCCGCGTTGTGTCCATTCCCGTGGAAAATTTAGGAAAGAAAAATAGCTAATATAGGATAGATGTAAATAGTAATCAATCAGTGATAGTCAGAATGATTATCCAAATTTGTTCAGTAATTTTAGTACCACCGAACATATGAGCGAAATATGAAAACGCCTATCACCTTTCTCTAATCCAATTTGTTGACTTATGAGGAGAAATTATTAAGTTCAAAAACTGACAGTAATCATACAGAATTAGAAAACATCTCACATATAACCGCTACCGATATGGAACGCTAGCTGACATGACAAGCATATAATTGTTTTATATATACTTCCGTATGTAGAACATTTAATTTTTATATTACGGAAGAAAATGTTTGATTTATTAGTGAAATATATAAAGTCGTGTTAGTTATACCATTTATAACTCGAGAACAGCTCGGCCGATTTTAATGATTATTTTTTATTTTTCACATCTTGTTCAGGAATAAGATAAAGATTTGTCTGTTTTAAGAAGTCCAGCGAAGCATGTTTCCAATTTACTTTTCAAACAAGGCTCGGTTTGAGATTACCAACCTACACAAGGCTTGTTGATTACGCCAACTCTTCCTCACTGTACTGATATCTCCAGTGAGATGAGAGGCCTTTGCTCTTCAGTGGGACATCACAGGTTAATCTATTACATCCCTCTTTATTACTTCAATTCTTACTGACTTACTTTACTAATTTTACTTCGACAAGTAAGCTAAAGAAATCAGCTACTTAAAACTGTTCAACCGTCAACGCCCATTACCTACTTAACCAGCAGACTTTATGCAAAAAAATCTATTTTAAAAACATAATTCAAAGTGCAATTACCCGTTGTACAATTTGATCGGAAGTGTATAAGTTTTTGCGGTGAAACCAGTGAACCGTTCAGTACTAATCATCGTTCGTTATGTAACAGTGTTTATAGAGCATAGTAACATAGTTATTGGAACGAAATGGAGATGGTTTTATTTTATTTTATTTATAGTATTTTTTGAATTGCTTTATAAGTCGTTCTTATTGTAGAGATGTCTTCAGTAATGGTCTTTTCCCAGCAGTGGGACAAGCTATTCTTTGTATACTAATACTTTTTTATAAGTTACAAGCGTTTTTCGATACCCAAATATTACCCGCTCTTGTCATAATATCTGTTTAGTAAACAAGATTTTCTCTACATCAAAAAAGCTGCATATTTAACATTTTGAAGAACTCATGTTATTAGTTTATAAATTAAAACGTTTTCTTGTGAAAACTTCGAATTAAAACAAAAAACATCATTCTTTACATTATAGTTAACAAAAAAATTACAAACATCCGAATTGAGAACCTCCTCCATTTTTTGAAGTCGGTTAATAACCAAAACTCCTTTTAATAGACGATAAATGGATAATTGAAACCACTTCAAAACAAAGTTCGTGACTGCCATCTGTCAAACCGGAGCCATTTCTACTGGGTCACAACTCACGGTTTAATATTTCAATTGGTCGTTATTTAAACTATCATCACAAACATACAATTACCAATTGATTTCATTAGTTAGTGAGCCTTGATCCGCAAATGAAGTCACGATGCCTTACGAACTTATGACATTTCAATCTATACTAATATTATAAAGCTGAAGAGTTTGTTTTGTTTGTTTGTTTGTTTGTTTGTTTAAACGCGCTAATCTCAGAAACTACTGAACCGATTTGAATAATTCTTTCACTGTTAGATAGTCTATTTATTGAGGAAGGCTATAGGCTACATTTTATCCCGGATTTCCTACGGGAACGGGCACAACGCGGGTAAAACCGCGGGGCGCTGCTAGTATTAAATAATCCCTCACCCAGCTATTTTACCTGTATAACTGGTTCGCCTGGGAATTTCTGGTATAGTAGAATAAAACCTTCCCCTTAAAAGTGGTTAATAGTATACAGTGAAAGTGGATCACTAACACTACAACTATTTCTGTTGAATTTACGTCTAATATCAACTTCTGTACTAATCTAAAATACTAATAAAGTGTATATGTAATTTAATACTAATATAACATATATATATAAAGCTGGAGAGTTTGATTTTTTGTTTGTTCAAACGCGCTAATCTAGAGGAATAGATTCCCAAAGAAAAGACATCAACGCGCGTGCACCCGCGCAACATACCTTGTATAACAAAACAATATAGAACAAAAGTCCTTCAACGTTTAAAAATCTGACAATAAGTAGGTCAAAACATATTTAATGAAATAATTGCGTTAAGCAATTGTATAATGGTAATTTATGGACGCAACTAGCCGTAGTAATCGCGATCTTCAATAAAACATCGCCTGCGGAATGGTAATTGTTTTGACGGATTTACATATCTTGTACAGGGTGCCTTACAAGAGTTACGTACAGCGTGATCGTAGTCAAGATTGGTGTATATTTCATGCTAATATAGGTAGACTTTGACTTTAGAAAATGTACTAGAAAGTACGTAATATCATATTTATATCTTCTATATAAATAAAAATCAATCCTGGTTCGTTTGTCTCTCTATAACTCGAGAACGGCTGGGCCTACTTAGCCGATTTTTGTTTTGAAATGTTTGTCATAACAGAATCCAGGGATGGTTTAACCAGTAAGCAAAGACAATAATTGAGGGTGAAACCGCAGTATGTAAATGAAAATGAATTGCTGTTCGTTTGTGTTTCGCTAAAACTCAAACCAATTTGGCTCAAGCCAAAAACCAATTTGGGTAATTTCAATCTTAAAATGGTTGTGTAAGTTTAGGGAAGATTTCAAAGTGTATTTCAATCTTAAAATGGTTGTGTAAGTTTAGGGTAGATTTCAAAGTGTGTGTATTTAAAAGTGTAAAATTAATTTATGCCAAAAATTGGTGAAAGAAAGGCCTACCGGAGCATCCCCGACCTAGCTCCATTACAAAACCGTTGCGCACAGTTTTAATTATTAGTTAATTACGAATAAGCATTATTTACGTTAATAGACGACCTTGTATTGAGGTCGGACTGTCTGTTGAATCGAGTGCATGCACTAGATTTAGTGGACGTGGCCGAATGCATTGTATTCAAAAATTATATTCAGTTTTTAATTACTTGTGTCTTAGGTAGAACAAAATAACTAATGTGGGTAAAACCGTGAAGCGCTCTTAGTCTCTTGAATAAAATAACAGTCTATTAGATCATATTTCTACTGGCTGCATTGTTCCCAAAAACAACGTACCATTATGTATAGATATCGCCTTTTTCTCAGATGCTCAATGACATATTAATTTCATATAATTTAAATCTCAATGTTTAAGGAAACCTATTGGTTTCCTGAACTTAATGTAAACAATGGGAGATCTCATACAGTTCACAATATAATAAACATCACGCAAGGTTAATATTTTAGTTAACATGCAAGAAAAATGCTATATAAGAGTATTGTTTAAGTTTTATGAGTTTGACTAGCTGTGCTTGGTAGTTTTACCCGCGTTGTGCCCGGTCCCGTGGGAACTTTGGGATAAAAAATGCCTATAACCTTTCTTATGGATTTGGCTATACAATACAAAAATAATTATTTGAATCGGACTGGTAGTTTCTGAGATTAGCGCATTCAAACAAACAAACAAAAAACAAACTATTCCACTTTTTCAAAGTCAAGTCAAAGTCAAATATTTTTATTCAGTTTTGGCCCCATAGAGGCTCTTTTGAACGTACCACCCACCCACACTTTATATGTAGGTAAGCATAGATAAGCAGTGTTCAGCGGTTTTACACGCGTGGTATCAGATCCCGTGGGAGTTTCGGGATAAAAACCTTAGCCGATTCATTCTTATATATAACTGTCATAAACTTTTGTAAAGAAAATGTTATTATAACAAGACATTAATTTACATAAACGCACGTATCTCTTTAACATGACAAAATTTTCACAGAAATATAGTCTTCATATTGGGCCATTATTTCTCTCTTAGCTAAGTAACGATCGTTAAGACTGAGGTAACATTCACGTAACGTATGTTTTAAGTCTAATGTATAGTATAATTGCAATATAAAGAGTTGTCAATGACTATGAAGTAACGTTCAACAGTAATAGAAGTAGAAAAATGAACATTTTGAATCAGTTAAAATAAGTTTCTATGTAAGTAGGTGTAATTTCAAGACCATTAACTTTAAATTTTGACCACAGCTCACTGTGTTTTATTACTTTTACTTTCAAAAACACTTTTCGTTTCAAGAAAGTTGGTTTGTTATGTTTTTTATACGGCATTAGGTCTAGCCTACTGTAGTGAATACAAAACTAGTAGCTGCTTATGATAAAGTCGCGATCCGCTTTCGTTTCATGTTGGGTACTGAAACTATTCTTTCGGAAAATACGGATACAAAAATTTGGCTCAAGTTTACTTAATGAGTTTTTTATACTTTTCGTTTGTATACAGTCAGATTTGAATAAATGTTTGAATAAGGTACCAAGGTAAGGTGAGGTAAAACAAAACGTAGGTTATTTATAAGCTACTTTTTATCCGGGAATTCCCACGGGAGGGGGTGCTGTGCAGTATCATGGTTACCTAAATAATTTATTTTGTTAAAATTGCGTAGCTCAATCTAGTCTATAATCTGACCTTAGATATCAAAATTGGTTCTGCCTTTTCACAATTGAAAGGTCATCACGGATAATCAAAGTTCACCTTTTTTGCAGGTTGTTACTTTACTATATTTTGCACTAGATATTTTTGAAGGCAACAATCCACCACTATACAGAACTGTCTAAGGATTTATGTAAAGACCCACCTGTGATTGACTCAAGAAGTTCAGTGGAATATATTTTGAAACACACTAAATAAATACAAGTACACGCGGAAAAGTTTACATACAGTTAATTAAACCCAAACTAAACTATAAACTTGTAATATGGAATCTTACTAACTGATACTAATACATATACTGAGCTAAAATAACTTTCTTCACAAGTTGATCTTGAATAGACTGTACCTACAAACATAGGGTAATTTAAATATTTCATACCAAAACACGGATCAAACGACGTGACAATACGATGTCATATAGGAAGCCTCATAGGAAACTGAACATACAATCATTACACATGTTACAAAAATAAAATTTCACACTCATTATAAAACATTACATTACACTAAGCAACTTTCTTCGGCAATTAGTCAATTTTTCTCAAAATTTCCGTCCCACTTGTCGACAGAAAGTGTACTCGTAATTAAATCGGCACATCTCTCTTTCCGTAGAACAATGCGTCACGGGCTGATTGTGGTACTTACGTAAAGAGTTGCCAATGGTTAGTGGTGTGGATACACTGAGCAACTTGTTGGCATGCTAATAATTGGGTGTATTTAAATAGAAATTGCAGAGTAGGGTAGGTAGAGGTGTAGGTAGAGTTGAGTTTGGGGAGGAATTTAGGGATGTAAACAAAAATAACCATAATATAATAATAGTAAAATTAAGTAAGTATTAGACTATAATATTCTACTGCACATGGCAAAAGACTCTATTTTCACTGAGTACTTGTGAAGGGATATTTATTTTGGATGGTAAAAATTCGGAATAATTTTAAACTAGATTTTTCAACGGTATTTTTATTAAAATTAAAATCTGACTTTAACATGATTACAAATGGCGAGTCCTTCCGAGGCTTTAAATATTTCAAATAAAGAACAAGGCAAGAATGGACAAAGGTTTTGTAGCATTCCCATCCTTCAACTGCAAATATTGTTTAGTTGACCCGATGCGAATGCGAATCCCAAAATCAGTTGAACTTTGGCTCGGGACTGGAGTGTCAAGTAAAACTCGTATGTTCTAAAATCATGAAAATATTTAAAATATCGTGTCTAAAACTAATAGGTCATGGTCGATCATTGTTCTGTACAGGTTTGATATTTGATTCCTTCTATTGTTCGAGAGGAGTCGCTGGGGGGCGACTGTAATACAGCATTCGACACGGCTTTCACGGCTGCTAGGAGGACAATTGAATTTGGAAACTAAGGGCACCTATAAATGTCTGTCTATACCTTTTTAATCTACCTATAGACATCTGTAGACACGATTCTGATATTAAAACAACTTTGTTGAGAATACATGTCAAAACATGTTATATTTTGGGGTGCAGTTACCTTAATTTTGGTGACGGGCATTCATTCGGAGAAAATCAATATACCTAAGTGAATTTACGTACTTTAATGTTTCAAATACTAAAAACAAACTTTTATTATCTAACGGGGCTTAAACCCCTTAGTCTCCCTTTCTTTTCTTATTTTCTAGTCCCTGGATTCGTTAATATACATTTTCAATTCATCTACTTATTGTCCAATATCCATACATGTCTGTACACTGATTATAATGACGAAAAAAAATTTATAGACCCAACCAAATCTGAAATAACTTAAGCGCGATGTACAAAATTTTCACACGGGCGCCACCTATTGGATCGCGGGTAGAACCACCGCGCGGAACAGCTGGTACTTCTACACAATACTAAATTTGCTATAATTCTTTTTGTGGTATTTCTTCCTAATTTTATGTGGTTTCATCGTGTCCCGAAGGTAAATAAAAGCATAAAACAAGTCAAGTTGGAGTTTGTAGACCGGACATTAAAATCGGTCGCTATTAAAGGGACTATTAAAACCTACAACAAATAATTAAGTTAATCTATCTTCCTGTTTCTTAGCAAACTTTCATTGCAATTGCTTTCGATCTCAACAGTACAGTTTGAACCTAGGTAATGAAAACTAGTAAATCTAGTCCGTACCTAGGTGCTAGTTATCATAAACACTAGTCTAGGCACAGTTGTATAAATACTAGGCATTACGTAAGGGTAATGAACTTATTTTAATAACTATACTGGAATGTAACGATGGCAAAATTGTGTGGAAAAGGGCTATTTTAAACAACGTAAAAATAGGATAAATACTTTTGGATAGTTGCGACTCTTTTTATAAATTATAGGAACACTCTCCATTCGGACTTATTTCAAGAAGGTTAACACCATTACTAAGCTTTGCGTTTTGATAGATACAGGACGCTCGCTTGATGGACAGAATAAGACAAATATGACGGAATACGTAATACATTTAAAACAAAATTCAAGTAAGGGTGTGCCACACGGTACACACTACAAATCCACACTACCATAAGCACACCACGTGGGCGCATATTTTGTTTTGGAATTGAAGATTAGGATTTACACGTACCACATTGTACCGTCACCGTCACTTTTCAAAAAGGATAGAGCAGTTCTAAATAGATAATGCAGTTCCGAAAAGAGAGTGTAGTTCCGAAAAGATAGTGTAGTTCCGAAAAAATTGTTTAGTTCCCTTTCATTCCAGCAGGCGCTATGAAACTTAGCACGTTCAGTACAACAATGAATCCAAGCTAATAATCTGCAAGTATGTTACGCAAATCACTTACAACCAAAAACAAACCAATTGTAATTAGAGGGGTGGCGAAGCGAGACAAAAATGCAACATCAGATAGAGAACACGATATTAAGACATTGTACGAACAAAGGAGCTAAGCCACACAATGTTATGAAGGATTCGGCCAAAGGTTCCGGGTGTTTATGGTAATTCATATCGGCTATAGTGAAGTTTATTTATGTGATTAATGTTATGATATGTTTGTGTACTAATGGTGAATTAATTGTATTTTTGATCGGTGATTTGATAACGAGTAATCGTTGCTAGGTTTGACAAAGATTTTCGGAACATTATTTGTTGTTTATAGTGAAGGTACAGTTTGTAAAATCGAAAATGAGTAAACAAATTCAGTCGGACTTATTTGTTATAATCGAATATATAAAATATCGATATAACATCGTCGACGTCGTCGTGGTCGACGCCTCGATGGTCTGGTGATATAAGCACTCGCCTGCCTAGACTGAGGTCCCGGGTTCGGTTCCCTAGTCGACCAAAAACATATTTCCTATCTTCAAACATGGCTCGAGTTTGAGATCACCAACCCGCATTACCCAAGCGTGTTAACACCTAATCGTCTTCACTGTACTGATATCTTCAATGTGATTAGAGGCCTTTTCCCAGCAATAGGACATTACAGGCTAAACTTACTGTAACATCGTATCTACCAACTTCCAGGCTATCCACTGCAATAAGTGTTATCAAACAATAAGCATCAGCCGAATTACCCAACTTCGTAATCCTGATGCATGACTGACCACCGAAACTGCCCCATGATATAATTCCGACAAACCATTGTCTGTTCTATGAATGACGGCTGTGTTTTATGGGAATTCCTACAATTCTGTGTGCTAATTACAATCATAGTTATTTATGTTTCGAATCAAAGCTTAGGCCTCTTGTGAAGTTAGATAATAGGTGTCATTCCGTAGCGTTGTGTAATTTTAGGATAATGTAAAGAGTGTAACTATCACTTTTGAAAAAACACTAAAAAACCTGGTAGGTTTACCTATTAAAACTACCAAGATATAATTCCATTGACATTTTGACGACGTTTAGCATAAATATTATAAACTAGCAACGCCCCGCGGTTTTACCCGCGTTGTGCTTTTTCCCATGGGAATTAATGAAAAATAGCCTATACCTTCCCGTTAAATGTGGCTATCTATTACAGAAATAATTATTCAAAATGATAATTCCTGAGATTAGCTCGAACATACAAACAAATTTACAAATTTTACCTTTTTATAGTATTAGTATAGATTAGACTTTGGAGCTACATACTATCCGAACACTCCCACGGGAAAACTGCTAGTGGTCCCGCGGGAACATCTAGTAATGTTTATACTTTCAGTAACACGATGTAGATGAAATAGCTGATGGATGTCAATCAAACAACTTTTCATTGATTTTCATACAACGTGAATCCAACAGCTTGATTTGCATACATAACGATGCTATTTCAAAGTCACACAATAAACGCAGTATGTATTAACATCACCATTAACCCCACAAATTATTAAATTACATAAACGCACACGCCATTACAGATAAGAGCTAAAGATCGAATCCTGCGCATAATATAATGCTTAAACAATGACAGAGTCACATGCAAATGCATTCTGAGGTAATTTCGTGTCATTTCTGCGCTGCGTTGAAGATATTTCAGATAATTGTCAGTTATTTATGACTTATGACACTATTTTGTGAATATACCTAAATACATATTTGAATTACGACTTTGGAATTTAAAGGTTAAGTGGAAAACTGTAAAGCTTAAATTTTGTAAAAAAAATATTGGTCTGAAATTTCCCTTTGCATGTATGTGGGTATGCTCTGCAGGGAGGCATCTCATCTCACTGAAGATAGTACAGTGAGAAGGATGAGGAGTAATCATCAACCTTGCTTACTGCGGGTGGTTTCAAAAACGAGTATGTTGTTTGGTTGTAGGAGCTAATAATCCAACTTAAAAAAAATCTCAGAGTGGAATTTCAGGTCGCACATAGACTACTTTTTATCCAGGAATTCCTGCGGGAACGTCTACAAGACCGCTAAAACTACGGGAACTACTAGTGTTTGATAAATGGGAAAAATTACATTGAATTAGAGATTAGTTTATTAGAGAGAGACAGAGTTAGGTACTTCAGTTTTTATTAAGTAAGGATACTAGGTCTTTAATAGCACTATTAGTAACCTAGGTCTAGACCGCTTATTAATTCCAAAATCTAGTTTCTCAATGCTGTCGTGTCTAATAATCAGTTTTGGCGGTACCTTATTTGAAGTGGACCAAATTGACCCAAATTCTTAGCGACTGTTAATTAATAATATTAAAAGATACATAACATAGATAGCATTCTGAGGTTAACAGATTGAATTTAGTTAATTCTAGATTAACACTTTGGGAAATATTTCTAACATTTTCATATACGTAAAAACTGGCGAAACCTACTGTTTTATATATAAAAAACCGGCCAAGTGCGAGTCGGACACGCGCACGGAGGGTTCCGTACTTTAAAAAAATGTTATAGCGGCAATAAAAATACATCATCTGTGAAAATTTCAAATGTCTACCTATCACCCTTCTTGAGATACAGCCTGGTGACAGACGGACGGACGGACGGACAGCGAAGTCTCAGTAATAGGGTCCCATTTTGACCCTATGGGTACGGAACCTTAAAAAGGACTGTAGTGTGCCATACGGACAGACAGACAGACGGACGGACAAACGGACAAGACGAAACTATAAGGGTTCCGTTTTTGCCACTAGGCTACGAAATCCTTAAAATGGTTATCGGAAATATAAAGACATTGACGTCGTCATACCCCATCTACCACCAACTTATAACTCTAATAACTCTGACACCAGTATTGGTCAGGTTGACCATCCACACGACGAAGAAGAAGAAAAACACCCCTCTTCTGCGTCGGGGGTTATATACGTCATAAACTCTACTCGCAGCTTTTGTAAGTCATAATTGCTTATGATCTGGTCTAATAGTTTTTCATAGAAAGAAACCGTGTGTGTACCACCAACTCTATCATCACATTCTTAACTAATTCATAATTACGAACATACTAATTATATTAACCAGAACAGCGTAAGCATTATGTCACATGCATTTTGCACAATACCTTTACGAATTAATTAGTTTAGGTAAACGTAAAATAGACTCTATTGTTTAACAGCTAAGGTTTATAAGGTTTGGGTGTGAACTAGATCTTTCGAACGTTTCTTGTAAAGCTTAAATTGAGTATGAGAATTGCATAGGTGTTAGTTAATGTGGTTTTGTAAGGGAAAAGATGGTTTGATCTGAGTACAGAATTCGCAGACATTACTTCTAGGAAAAATGTAATATTTGATGACTTTTTTCGATTACTTCTTGAATTAGAATATGTTTTTTGATGTTGCAAATAATTATGTTTGGGAGGATACTTTTTGGCTTGACTAATATGCTTTAGCAGTTAAGTTTAACTATGTTATTTGCTAAAGTTATAGTAAGTACTAAAATAGAACTACTCATAGTTCAAAATATTCGTAGTTAAAATGAGCGATGTTATCTCATAGCTATTGAAAAGCAACGTGCAGCTCGACCCCTGGCTGAATGAGTGGCCGATAGTGGACTTTCTATCTGAACGCTACCGTGCGTTGGAGGGCACTTTAAGTTGTCGGTCCCGGTTGTTGCAACCGGCAATTGCAATATCAGAGGACTTAAAGTGGTCTAAAAACTCTTGACACTAACCTACACGAACCTACTTAATTCAGTAAGCTATTTAAATAATACTAACAAGCTTGATTTAACTTCGTTTTATTGGTCAAAGTCGTGGCCAATCAAAAGATCATGTTTTGTGATCGGCATTTGTTTTTTCATTACGTCTGCGGTCTCAAACACCACACGCCTCAACCGCACCGTGACACTATCATAACAAATCATTTAAATTGGTCCATGTCATGTTATAATGACGGAAACTTCTTATTTTTGAGTATGGTATGTGACGTTTAGTGGCCGTGAAGTGTAAGGTCAAGAATTAGAAGGATATACAGATTATTATATAAACATAGGCACTTAACAGGGGAAGATTTCTTTGTGCAGCCAAGCTGCGTTTGATATGATATGGTGGATACTTCTATAGCTGTTGCTTTACCATACTACGTTGAAATGATAAGTGAATTCCGAACGTAGAATAGCATATAATGTAGAATAGAATACTAAAATATGTTGCTTCTTACATCATTAATGCTCAAAATTTTCGTACTGGAGAGTCATATCTAAGAGGAAGGTTATAAGGCTACATTTTATCCCCAAATTCTTACGGGATTGGGTACAAAGCAAGTGAAACCATGGGACGCTACTAAATACCATAAAACTACAAATATTTCTGCCAATTCATCAAATAACCACGGTATCCATTAAAAACCGATTAATAACCGGCGTGTGAACATCATATTGTCGAAATATCGAATGTGTCGAGGACAGTACAACAATAGGTAGTTGTTGCGATACGTGTAACAAGTCAATTAATTGACTTTCGTGGCGAATTAGTCAACGTTATTGCCTTTCAATAACAAATAATGTCATAACGAAACTGACACCTTTTTTCGTAGGCAATATATGAATGAACGAATGATATTGAAATTGGCAAACTTATAACTAAACCTTAGTTATACGTTTGTCAATTTTCCGATAACAAAACTATAGTACGCTAAGTTACGTTAAGATACGCAAAGCTACGCTAAGATACATTAAGATACGCTAAGCTAAACTACGCTAAGCTAAGCCAAGCTAAATTATGACCATAGTTAGAAATACTAAGAGGAGTTCGGAAACACAATGCGCTTTCATGCGCCAAATTAATAACCGGCCCAAAGTTTAAAACTTCATGCCCTTAACTCGCGTTTTTATCTCACAATTTCTATGAGACTTAAAGCAATTTTGATTAATTTAATTTTCATGTATTTTGTTTTGTTTCAGGACCTTACAAAGCAGCTGTTAGATCACTTAACAGAATCCGAACAGTTGTTCCTGTTCGGTAGCAACCCAGATGGTAAGTCATTAACTTACTGAACAGATGGTAATTAGATCAACAACCGGGTACAATTGAACCTTAATTTCATATAGCAAAACCACCTCTTGATTCTGATTGTAGGCAGGTTTAAAAAACCCTTAACATAACTGAATTGTTCCACGCGAGTTTCATCATTTAAATTAGTTAACGAGGAAGGTTTTGAATTAGTTTTGTCATTTTTCCTATGATGATGTTTCCAAAAAAGCGAGATAGATAGATAGATAGCTGGATATATAAAAGCTTTATTGCTTGAAAAGATACACAAACAAAATGGTAAGTAAATAAAATTACAATGAAAGACACATACACAAAAGCGGAATAAAATGACATTGATGAACAAAAAATGAGCAGTGTGCCTAAACAAGACAAAAGGGTTCGGCTCAGTGAAGCATATGTTCAAAGAACAGAACATTAATACCTCGCCCACAAATGTGACTTCACGGACGGGACGCGCGAGATGTCTATATTATCCTTCCACGAGAGCTTTCTTCAGTTCTTTTATTAACTTTCTTCAGTTCAGGAGAACTTTCAACCACTCCAGAATAAAACAATCATTTCTCTTAATAAACTTCCAGAGTCACAATTCGACATAGCTCACGTGACGCCTCAAAGGCGTCGCAAACGCTCATTACTCTACCACGATCAGGACTTAGTGGGGCTGAAGAAGCATCTAGATGTCAAGCTGTCTCCAAGACACAGCTTCTTGGACCCTCAGTTCCTGCTGATGAGAAGGTGGTCCAACAACACTGAAGTGGTGCTCGATCAGCATTCAGATGATGAAATAGATAGGTGCTATTATAGAAGCGATAACGCTGCGTTATACGCTTGTGATGATGTGGTAAGTAAAACTACGATTTTTTTTAGATAATATAAATGAATCTTACCTTTACGCGTATATCATTAAGTAAGCAACCTCATTTCTTGATGTCGATATTCAATTAAATATGAAAGCATGGTTAACAAGCATGCGTGAATTGAGTTATTGGAAAGGCCTGATACTACATTATTGTTGTTGTATTTTTAAGAACTTTTGTTTTTCAGAGAGGTCTTATAAAAACAAACGATAGTTACTATTTCATACATCCACTGCCAAAAAGATTTCACAACGAAAAAACAAAACCTCATATTATAGTCAAAAGAAATAAAGACTCAGAACAAAATAATGACGCTTGTATGGAAAGAGAAAAAATCAACGAAAATGTACAAACAAATAAAACATGGACTAAACATAGGAGAAAACGAGACGTCACTGTCACATTTGATGTAAGCAAAATAATAGGTCATAGGAATAAGACTATAAACAAATTTATAGAGAAACTAGATATAGGAGCTAACAGACAGAAGAGAAACACTTTACCAGCAATATTCGTGGAAACAGCAGTATTTGTAGACAGAGATTTATACAAACACATGACAACAAATTTCCCAAAAGACACTGAAAGAGAACTGGTGAGATTTGTCTTGGCTATGATCAATGCAGTGCAGCTTCTGTACCATGATCCATCTTTGGGTCGTCCAGTGAATTTCATACTCAAAAGATTGGAGATTTTACACGAGGATCCAGTTAACCTGAAAAGACCTCACGATATTGATAGGTTTTTGAGTAATTTCTGCACGTGGCAACGGTTGGAGAATCCACCTGGTGATAACGATCCTCTGCATTGGGACCATGCTCTGATTTTGACGGGCTTGGATTTGTATGTCGTCAATAAAAACGGAAAAGTTAGCAGCCAAGTTGTGGGTAAGTGTGATATGGTAGTTACTTGCTAGTCTAAACCTGAAAGTCCTGAATCTAGGCAAGTAAAACTGTGGACAGCGGTTAATAGCGAAAATGTCCTTGAGGCCAATTGCATGTAGCGATTGCTAGTAACCAGCCGGCGCGCCGCAAGCACATTAACTAGCATAACTAACAAACACATACTCGTAGTGTGATCAAATTTTCACAAACATCAAGTAGCAAAACGTTAGGTTACGCTATACGATTATATATGTAGCATATAGATATGAATAGGCACATTACAAATTATCTTATATATAAAATTCTCGTGTCACAGTGTTCGTTCGCGTACTCCTCCGAAACGGCTTGACCGATTCTCATGAAATTTTGTGAGCATATTGAGTAGGTCTGAGAATCGGCCAATAACTATTTTTCATCCCGAAATTCCCGCGGGAACGGGTAAAACGCGGGTGAAACCGCAGGGCGCAGCTAGTTCAATTATATAATTACAGAACTATTTTGTGATCGAAGGATAATTACAGAAGTTTTGAGATTGTTTAACAAACAGATTGATTAATACAATTGTCATTTATTTACATAGAGATAATGTCTATCTGATATTGCCGGTAAAATTCAAATTCAGCGAAATTGACTTATTGGGACGGTATTGTAATTGAAGCCAATATACCATAATATACTCAAAGCACTTAAATAGTAAACACTCAGATATCGCAACATTACACAACAAAGCGTAATTTCTTACGCTTTCTTCACAGTTCTATAAGTTTTATAATTTTCCATTTGATCAGTTCAAAATCAATTTTATCGGTCTAAGCACACTTGGTATAATAAAAGCGAAAGTATATTTGATCATCACGTTTTTTTGTGCAATTGTTTTCTCATGACAGTTTGTGGATATCATTCAAAGTCAATGACGTCATTTCCCCATAATTTTCATTTCATATGAGTGCATACGTAGTTTGGAGGGTACGATAGTTTTAATTGCTCGTTAGCACGTGACCGAAGAAGTCAAGACATGATAGTTTAATTATTAATGTTGATTGGTAGAATATTTAATGCACATGTTTCCCACAGTAATATCATAGGTACTAGCAGCGCACCGCGGTTGTGCATGTTCCCGTGGAAATTTCGGGATATAAACTTCCCCTTGAATGAGGCTATCCATTACAATAATTATTCAAATTTGATCAGTAGTTTCTGATTAGCGCGTTCAAACAAACAAACACTCTCTCTGCGACTTCATTATCTTAGTATAGATTAAATATTGATTTGTAAGATATTTAATATACGAGTTTTCCACAGTTGTATCATATAATTTTTTAGTCTTCTGTTAAGTTTCTTGTGCTAGGTGGCTGGTTGTTTCAATCGTTATGCCATGTCAGTGGCATGTTTACTCTTAAGCTGTCCAAAATATCCGAACGTCGGTCTTTGCCACAAATACATAGATACAAAATGATGGCGACTAGCCGACGTTACTAAACCTCTCTCTCTCTCTTCCTGGCTATGTGTCCCACATGGTGGTGGGGTCAGCCTTCCTTATTTTTCTCCTCCACTTCGCTCTTTTGTCGACGTCGTCATCGGAAATCTTGCACTCAGCCATATCCTTGGACACTACATCCGTCCACCTTGTCTTGGGTCTGCCTCTGGATCTTCGACCGACGTTACTAAACCGATTCTATTTATTTTAGGACTCGCTCCAGTAGCTGGCATGTGCACAGTAACAAGTAGTTGCACAGTAAACGAGGGGAGGCATTTTGAAAGCGTCTATGTCGTCGCTCACGAAATTGGACATAAGTAAGTTGAGGTTTATTTTAAGGCTCATAGTTATATATAGCTATATTTAAGTTGCTAAATAGTTAAGTATTTAAAATTGCTAAATAGGGACAGTTGGCGATGTTTAGGGAGACCTTTAAGCAGCGTTGGGACAGCATCTATTTAACCCAGTATCTATGTGTTGAAGCAGAAAGGGAATTTGTACAAATTCGGCTTCGCAGAGATAAACCAATCAAGCAAAACCTTTTGTAAAGATTTTGATCAATGACCGAGCATGTTTAGGATTCCTTAGCCAAATATCGAAAATAGATTCCGATAGCTGAAAAATTGTTTTATTTCTATAGCCTCTATATAACTCTATAATCTCTAAATATTTTTATAGCCTCTATATATTTTTTATATAGTCTCTATACTCTCTATATAATCACTCTCATGTTCTAAGTATTTTATTTTCCAGTCTTGGCATGCGTCACGACGGTCCATTAGCTGACAACGAGTGTGACCCGAGCGCCTTCATCATGAGCCCGACCCTGGGCAGCGGCAAGATCACCTGGTCCCAGTGCAGTAAGAATTATCTGCAGAAGTTCTTGGAGTAAGTTATTTTACTTAAAGCATAGGTCGAGTTATGGCATAAGCACTTCCTTGATGATTCAAGGTTCTTGATTTGAGTTAAAACATATTTGCAAGTGTAAATGAGTCCGGAAAGTTTTTGTACTTGTAGTGGTCTTTTTACTTCATTTGCAATAGGGCAATATATATGTTAATGATCTGTATTAGTGGTAATCCTAAGACATATTTTAAATTAAATTCCGCCGCGAAAAGAACTTGCCATAAGATGAAAAATTTCTTCATATCTTTGTTGAAAAAACACATTACAATCTTGGTTTTGTCAACAGTACCATCCAGTCCCGATGTCTATTAGATCACGGCAATTCAGCTGGTCAACTTGACCACAGTGCTGAAGGGATTCTCCCTGGCGAAAGATTTGATGCTGACCAACAATGTAAGTATTAGCTATTAAAAAGTAGGTTCTGTATAAAACCCAAAAAGATACCACGTTATCGTAATTTTCTAAGTGTGCGTGACACCAGCAGGAAAAGTTGTGCTAGACAGATTTTAGTCTGATGAATAATTAGTGCGCTATTTCCTGTAAATGTGCGTGAAGTAAAAAATTTGTGCGAATTACCATTTCGGAAATAAAAAGAAAAAACTAATCCTGCTGGTGTCACGCTGCTCCAGCAGGAAGATTTTTGAACTAATGATCGGAGGGGTAAGTGTTGTATATCAGCGAATAGCTTATATTGGTGCCTAATTGTGCGCAAAAAATGAAATTTGTGCGACTCATGGTTTTAGAGATATTGAGTTTCCTGCTGGAGTCACGTTTTGATAAAACCTGTATCTCGGAAACTATTGAGGGTACGACCTTGGTTTAAACATATTTATGTAGCTCTTAATTTGTGCGAATTTGTGAAAGAATAAAATTATCAAAAATATTTCCAGGATAAGAGTAATCATGAATCGTAGAAATCAGGAAAAAACCTCCTAGCGCGTTAATTAGAGTTTTTAAAAGCCCACTAAAGATGGTTTTTAGGTCGCCTTGTTATTGCTAACAACATTCTTAATTTTCAGGAAGGTACATAAGCGCATTTTGAAGTTATAACACTTTTACTGAAATCGTATTGAAATTGACTTTGCAAGAAAACCACTCAACCAAGGATATGTAGGTATACATACAAAATTAGTGCGCATTTAGAATAACACAACCTGAAAATTTCAGCATCCTAGGTTTAGTATTTATCCAGATATAAACAAAAACAAAACTGGCCTTAATTACTAGGTAACCCAACCAATTTCAACAGTCGCAAAAAAGCGAGCGCTTCATACAAGCAATGACATACATAAATGGGCAGTCTTATACCGAATATTTTGTCGGACAATGGCGCTCACAATGCTTATCGAGGTTCAAGTGTATTAATTATTATTTCTTTCAATAATAATGGGAAGAAGTGGCGAAAGGCGAAATGGATAGAATTGGGGGAGACAAGATATTTGGCATATCTTGTAACATTCCATCCAATTCCCCTTTAGTTGAATCCTCACCAAATTTCCACGGGATCTTACAAAGCAAGTACTCATGATCAAAATAATAATTATTCCAATCGGTAATACGTCTATTATGTAATCCCATAGCAGGCATAAAATACAAGAAAATAGTCCCCGACGAAATGTGATTATTATAAAATTATAAATATTATTATAAAATTATAAAAAGTACATTAACCGTTGTCTGCGCGACTGTCCAAAATATTCGGTATAAGACTGCCAATTTATGTATGTCATTGCTTGTATGAAGCGCTCGCTTTTTTGCGACTGTTGAAATTGGTTGGGTTACCTAGTAATTAAGGCCATTTTTGTTTTTGTTTATATCTGGATAAATACTAAACCTAGGATGCTGAAATTTTCAGGTTGTGTTATTCTAAATGCGCACTAATTTTGTATGTATACCTACATATCTTTGGTTGAGTGGTTTTCTTGCAAAGTCAATTTCAATACGATTTCAGTAAAAGTGTTATAATTTCAAAATGCGCTTATGTACCTTCCTGAAAATTAAGAATGTTGTTAGCAATAACAAGGCGACCTAAAAACCATCTTTAGTGGGCTTTTAAAAACTCTTAATTAACGCGCTAGGAGGTTTTTTCCTGATTTCTACGATTCATGATTACTCTTATCCTGGAAATATTTTTGATAATTTTATTCTTTCACAAATTCGCACAAATTAAGAGCTACATAAATATGTTTAAACCAAGGTCGTACCCTCAATAGTTTCCGAGATACAGGTTTTATCAAAACGTGACTCCAGCAGGAAACTCAATATCTCTAAAACCATGAGTCGCACAAATTTCATTTTTTGCGCACAATTAGGCACCAATATAAGCTATCCGCTGATATACAACACTTACCCCTCCGATCATTAGTTCAAAAATCTTCCTGCTGGAGCAGCGTGACACCAGCAGGATTAGTTATTTCTGTTTATTTTCGAAATGGTAATTCGCACAAATTTTTTACTTCACGCACATTTACAGGAGATAGCGCACTAATTATTCATCAGACTAAAATCTGTCTAGCACAACTTTTCCTGCTGGTGTCACGCACACATTTTCTAAAAAGTCTTGTCTTCATGACACCGATCAAAATTCATTATTTGTTAGAGCATTTTCATTTTCGTGTGCTTGCCTTTTTCAGGTATGTTAAAATACGGTCGAGGCAGTCGTCACTCTGGAGCTCAAAGTCTTGAAGACATCTGCAGGGATCTGCATTGTCAGAGAGAGCGGTATACTTGGACCTCGCATCCGGCTTTGGAAGGAACCAAATGTGGGGAAAATATGGTATGACTACTCCTTCTAATAAGACGTAATCCTTAAATCACATAATCGTTAATCCTTAAAAAAATCCTTAAAGCAATACTTTACTTTAAATACAAGGCATATGTTATGCATAATGTAATGTTAGTTCATAGACACGTTAAGCAATGTCAGATTCTTAGCTAAATTAGTGCCTTGGTTATTCCTTGTTGCTTTCTTCAAAAAAGTTATACTGTCTTCCACCATAGCATTATTTAGATTATCATATAAGTACTTCTAAGTAATGTTTACGGTCTTCCACTATAACATACGAGTGAGTAATCATTTTTCCTTCTTTTCTTTTTTCTTCCTTACCCTTCACCACTGGTATACTCCTTAAATATTCTACTAGTGAGATCACATGTCTCTTTTCTGCTGGTTCGATGACATGTGTTCAGTGGCCGATGTTCCCCCCCCCAGTACTGCCGCGGCGGGTCGTGCGTGGGGTGGGCGGGCGGCGCGGGCGCGGGCGCGGCGTGGGGCGCGTGGGGGCGCTGGGCGGAGTGCGCGTCCTCGTGCCTGCGCGACGACCGCGGCGCGCCCGCCGCCGCCGGCCTCGCGCTCGCCACCAGGCGCTGCAGCCGCCCGAGGTATGGGGGATGCTACTCATGTTTTTATCTAATATTATTGAGGTTAGGAACAACTTCTACAAATGGATGGATAAGTCGAATATGATGATGATGCGACACTTGTCCAATTGATTACTGGTAAAATAAAAAAAATTGGTGTAACTCCTTCGATATTGTGTCACTTAGTATTATATTCCACTGAAATGTAACAAATATCAAAATATGTACTTCCAGAACAAATGGCGGTCACAACTATTGCGCAGGACACGATAAGAAATATCAGACGTGTCAAGCACAACAGGTAACCATAAAAAACATACTTCAATTCAAATATTCCACCAAATAATATCATCTTTTAACATAATATTTGGTCATTTGGTCTGTTTCAGTGTGACAATGTCCCTCAAATGTCGGTGAGAGACTTCGCCTACCAGATATGTTCGAGAGCTAGAGACGTGGACCCTGAATTGATCGGGACTGGACTGCAAAGAATGGATACAGGAGGTATATGTTCCGGTTGCTTGTACCAGGCTCATATCCTAAATTCCTTTGAGTGCAGATGAGATGACTCGATGTATAGCAGACTGAGTAACTTTGTTTAAAGATTGGGGTCTACTTTTATAAGATCTTTTTCTCGTAGAAGATGATAAAAATAATTATAAGTTTTCATACACCATGTTCACAAAAGAAGCTTGAAACTTCACACTTCATTGCCGTTCCTACACTACAGTCTTTTTGTTGATCTTCTTCTTAGATTTCTGTAATGCCATTATTTTCTTCTATTTCAAATATCATTATTTATTACTGGGTTCTTAAGTTTAAGCGAACACTACTCATTTTGAATTGAAACTACGCTTACGGATACACTCTTTTATTTTTCAATTTTATCTGACATTCGGCCCCTTTACAGGAACCGTGGTCTCAGAAGACTGAAGTGTTATACTTTTTCTTGTATAGACGCATTGTGTATCCGTAAACTTTCAATTCAAAATCATCATTGATTGTCTGCAGACAGTCGGTCTGCGTGCGCGGTGTGGTGCGTGCGGCGCGGCGGCGGGTACGCGTCGCGCGGCGCCGCGCTGCCCGACGGCACGGCGTGCTCCACTCACCAACCCATGTTCTGCATCAGTGGACACTGCCAGGTAACGGTCGATCTTTACTTGAAAGCGTAGCCAAGTATGGACACTTCAGCATAAGCCAAGATCATATAATGTATTAGTCTGATGGATTATCCTTTGGCACATATAAGGGGGGAGAATCTGGAGCATTCCTTAGCATTGAGGAGCTTTATTTGTAGAGTATTTTGGCCCTTGGTTCCGAGATAATACTTTATACGCACTCACGGAAGCCAGAACACCAGCTCACGAGATTTCAGGGTTCTTTCTTAAGGATTCTATTTAGATACCACAGATTCTCT
Organism: Cyclophora albipunctata; assembly: GCA_963082685.1. Classification (NCBI taxonomy): domain Eukaryota; kingdom Metazoa; phylum Arthropoda; class Insecta; order Lepidoptera; family Geometridae; genus Cyclophora; species Cyclophora albipunctata. The sequence goes on from OY720127.1 coordinate 9,655,601, forward strand.
TTGGCAAACTGCATTAAATTTTTCATCGGGCTATTTTTTTCGTGAACCATATATAAATAGCATCTTTAAATTAACAGATATCCGTGACCAATAGATACTTCAGCTGTTCGTTCATTTAGTTATTCTTGCTGTTTCCAGAAATTCTCCTGCTCTTCAAACCCGGACTCTGAATTCAGTCTCCGTCCGCAAGATTGCGAATGGGAAGCTCTACAGATACAGACAGCTACACCGCATACAACTTCGTAAGATACATTTTATATTAAAATATAAAACATCAATTATAGACACTCAAAGGGAAAGACTTAAACCGTAACTAAGAAAATGGCATCAAATCTCTTTTCAAACCACAACGAAATTTTAACCAAATTGCTTCATCGGAGCCAATTGAAATAGAAAAGATTCTCTCTCTCTCTCTCTTTACGTCAAGAGCAAAACTTTCTCATTAATTTAAGGATTAACCCAAGCGTAACGCGCTTATCATTTAAACCTTTATTATTAAGTTCAGCACGATTCGATGTTTTTTCTGAAGACTAATAGAACCTAACCAAACTTTTCCAGAACTAAATCGTCTTGGCGTCGAGCAGTGGGCTCTCAATGGCGTCCCACTAGTGGGTGCCACTACCACTGCATCAGCCCAGGCGTGGGCATCCGACTGGTGCGGTCTGCGTCTCGACCTATCACTTCTATACAGATGTGTCATCCTGATAATAGTAGGCAGGATTTGGTAAGTGTGATAAGGACAGCTTCGAAGAGAGAAACGTTTTGGTAAATGGTCTATCCTATCCTGGGTCAGTGTCAGTGTGGTCTAGTGGCATTTGCAGTCGCATGTTTTACACAGTACAGGGAAAATATGTCTAGAGCCTTTATTTCAGAATCGGCATAAATGCTTTTCCAAAAAATACAAGTTCAGAGAGTTTTAAATATTCTTACAAGCCCTCGTTTTATTTTCCAGGGTTGCTCCCAAATGAAGTCTCCATACCAGTACGCGACGATGGTGTGCAGCAAATACAAGGAGAGAGTGAGAAGACTGTCGGGGCTCGGGATGCAGATATCACCGGTGCATGGTAAGAGTTAAGACCCGCCAAGTTCCACTAGGCTAGTGGCCAACCCTAGTATCAGACTTTGGGCCGCCTTCAGTTCGCCATAAAACATGGTGAAATAGCCGGAACCGACAATTTATGACGGTATAATACTTCACTTCGATATCCTTTTTCAGGCGCCTTAAGAATTCTTCAATTTTCAATCATATTCTGAACACCACGTCACAGTAGTTTTTTGACATGTTTCGGCACAAAAGTAGTTACAAAATGCATGCTGTATACCGGTATACCGGTAAGTAACACTTACCGGTTTTTATCAACGGTTCCATGTTTTCCGTCAGGCCCTCATCACTACGTTTCTCGATAGGACCGTTTTTCTTTTCCCAAGTCTGTGTTCATGTTCATGTGATTTTCACCATTGACCAGTCCAAGTCCCTCGTACATATCTTGTCATTTCCTTGAAGACACAGACCGCCTGCCGCATTGCCAACAGATCCTTGATACATTTTCCTTCTCACGTGTCTACCATACCATAACCATACAACTCCCAGAAGAGCCAAGTGACCACAAAGCTATTCCCCTCGGCCGCAGAGGAGCCGGACCGGGCGTGCCGCGTGGCGTGCCAGGACGAGCGCGCGCCGCACCGCTTCTACCTCGGCAACGGGCGCGAGGGCTGGTTCCCGCTCGGCACCAGCTGCGCCCGGGGGAACGCCAGCGCCTACTGCGTCTCCGGGAAGTGCTTGGTCAGTTGGACATGACATTCATGTTTCGTAGCATGCTCTATGTTCTTTATTATTGGGAAATGGTGTTGTTTCATAACATCATTTCTATGTTTTTTTTTTAATTTTAACCTTTTATTTAGTTACACTTCTGCCAGTGTATTCATCTTTCTCGAAGTCTGTGATCTTGCAAATAAAATCCACATTCCGACTGAGCTGTTTTACATAAATTTTTGGTTAAGATAAAAAGCATGATAATGACAGAAAGTTTTTTAAAAACATTTTTTAAATACCATCAAAACCACTGTCTTTGTACTACGCGCAAAGTCTTCTATAACCACAATTCAGTAAACTCTCCATCATTGTAACCACAGGTCCTTCAAATGTTCAATCCCTATATATCCACACACGATCCCCAGTATTAAATCCTCCCGCCTCGCAGGAGTTCGGGCCGGACCTGACGCCGGTGTCGGAGTCTGTGTTCACGCTGCCCCTGTGGTCGCGGCGCGAGCGCGCGGCCCGCTCCGTGCGCTCCGTGCGCTCCGTGCGCCGCCGCCCCGCGCCCGTGCGCGTCACCAACCACTTGCACGACATCATACAGGGACTCAATCTCACCGGTGAGTCTCTATAACAAGTATAACTTGCTCTTGAAGTACTTGTAGCTTTGCTAAGGATAACAGAACTGTAGCATCAATCTTGCCATCATTATTTTCTGAAATTTACCAAGCATGCCATACTGATTTTACATACTTAAATTTAGCAACCCCCCCCCCCCCCTTTTTTACCACATTTAATTAGCGTTTATAATGAGATTAATGAGTAATGATTATTCCACAACGATCACGCCACAAATTCAATCAAGCGAATCTAATTTTATTACCTACTATCAATCCACTGCACCCCCACAACTAACCAACCTATTTATACCCCCCAGCGGACATGAATCAACACACATACTACGACGAGATCCCGGAACACATCGAGCTGGACTTCTCCAACCCGATCCACATCGCGCCGGAGGACACGCTCATGAACAAGCCTCCGAGACCCACTTGGGATTGAAGGGTCAAGACCAAACCTTCGTTCCAGACTTCCTGGCGATTGAGGGCATAACATTACACTCAAGGGCTGTATACTTATATGGCGAATAATGAGCCAAGTGTCAACTAAGGGCAACCATGCAGTGGTTTTAGGGGAATCAACGAGAATCAATGAATGGGGCAAAATTAATGAATATGATTTTTTCTTTGAATTATTTAAAAGTGTAAATTTTCTCTTTGTTACTACACAGTTTCTTTATTTTTAAGGAAGGGACCCATGAATAATATAAGACCCACAATTTAGATCATCCCCACCATTAGATCTACCCTGGGCCACAGGCCTGACAAATTTAGGAATTAATGAGCCCTATTTTAAATACCTCCTCTTCAAAGAGTTCGCCAGCGGTTAGTTAGGGACCAATACGTCAGTCAGCAGACAGTCACTGTATTGTTAAACGTACAAAAAATATGTAAATTATATCTAAATAAAATACTACGTTAAGTTTTGTAAATATATTTAAGTTAGTTCTAAATTTAATTGTTATTTTAGCTAAATGTAAATAAAAAAATGCTATTTTCATACTCAAGTATTTTTATTATAAGGCACGTTTTGTAAAAGACACTTTCGAGGTAGAAAGAGTTTCTTAAATCCATAGATTAAAGACATTATAGACTATAAAAACCACATTACTAGACTAAAACATACAAACACAATCTAGGAGGTAAATACTTAAATATTTCACAACACAGCTAATATATTGTCCATAATATAGCATACACAAATAAGCAACAATTTAACAATACTAGCGAACGACTAATAACCATAGACTACTTTACAAGCTACCTTGTCTCTGGTCAATACAATGACCTTCTCTGACCTAACTCAGTATCATAATTGTCTATGTTTTAATAGTAGGCAGTGTGTATATTAAATAAAAAAGAGTCACCTTTAAGCAATTCTTTGATGTTTCATAATTGATAGTAACTTGTCTGGATCTGTGAGGAACCACTGCCACAGCTTGCGTAGATTGTGTTTGTCGCCGTTCTGATGTTCAGAGATAAAGAAGTATGTATTAGGGTTATTTTAGCTATCAAATGGTTTGTCCCTTTCTAACATACGCTGTTTTCCGAAAAGCAAAAGAGACAAAAGACTTTACAACAGTGTTTTGGTTAGTGTTTATGAATAAGGTGGTTAGCCGGTTATGTCCCACTGTTGGGCCTCTCATCTCACTGAAGATATCGGTACAGTAAGGACGACGCGTAATCACCAAGCCAGCTAGCTAGTGAGGTGTCTATTGACATTCTAACTTCATGGATAACAGCCTCCGTGGTGTTGTGGTTTGAGCGCCCGTCTCACGACCCGGAGGTTCCGGGTTCGATTCCCGGTGGGGATATCTCACAAAAATCTCTTTTTGAGACTTTGCTCAGTTTGGTTAGGGCATTGCAGGCTGAATCACCTGATTGCTCGAAAAGTAAGATGATTTCGTGCTTCGGAGGGCACGTTAAGCCGTCGGTCCCGGTTACTTTCTACGGATAGTAGTCGTTACTTGAGCCATGCCAGAGGCTTTTGGCGGCTCAATAACTCTTGACACCAGGATTGGTCAGGTTGGTCATCCACTCGATGAAGAAGACTTCATGGATGGTAGAGTAGGCGCATATTATTACTGTCACTGCTACAGTAGCTGATAAAATCTGAACAGGTTTCCATGTAAAACAACGTCATTTAAGGCTTCAGCTTACGCTTACATACCAGTAAACGTTAACACTGAATGTCAGTCTCAACTCAACAGAAGTGAGAAAAAAAATGGTGGCTTTCTACTGGCTGCCTGAATAACGTCAACAGACTGACATTTAAGTTATGTAACAACTTTAATGTTTAACAGACATTTAGAGCGAATTGCACATGAAATCTTATATCTAATTAGCGCTTAAAATATGTTTAAAAATCAAATGACATTCGTTTTAAATTGTGTTCTATTTGGTGGAAGGTAAAATACAATTTTGAACGAACAGCTTTTAATTCTTAAACATATTTAGATATATTATTAACGAATATACGTTAAGATAACCAACCGTTTTATTATGTTGTAAAGATATCGAAACACCGTTTTCTATCAAAAGATAACAAATCCAGATATTATTGAAGCTGGAAATACTTTGATTCGAGTTCACAGTACATACCTTGACCTCAGTAAAGCTAGTGCTGGCCTCGCTCACTCTCTTCTCGACTGAGTGAATGTGGTGAGTGAGCGAGTGAGTGAGCGCGGCGGCGGCGCGATGCGACACGCTCGGCAGCCGAGTGCAGCCGTCGAATATGTATACGTGAAGAGGGAGAGACACTGTTTTACTGGAAATAAGAATAATATCGTTAATGTTTCACCAAGTAAAAGCAATTATACTTTATTCTTTCTTGATTGTCCCAAAATGTGAACCAATGTCATCAATTTTCGAAGACTACTCCTGAAGAGGAAATAGGTTTAGAGAATGAAATAAAATCACTAAACCTTTTACTCTCCAGGACCAATCTTCTTCAGCTGGAAAATTGGCGATATTGGTTCACATATTGGGACGATCAAGAAAAAATTGAGTATACTTTGAATTTTAATTGAAACTACGTTTACGGATACACTTGGCTTTTATTATACACTAGCAGCGCCCCGCGGTTTTACCCGCGTTGTGCCCGTTCCCGTGGGAATTTCGGGTTTTTTTTTACATAAAAACCTTCCTCTTGAATCACTCTACCTATTACAAAAAACCGCATCAAAATCCGTTGCGTAATTTTAAAGATTTAAGCATACAGACAGACAAACAGAAGACAAACAGACGCGACTTTGTTTTATACTATGTAATGATTTTTATCTGATGTTTCGGCTCCTTTACAGGAACTGTGGTCACAGAAGAGTAGTGTTCGTTTAAACTTAAGAAACCGGTAATTAGTTTGATTCCTCGACGTTTCGAGAGGAATGGACCACTCGTGGTCGCGGACTGCGCTGTACAAATCATGAAAGATTGATATTTAGAAAACTAGCTGCGCCCCACGGTTTCACCCACGTTGTACCCGTTTCCGCAGGAATTTTGGGATAAAATGTATCCCATGTGTTATTCTGATGTATAACCTATATTACTGTAAAGTTTCATCCAAATCCGTTCAGTAGTTTTTGCGTGAAAGAGCAACAAATATACATCCATCCATCCTCACAAACTTTCGCATTTATAATATTAGTAGGAAGGAAGTAGGAAGTAGGGTAGGATAGGATAGGCTTTTATGTCATAATGTCAAAAACAGCCTGAAAATAATTTTACGTATTAAGTTAACTGAAAACTTACATCTCCTCCAAAGCCTTCTCCTTATTCTCAAAGCACACGTCCACATTCCCCTTCAACTCTTTGATATTGTTTATCATTTCGTTGTAAAGTTTCACCAAAATCGTCACATCTGTACTTTGGGGAGTGTTGAACATGTCAAACAGTTTCTTTACTATTAAGTCTGTGGATTGCAAGTTGCTGAGGCATTTTTCATGTTCCAAACATATTTCTTTCATGGATTCCTGAAATTGATTGAAATTGATGATTTTGTTAATAAAGTATTTTATTTTTAGATCGAAAATATTTAACCAATGTTAGACACTTATTATAAGTTTGACATATTTTAGGGGTGTGTTGTTCGTTGTGATATATGCCAACATGGTATTTGCCAACATTATTAAACGTAGCATAGTCCACGAAACAAATCGATTGTGGAATTCACTAATCTTATCCAATAAAGCATTGCATCTGCTCCGATAAGATTTATTTTTAATAAAAATGAACTTTGATGTAGTTCTGATAATAACCCCAATGAATATAATAATAAATAAGCCCGTAATGTCCCACTGCTGGACAAAAGGTTCATCTCACTGAAGATATCAGTACAGTAAGGAGGATCAAGCGTAATCACCACGCTTGCTAGATGCGGGTTGGTGATCTCAAACCCGAGCCATGTTTAATAAGTAAGTATAGGAAACATAATTTTGTTCGACCTGGGAATTGAAGCCGGGACCTCAGTCTTGGCAGGCAAGTGCATACTAGACCACCGAGGTGATAACCCTAATAGACAGGCCCAAAATAACAATGCTATTCATTTTACTCAGCTATCCATTGTACCTCATATTGCATCTTAGTTAAAAAACCTAGTACTCACCACTCTACTAGCCACCGCGCTACTCTCGGACACCACATACTTCTTCAACTGTACGGCGAACAGAAGGAATTCTTCGAGCGTGCGGAGCTCGTGGCGTAGCGAATAATATAGCAGCCTGTCCAGCGAGACAGCGTGTCGCCATACTTCTACTAGGTGGAGCAGGGAGGATGAAATCTGTCTAAGGTACAAAAATGGTCATTTAAGAATAAGAATAAATAATAGCCTCGCCCCGCGGATTTACCCGCGTTTTATCCGTTCCAGTGGGAATTTCGGGATAAAAATAGGCTAACCTAACCTAACCTAACCTTCCCGTTGAACGTGGCTCTCCATTTCAAAAAGAATGATCCCAATTGGTAGTTTTTGAGATTTGCGCTTAGCAACATTCAGTGATTCATTTTATATTATAGATATATAGACTAGCAGCGACCCGCGGTCTTTCCCGCGTTGTGCCCGTTCCCGTGGGAATTTCGGGAATTTTTATACACATAAACTTCTTCTTTAATCACTCTATCCATTAAAAAAACCGCATCAAAATCCGTTGCGTAGTTTTAAAGATCTAAGCATACATAGGGACAGACAGACAGCGGAAAGCGACTTTGTTTTATACTATGTAGTGATGAGATGATTGATGTTCGATTCGATTCACTACACTCACTGCCTAACATCCAAAGCCGCGGCGGCCGCGGTGTTCACCGCCATGTCAGTGCGATGTTTCACCACCGCTCTGACTGCGTTCTGCATCTGTTGTTCTAGAATGTTCTCTTCTTGTTCTAGAAGCTCTAGGGCTGTTTGCGCTTCTAGAAGATACGTGCTGAAAAACGTACGTTTACATATTACATTTATGTACAAGACTTACTGTAATGATAAACATATCGTGAAACTAACTTGTATACGACTTTAATAGGAATGATGATACCAATTTTTTTTGCAATATAAAAACTAAGCTGGACTATAAATTTGAGATGTAAGCTATCCTATCTTTCAAGTTGGATCAAATTGCACACGGTGTGCAAATACAATTTAAAATCGGTTCAGTAGTTTAGGAGTCCATCGCGGACAAAAAACGTGACATGTAATTTTTATATATAAAAATTAATCTTATGATGCAGTCACCCAGGCCAAGTTCTGGGCTGGTTCAATTTAGTGCCAGTAGTGCCACGCAAAGAAGAAGACTGTGGGAGATATAGCCCACTTGAGTTACTTATAGTATAAACTAAGTATAAGTAATACTTACGGTATCTGACTGGGATGAACATTGGTATAATTTGATACGAGCGTCAATTTCGCTTGTTCCCCTTTTAATTCTGCGGCGGATTCGATATAAGAGTATAACGAATTTGTCAATCTGAAAATCAGTTAAATAAGCTATAGAAAACATTTTACCACTGATATATGTATAAGGTGATAGTTGAGCGCCAATTTTCAAAAGGCACGAAAACGACGGACATTTTGTTTTATTATTGAATGTGTTAAATATTAAATGTTATAGCTAGACATAGTCCTACACCCTACTAATATTATAAATGGGAAAGTTTGTCAGTACAGATGTATGTATGTTAGTTACTCTTTCACGAAAAAACTGCTGGAAAGATTTAGTTAGATGAAATTAGATTTTAGAAGAATTTACGATGAAATATAGGTTACACAACAGAATATAAATTCCCGCGGGACTGGGTACAACTGGTAACACCGCGGGGCGCAGCTAGTTGAAAATAAATGGAAACTTATATAAAAAAATTTTTTTTTCAGAGTTTTATGAAATATAATGATAGAAACCATGCTGAAACCACTACAAAAATTCGTTAACAAGATCCCATTTGACTATCATCTACAAAATTCCACAGAAAACTAATTTAGACAATCACCTGTCCTCAGCATTCCTGGCTTCCACCAGTGCCATCCTCAGATCCTCGTCGGTGACTGTGTTCTGTCTATTCATCAGATTCTTGGAGACATACAGGTCGTAGTGCGAGCGGAACATAGACTGAGTCTGTGTATACGTGTCTAGAGGAGTGAATGTGAGAAATCTGCGGGCTATGTCCTGTAAAACAATTATACAATCTATATAATAAAAATGAATTGCTGTTCGTTAGTCTGCTTAAAACTCGAGAACGGCTGAACCGATTTGGCTAATTTTGGTCTTGAAATATTCATGAAAGTCCAGGGAAGGTTTAAAAGGTAAGAAGTGACGCAATAAATGCGGATGAAACCGCGGGGCGCAGCTAGTAACTTATAAGATGTAGAGAGTTACGTAAACTTTGTTAAGATTTTTATGAAAGCCTCTGACACACAGGCAGATAATTGAACTACATGGACTTTTTTACTCAGTAAGCTCAGAGAGGTCAGAGCTCACACAACGCAATCTTTACTAACAGATAGAGGTAAAGTTTCTAACTTTGTATGTTTGTAAGAGGTAATCTCACGAACAACCGGTCTGATTTGAATAATTCTTTTTGTAATGGATAGCCACATTCAACGGGAAGGTTATAGGCTATTTTTCATCCTGAAATTCCCACGGGAACTGGTAAAACCGCGGGGCGCTGCAGTAGCCTAATAAATCGAACACTCACCTTATCACTTTTACAACTGCTATACACATCTAAGTTCTGCGCTATCACATCAACCACTCCATCGGTAATGTCCTCCAACTCCTGCGACAGTGTTACACATTCATCAGCCACGGTTGACTCTTCGTCCAAGCAGAGCTGGTGAGCTCCTGTCAGTTTCGTCACTTCTAGTGTTAGACTTTCTTTCATTTGTCTAGAAAAGATTGGAATTCTTTTTTAAAAAAACATGGTTCCTAAGTTTAGTATGGAGGAAAATTTTACAGATTGCTTAGAACAGATTGTGATGTTATGAAAAATTGTGCATTAAATAGTAAATGCTTTCAACTGTTTATAATCTTACTAGTAACTAGATGGATTATAAACCAATGGTGTTTACAATTTCCCAGTGATATATCAACCAAAACAAAACAAAACCAAATTGAGTTTGGTTTAACATGAAGATCCTATTAATATTATAAATGTGAAAGTTTGTGAGGATGGATGGCTGTATGGATGTATGTTTGTTACTCTTTTACACAAAAACTACTGAACAGATTTGGATGAAACTTTACAGTAATACAGGTTCCGGCGGGAACAGGTACAACGCGGGTGAAACCGCGGGGCGCAGCTAGCAAATATTAGAAAACTCACTCATTCTGTTTGATTAAGTCTCTTACTATCATCTCCTGTCTCTCCACCACATGTAACTCCTCTTTCTTCAATTTCAGATCCAATTTAACATCTTCCTTGTGTTCCTTGTCTCCCGGCACACAAATACCGGGATAGTCTTCTTTTATACTCTGTATTGTAGTTTCTAGATCTTCGGGAGATAGTGTCTGGCCTTTTTTGGCTATCTCTATGTATCTGTAATGAAATAAAATAGGGGAATATTTAATTGAGGAGTAAGTTCCTATGTTTACAAAAAAATTGTACAAGACTTATAACCATAATTTTTTTTGAGATATGAAAATAAAAAATTAAATAGCGATATTTAATGATAGTGACATGGCTTCGTACATATACAAAAAATACTAGATGTTGCGCTTTCATAAGATATCAGCATAAAACTTAAAAAAATTGCTCTATGTTTTTTGACAGTTTAGGTGAAGTAGGTATCTTATTTTGCACCATATACGCAAACAAGACCCGTTATATTAATGTTCTTGTAATTGTCGTTCTTATTGAAAACGTAGGTCGTGATGGATATAAATAAAGTTAAAAGTAATGAAAGAAGAAATTTCTTCAGCAAACATTTAAGGAGTAAAATTATAGAACTCAAGCGTAGAGCTGTTTGAAAAGCATTACCTGCATTCTTCGCGAGCGGTCAAAGCATTATTATAGTCCAAATTCTTGTACATCCATTTCAAAACACCAGCAAAGGCAGGATCATTGAGCATCCATTCAAAGGACTTTTTATACGTTTCCACTCCCAAACTATGTAGGAATGGCACAAATTCATCGTCACCTATGTTTGATAAATCAGTCATTTTCTTGAGAACTCAATTTATTCACTAAAATAATAAATTATTAGGGAAATTAATAATAACAAGAAGAACAGCAAATCCGTTGAATGTTATGTTTTTTTTTACAATTCGTTCGTGTTCAAATATTTTGACAACTTTGACATTGACATTAACGTCCACCAATCACATCACATCGTTTGCTTACATTTTGCTTACAATTTTCCACAGACTGTCAACATAGACTAAAACACAAAGCACTAAAAGTACCTAAACCAGTCAATAGATGTCACTAGCAGTTCGTAAAAAGCAAAAAGGTTAATGTTTTAAACAACGGAATTTAAAGTTCAACGCTCATATAACGCCTTATCACAAGTGACAATATTCAATCTCAATACCATTGCATAAAGAATATAAGAATGAATGTAAATGATGGTAATGTAACTCCACAAAATAAAGGATAAATTATAGGTATCAACTTCATGATGATCTCCCGCAAGGCGGTTTTTTGTCATGATGTTGAGCGGTAGACGAAAGATGATCTTTATGTCCAACACATTATGAGAGGTTCGGGTGTTATGACACCAACCATCACCTATGCATCGATCGATGATGGAATGAATAAATTTAAGCAGTTTCTTCCACGATTGGTAAATTAATGTGATTAGTAGTATGTTGTACATCATACAGGTACACTTTTATACAAAGACGAGAGAGTAGTTTTGTAGACAGAGATTGATTGATAACTTGAATAATAACCTATAATTGTTAAATGTAATAATCATAATCAGAAAACTCCAGAAAAAATCATGAGAAACTTATATGTGAACAAACGTCTACGTGCGTCACAAAGACAAATAAATCAATTCAATTTTGACACAAAGTACGAAGGAAGAAGAGAAAATTGCGCAATTACTGTCATTAGCCAATTCGTTTGCCCCTACGCCGGTGGATGCCGAATATCCTCGCACTTGAACTAAATGGCAAGTTCAAGGTTAACCCAGCGTTTGACACTGTGTGACACGAGGATTTGGACTCATTCGTTATTTGGAATAGAGCGAAGGTTCAGTTCGAAACTAGATGGCGCCAGTTTGGCAATGCCGTGGAGTCATTTCTTTAAATTAAAAAAATATCTCTCTAGTACAGGCGCTAGAGGTAGTTGAGTATGCAAAATCCGAGTGACGGCACTATGACCGGATTCTTATTCCTGAGACCCTAAATAATGACAAAACACATCTTGCCGCCGGGTGTGCTGGTCCCTTCCCGCTCCCTTCATATCCCCTTTTCGCCCATACAGTAGGTAAGCATAGCGCGCGTACGCGTTTAGTGTGTGTGTTTCTACATCTATTGACGTAAAAACGTGTCGTGTTGAGTAATTTTTTACCTACTTTGAATACATTTATGCTTGAATTCGCTGGTTTTTAAAAAAAAATTTTACTTTCATTTTTGTTTTTATTTTATTACTAGCTTTTGCCCGCGGCTTCGCTCGCGTGGAATTTAGTCTGCCGCATTAAGTTTCGTGATAGATCGTTCTATCGTTTGGTCACCGACATTATTTTCCTAATAAACACTTCCGCCTCCGAATCGTAGCACTCTCCCACCTCCGCATCGTAGCATTCTCGCGCCTCTGCATCGTAGCACTCTCCAGCCTCTGCATCGTAGCACTCCCCCGCCTCCGCTTCGTAGCACACTCCCACCTCCGCATCCCACCCCGCACCGTATATCTTATATGTGCAGACAGCAACCATTTACAATTTACTATATGTATTTGATTGGGTACTGATAGGTTCAAACTAATAAATTTACATCCTCCATCATCCCCTATTTTATCCCCTTAGGGGTGGAATTTATCAAAGTCCTTTCTTAGGGGATGCTTACGTCATAGTAGCCATATGCATGCAGAGTCTTAGCCCGATCGGTTAAAAATTGATAAAGCTTCATACAAACTTTCATCCCCTATTTTATCCCCTTGGGGTAGAATTTATCAAAATCGTTTCTTAGTGTGCACTTACGTCACTTGAAGAACTTCCTGCCAAATTTCATGTTTCTATGTGTAGCGGTTGAGGCTGTGCGTTGATTATCAGTCAGTCAGTTAGTCAGGATTTTGAATTTTATAATAGATATAAGAATCCATCCTGACTTTTACCATTAGAAAAAACTATAAATAAAAAAACTTGAGAGGTGTCAAGGGACACCCGGTTGGAACGAAGTTCCTTTCGATTAATTGTAATAAAGTGTTGTAATAAGTTGTAATAAAGTGAAGGAATACCTAGTAATAATAACATTTTATTTTTAAGTTATAATATTTTTTTTTATTATTATTAACAAATATAATGTAATACAAGCAGCGACCCGCGGCTTTGCCCGCGTTGAACCCGTTCCCGTTGGAATTTTCGAAAATCCTTTCTTAGTGTGCACTTACGTCACTTGAAGAACCTTCCTGCCAAATTTCATGTTTCTAGGTGTAGCGGCTGTGCGTTGATTATCAGTCAGTCAGTACTTTGAATTTTATATGTTTATGTAGGGTAGGATCTTCATCTTCATATCGAGTGGATGGTCAACCTGACCAATCCTGGTGTCAGAGTTACAGAGCCGCCAAAGGCCTCTGACATGGCTCATGTAACGACTACTTACTATCCGTAGAAAGTAACCGGGACCGACGGCTTAACGTGCCCTCCGAAGCACGGAATCATCTTACTTTTCGGGCAATCAGGTGATTCAGCCTGCAATGCCCTAACCAAACTGAGGACAGTCTCACAAAGTGATTTTTGTGAGATATCCCCACCGGGAATCGAACCCGGAACCTCCGGATCGTGAGCCGAGCGCTCAAAGCACTAGACCACGGAGGCTGTTAAGGGTTAAGGGTAGGATCAGGAGTGCCGAGGGGTATCTCGTCAGGGTTTGGAGTTCCCATTTTATTGGGATAAACAAGACGGTTTAAGCAAATACAGTGTTTTAATTAGATAGGTACCAAACAATGCACAATAATAACACAATATAAAAAAAAAGTTGATTTTAAATGAATATTACTATAATAAGGTGAATAAAATAATAAAACATTTCAAAATAAAATTGACATAATTGGCGGGACTGCGGCGGTCCAACCGCCGCGGCCATTTCTCAATCTAACGCAGGAAAAATAGCAAGTAATTTTAAAGCAAGCAATTTTAAAGTTCTGGTAACAAATAAATTATTACTACAAAACAAATCTACTCTATGTTTCTGCTGTTCTGTTTCACAAAATTTTGCGCCAACGTTGGTCATACATTTGTAGCGGTGACTTCAAATCAGTATTTTTTTTTCAAAATTTGATATTATTTATTAGTGTCAAGCTTAAAATATAACTTATTCTACATGTACTTACCGAAAGTAAGACACTCCGGCCGTTAAATTGTTTTTCCGTTCCGGCCATTATTTTCGCAACTTTTGAATAAACATTGCGGCATTGTGACACGTGTTTACATTGGCTGTGGTTTGAGAGAACTAAATAAAATAGCGGCTCGCTTTTCAAATGAGGCGTTATTCACCTAGACGTATTATTTGCGCCGACCCGAAATCTAGTTGTGTATTGTTGATCACACTGTTCAATGCGAAATAGAAAGACGAAACGAAAATATCTAGCTTGCTTTCTATAAGAGAGAGAGAGAGACAGACAGAGAAACATGCGCGGCGCGCATGCGCGCCGCGCATGTTTCTCTCGTTTCACGTTTCATCATTTCGTTTCATGTCTCTCTCGCGCATTTTCTCTGTCTGTCTCTCTCTGGCGTGCGCAAGTTTCTCTGTGTGTCCCTTACTGGCCTAAAAAATGTCGTTACCATTTTCCGGCTAGCCCCCTTTCGTAACCCGCGTTAAGGAACTTCGTTCCAATTACGAAAATAATTATTAAAATGATTTAATATAATGTACTCAATATATTCCCTTTACGAATAAGAGAAGAGTGGGTAAAAAAAATATGGACCAAAAAATTGACCGGCAAGATCCACATTATTATTCTTTGACCTTTTCTTCACTTAAATCCGTTGGCGAAATTCGGTACTCACATTATGCATACTCACTTACCTCTCATTTGAGTATACCTACTCAAACCCAAAAACATCGCATAAATCGTTTGTACTTTTGGACACCAATGAGTCTGAGGTTGAAAATTTCATAATGGATCTCAAGGCAGAAACTGTAGGCTGGGATAATATCCCGAATTTTATCCTGAAACGATATAAACATATTCTTGTCACTCCACTTACGCACATTTTTCGAATATGCCTCAAGAATGGTAAGTTTCCTAATTGCCTTAAAAAAGCCGTTGTTGTACCAGTTTTTAAATCTGGCAGTGCAGATCAAATTTCAAACTATAGACCTATTTCGCTACTCCCAGGTATCTCAAAAATAATCATTAATAAGAGATAGGTTTCGTATCTTGAGAGGCACTCATTCTTATCAAATAGACAGTTTGGTCTCAGATCTAAATTATCGACGGCTGATGCTGTTCACCGACTTACTAACATCATAATTCAAAAGCTCGATGATAGTAAGCGCATTTTAGGAATTTTCCTTGATCTTGCTAAAGCTTTTGACACCGTCTCAGTCCCCATACTAGTGCACAAACTGGAACTACTGGGTATAAGAGGCACTCAATTTAAACTCTTCGCTGATTACCTGTCTGAGCGTTCGCAATGTGTTAAAATTGGCAATGTCTACAGTGCTGACTTATTGATTCCCCCCTTCGGAATTCCCCAGGGAAGTATTCTGGGCCCAACCCTATTTTTGATCTACATTAATGACCTCTGCAATCTTAAACTTGACGGGGGTGAAATTATATTTTACGCTGACGACACAGCCTTGGTATTTACGGGAAATTCTATTGAAGAGGTTTATGAATTGGCACAAAAAGGATTTAACATTATTAATAACTGGCTTCGGATTCACCTTTTAACCCCCTTAATGCTATAAAGACTAAATTCATAAATTTTGCTATGCGGAAATCAAAGGCGCTTCAAACTAATACCAAATTATATGCTCACAGTTGCATGAATCCAGCGGCAAATAACATGTGCAATTGTCCAGTGATTGACTTGGTGCCGCAAATAAAATATTTGGGTGTGGTTATTGACGAATCCCTGTCATTTAATTTTTTTTTGTTTTTAATTTTTGTTTTGTTGCAAATTAATTTTTGTTTTTAAAAAACTTCGCTCAATAGCTAACTTTAACCTAAACAGACAAATTTATCTGGCCTTATGTCAATCTTTATTAACTTATTGCATCACATCATGGGGTGGTGCTGCCAAGACTACAATGCTACCTGTCTAACGAGCCCAGCGAGCGGTTCTAAAAGTAGCCACTTTTCGACCCTACCTGTACCCCTTTGTTTTAGCTTCGTGCTGTACCCCACTAACCAGCTTTACGAGTATAAAGATTGTAATGTACTAACAGTGAGACAGTTATTTTTTACGCACTTCCTTATTCTTATAGTAATTTATCTAACACAAAGAGGCGAAACGTTGTTGTGTGCTCTCAACCTACAATTTTAAAAACTTCATAAATGATTTACAAAACTAATATGCTAGTAAATTACAAAACTAGCTTTATCATCTTAATTCGTATAATTGTAAGATTCATCTTCAAGATACACTTAAAACTTTAAATTATGAAGAAACGGAGAATTTGTTGTCGGTTCTTAAATCTTATAATGTAATCAATTCACTTTACTTTATTATACCTAGTTCCTATTTTTGCATATTATGATAGTCATGCTGTATTATGCTGAGACTGATCTTTTTCAATTATTAATTATTGTTTAGTATATTTATTGTCAATACTACCTAATCTTATATATAAAATTCTCGTGTCACAGTGTTCGTTCGCGTACTCCTCCGAAACGGCTCGACCGATTCTCATGAAATTTTGTGAGCATATTGAGTAGGTCTGAGAATCGGCCAACATCTATTTTTCATCCCGAAATTCCCGCGGGAACGGGTACAACGCGAGTGAAACCGCGGGGCGCAGCTAGTATTTTATAAGTCTGTTATATACTATTAAATTGTAAATTGGTTAAAATATTAATTAGAATTGTATAGAATTATTTTCGTATCATAGTCCGGTTTTCCATGAAACACAGGTTCCTTCCTAGTTCAGGCTCATGTTTACTCCTGGCTAGAAATAATTTATTTTTAGACTTATTAATATGTAATAGAAGTAAATTTGTATGAATAAAGATTTTATTTATTTATTTTATTTTATTCTCCCGAGGTCCTTCTGTTGCACCTTCCTTTGTATGTATCTTTGTTCCGATGGACATCACCATACTGAGTGGAGACTCGACAGTAAGCCAGAAAATGTAGCTGGTGAAATATGTGAGAGTCAACGCACATACAAGGAATTGAATCTGAAAAAAGAAACATATTTTAATCTATATAGCTGTTCTGCGTGTTGTTTCCACCCGGTAGCCAATAGATGGCGCCAGTGTGAAAGTGTTCTTGTTCACGATTATTGTTTTCAGATTTGGGAACACGCCCATATTTTTTTCAGTCATAGATTTTCCTTTTTATATCATAAGTACAAACATAAACAATTAATGATGTAAAACGCCGTACCAATAGGATAAATATGGTTTAAACTTGCCTGGGCTACCATTGGCGGTGGAAGAAGTTTTTCAAAAAACAGGCTGTCAAAGTAAGTGACCTCGAGTAGGTCAATGGCCAACCCTGGTGTGGGAGCTTTTAGACCGCCAAAGGCCTCTGAGGGGGCTCATGTAACGACTACTACCCGTAGATAATAACCAGGACCGACGGCTTAACGTGCCCTCCGAAGCACGGAATCATCTTACTTTTCGGGCAATCAGGTGACCCAGCCTGCAATGCCCTAACCAAACTGAGGACAGTCTCACAAAGTGATTTTTGTGACATATCCCCACCAGGAATCGAACACAAGACCACGGTGGCTGTTGATTGATCTGGAGGAGGTCTAAAGATTGAAACAACCGGGGCTGACAATTAAACGTGCCCTTCGAAGAACGGTAGCGCTCAGATAGAATTGCCTCTATCAGCCTCCCATCCAAATAGGGATAGAGTTCCACGTTGCTTAACAATCACAACAAACTTACATCGCTTAGTCAAACTACGCCACGATCGCTACAAGGCTGCCAAAAATATTGAGTGATATAAAGATTAATCTAATGAATAAAAAATTATGATAACATCATAATCTACCATGATCAGGTTACGGAGCTACTAGATAATAAAGGACCTGAATAAAAGCTAGAAATAAACCTCATATTTTCAGATTATCCAGTAAATAAGGAATTTGGTGATAACAACTCACCATCGGATTAATATATCCAGACACCGGATCCATCTGCTGTCCTGTCAGGGTCCTGATGACGGGGAAGTGCACCAGGTACGCGCTGTACGAGACGCGGCTCAGGGTCGTCCAGCCGTTCCACTCCAGGACTCCGCGGTATAACGCTGGAATAATGATCTTTATGTTAAAGGCGTTAAGAGTGCGATTCCATTGAAGCGGAGGATAGCTGCTGTGCTGAACTCAATCGACCAATCACAACGCATTACGAAAAGATTCTGACAATGTTAATGCCTTGTTTACTGATATTATTAGTACACTATTTCCTATTCTATTGAGGTTCATAACATGCACAGCAGTTATAGGCAACCGTCACGATGATATCTTAAAATTGTACTTACTCTCGTATTTCAATATGGCTCCCATCATAATAGAAGCCGCGAAGATGGCGAACACTGGTCTCAACAGAGCAGCCACCAGCACTCGGTGAAGGATCCCGAACCGAGGGTAGTGTCCGTAGTACACCTTACAAGATATTATCATCGCCAGGCCGATGGGGACGATGAAACAGTACAGCGGACGATACAACTGCAACAAAATTAAGATAAGTTTATTTATAACAAAGATCCATTGAAAAACGACGTTACTGTATCTCACAGATCCAATGAAAAGTTCCATCTTTGAGCTTTGGATGGGCTTAAAGCACTAACTAAAACTGTAGATATCCAATCTGGAGCTTAATTTTCCGTAGTAAATACTGCCCCAATTGAATCTCTGCTAAGAACAAAATGACTTCAAATGACCCGAAATATTATTGACTCCAATGAAAGTCTGGTACAATATGGGAGTCAGGTTACCTTGTATTTTGAGAGGTCGAAATTGATCCTCTGCAGGTGGTAGACCAGGTACCCGGCAGCGAGCCCCACCACGGAGCCCGCCAGATTGGTGTGCCCGCGCTTGTACACGTGGTTGAAGGTGGCGTCGGTCGAGAAGAAAGAAGTGCCTGCCCTGTTATTTATGACTGTTTAATCATACCATTCTACACCTCAGCATAGCAAATCCTGAGATATTTAAAAAGAAGGTTTGTTTTTGATGAAGTTGTGCTAAATCCATGACCTGACTATCTGTCTGTTTAGTGAACGGTTTTGGATCGATGAAGAATAGGAGGTAATACACCTCCATTTGGATCTAATAGGAGGTAATAGGTCATGTCAGCACGAGTGTTTCATCGAAAGAAAATGTTTGATGCAAAAAGTTTTGGTCTACATTTCATCTTAAAATTCTCAATGGAACGGGTACAACTTTGGAGTTAATATCTGCGCGCAAGGCGTGACTAGGTATCAATAAAAAATAACTTAAATAAAAAAGACGCCCTACATGACTCACTTCGGGGAAAAGATAAAGCTCCCGTCCAAGTCCTGGAAGTAAGTGTGGAGAGCTGGGATGATGACTCCGATCACAAACAGGATGGGGAGCACCTTCTTAGGACTCACAGTTCTGCAGACAATGAAGACTGTAACACCTACGATATAGAGCTGAGTATCCGCTGCCAGGTACCTGATAAAATAATAAAGGAAAGAACAGTAGATTATATTCTCCATGAAAATAAACACAACAATTTTATGAATCTCAGAAACTATAGGCTACAGAGATAATAAGCTCAAAGATAAAATGTGCTCATAGAATATCTTTAAAAGTAAGACGATCTCTTAAGATGTCAGAAATAGAAACGCTCTGTACCAATTCTGAGGTCCGCACAGTGACCCGTCCACGTAGTTGTTGAAGTACAGTATGTGGTGCCACCACTCAGACTCACATGCTCGGGATTCTCTGCCGACAACTATCTGAAATATAATAAAATTATAGATCTGGGGGCACGGCGGTGCCCCCGCCAAGTCAAGCGCGAAGCAAACACTGCCATACCATCTTTTACTGGAACCATTTCGCCGCATTTTCAGGCCCCTATTTGAGAACCTCTGCATAAGACAAGAACGTAGAAATTTTTGTCCAGTAAGCTATAATCACATACGTAAAATCCAAAACTTCAAGTCTACAAGTCACACAACATTAACTTTAAATAATAAAGAAATTGCAGTAAGGAACCTTAAACTTGGCACGACTTTGTCTAGATTTCATTACTTTTTAGAGATAAACAAGCAGCTCCATCGAGACTTGGCTAGTTTTTTACAGAATGTTTTTGATGGGTAAAGTTTACTGGAAGAGACTGAATAATTAAAAAACAAACAGTGAAATAAAAGTTTCTGAAGAGCGAGAAGAGGTTATTTTTATCACTAGAAAAATAAGAGCTTTGCTTATTTATGTTAAGGGGAAGATAGAACTATACATTGGAAAACTGACGATCACTTTTTTCGTGACCTCTATTCAACTTACATCCCATAAAGGCCCTGAACTGAGGTATCTGAGCCAAGTAGCTGTCACAGCTAGAACCAATGCAAAGGGTGGAGTCAGTCTGAAAGTATAAGAGTAGATTATGAAATGCAAGGTTTATTAAATGCTTGTAAGAAACATGATAATAATCACTTTGTCTCCGTTTCGATTCAGTAAATTGCGAGCGAGGGAGAGAGTAATATGCTTAACTAACCATCTGATCAATAAAAATGACGACTTTTAAAGCTTTTGAGGTCACCGCACAGGAGCCACTGACCACAGGCACAAAACGCCGCCAGTAGTAGTTTTTATACATTTTATATGGACTTATGGGCTCACCGCAAACGGTTGACGCCAGAGGCTGCCACATGCTACAAATAGTCGCTACTTGCTTCTAGTGGCGTGAAGCGGCCACTAAAAGCCGCATTCGCGTTCTACTTTTCTGAAGGTTACCGAAAAGCTCGTTACATTTGTTAAAATGAGATGTAAACAATAACTCGGTTTTGTCTTCTAGAACGTTTTTTTATCAGAATCAGCGTAATTAAACCTTGATCAGAGTCCATGATGGTACTGCGGTTGGTTTAAAAAAAGTAGCAACCATCGACCGCAAGTCTTTACTACTGGCCGCAAGTGGCTGTCGCGCGCATCAGCTACCGTTGCAGTCGATTCGAGCTTCTCGTAGCGGCGTGTGGCTCGTGTGCGGCGACCCTAATTTGACTTAGGTGCTCTATACCTCAACCATCTCTTTAAGATCGCAGTTGGCAGGAGAGACCACGTGACTTGATGCTCTTCCGCCCTCAAAAGGAGATTGTAAATCAACAAGAATGCAGACATCATGAAAAATGTCTGTATGATCAGCGTCCCGTTCAGAAATATGTGAAAAATACTATAATCATACATCTGAAAAAATATTTTTGATAATACTTAACACTAGTTCTAACAACAGGTAAAGTTATCTGTAAGTAAATTGGTTTAAACCACCTAAAAGCAGACATGGTCGAATTATTGAAACAATCAAGATTGTAAATTTTACGTGCCCACTCAGATCAAAAATGTTGCTATCCACCCATCCAAGTAGGGACCGAGTTGCACATTACTTAACAATTCCAATGAGCCTACATCGTTTAGTCTACCAGCACTGCTGCTGCGAGAATAGTTAAAAATAATTAAATTTTTGATCTCAATACAAATGAAATAGTTTTCTTACAGATTCAATAAACTTCGGAGACCCGGTTGCCCAAAACGGCGGTACAAGAGAGTGGGCAATTACCACTAAAATCATAGATATTGCTCTGTAAACAAAAACCATTTTATTAAAACATTTAATAACGGACATTTAACCGCGTAAAAATATGAAAATGTTAACGAACGTAAGCCAAGCTAACCATTTGAAGTAACCCACTCTTAGTATACAGTTTGTACCTGTATCCATGAATCGATTTAAGTGTTTCTAGTCTCTGATCGCCTGCTGTCGCTGGTGGTGAGGTTAGCTTATTCCAATTGCGGGGGATAGAGAAACATAGCAACAGTTGTGACACTGAAACAATAAAGGTTACTCTCTATAAAATCTTTATTTTATATAAAACTTTGTAACGTTATCACAGGAAACTAAATGTTCAATATAAAAAATAATAAAGCAATATAGCTTACTTATTCCCAGTTCCTTTTTATCAATGTAGGAGTCGTAAAGGCTTCCGATGATGTTGAGCATCACAATCCACAAACATACACCTGCTACTATTATATGTGACCACTGTATTTCAAATTGAGCATCATCTTCGAAACTACAGGACAATTGCTCAGTGACAGCTTTTAGTTTGTACTCTTTCCATAGAGTTTCGTTCAGGCATGCCTCAAGGACGGTGTTTAGGTCCTTCTTTGTTTTGTGTTTATATAAATGCTTGCATGTCTTGGTGATACATGTTCCGTATACTGCTCTTGAGTGGTTGAAGTGTGTTGGAATGTGGGCGGAAAATTCCTAAAATAAGAAAAAATATTATCCTTTGTTCTAGAACTTCATAGCTCATTCAGACGCAGTTAGTTTGGATTAGGAATTGTTCTTAACGTAATCCAACTGAAGGTCAAGTAGTTTAATGTCACCTGCATCATCCGCAGCAGGTTGCTGTCCTCGTCCGACACGTAGGTCAGGTAGGTGGTGCAGTAGACTCCGCGCGGCTCCTTCAGGCAGGAGTCGAACGGGGCCAGCGCCACAGTTGGCGGCATCAGATCGTACTCTTCATCTGAAAATGTTCTTTATTACCGGTACTCTGCGCTTCCACCACGTATAACGTGGTATAAACCCGTTCCCGTTATATTTTTTAAAGAAAAGTATCAAATCTGAATGCAAATCTGTTGAGTAGTTTTTGGGTTTATCGAGAACAGATAAACACAGCGAGGACCTTGTTTTTTAAAATGTAAGGATTTATATGACGACAGTGTTACGGAGGCCTCTTAGTAACCGATTGATAAGGAAGGAGTAATAGATAATTCATCTGCATTTTATAATTTAGCAACCTTTTCATAATTCGAATGTTTAGATACAACAATTTAGGTAAATGTTTGTCAGAAGGAGCGAGAATAGTCGAAATCGTCGACAAGGATGGGCCTTTATGATCTCAAACCCGAGGCTAGTTTGAACAGGAGGAAACATGTTTTCGCTCGACCTAGGAATTGAACCCAGGACCTCAGTCTTGGCAGTTACTTACCAGATAACTTATATATCACAGCAGATATCACTTTCAAATAACATAGCAATAAAAACAAATATTTCTCCATTTTTACTTAGTAAGACAAGATAATGAAACCAAACATTTATTTTAATGGAGTGACCACGCTACGACTACTACAACCATAAGTCAAGTACAGACTGAGGTAACATTTTTCTAATACTCGAATAGTCAAAAAACTACACAACCCTAATTTGTACAAAGACGAGAGAGTAGTTTTATAGACTGAGATTGATTGATAACTTAAATTATAACCTATTGTTAAATAAATGTAACAATCATAATCAGAAATCTCCAGAAAAAATCATGAGAAACTTATATGTGAACAAACGTCTACGTGCGTCACAAAGACAAATAAATCAATTCAATTTTGACACAAAGTACGAAGGAAGAAGACCCCCTACGCCGGTGGATGCCGAAAATCCGCGCACTTGAACCAAATGGCAAGTTCAAGGTTAACCCAGCGTTTGACACTGTGTGACACGAGGTTTTGGACTCATTTGTTATTTGGAATAGAGCGAAGGTTCAGTTCAAACTAGATGGCGCTAGTTTGGCAATGCCGTGGAATCATTTCTTTAAATTAAAAAATATCTCTCTGGACACAGGCGGACAGGCGAGAGAGAGAGAGAGAGAGAGAGAGAGAGCTCTCCCTCTCTCTGTCAATCAAAGCCAAATGCCCTCCACAACCGAAACATGCACCTCAACCAACTCATCATTTAAATTAATTTCTACTCCACTAGCATGTTTAACTATTAACTGACTGCTACAATAAGAAACGTTGAATAGGACAGTTAAAACCCCTACTGTTACAATCAATGGCGGACACCTATTGGACGTTTGAGTAGGCTGCAACTTAGTGTATGCTTCTGAAGCACACTTCCGTCGTTTGTGATGAGCTAGCTGGACTGGTGTGCGTTTCCAATACACTTTACGGTACGTTCTAGAGACTCTTTACAGCCAAACGCTTTGACTTTGACTTTGACGAGGACTTAGGATACGGATATGGACTTAGGGTACTCAATCGACCAATCACAAGACATTTTCATTGTTATATTTTAATAATGCGTTGTGATTAGTCAGTTCAACTCCGCTCAGCTCCTACAGCTTCCTTATCCCTTCGATAGGTAATACGTAAAATCTTCGATCAACAATACACAACTAGATGTCGGATCGGCGCAAAAAATACGTCTCGGTGAATAACGCCTCATTTGAAAAGTGAGGCGTTATTCCCACTTATTTTATTCATAAGATTTGCTACTTTATTGCTAGGTGTTATGGTTATAATTAGGTTGAACTTCGAACTGTTTTAAAACTTTTGTTTCAGTTCGGTAGTAAACAAAATAAGCTGTCACACGTCATCCACGCGGACAGTATTTAGCTTTGATTTTGTACGTGACAAGATATCTATAATAGTTGTGTATTGTTGATCGAAGCGTAAAATAGATAGCTGAATGTCCCTATCTTATGACAAACCTGTTGGCACAGTGGTATTTGACCACTTACCGTGTCCGGGGTTGCGATTTCGATTTCCGCTCTTAGTCAACATTATGTGAAGACATAGTTGTTGGCAATTACGTCTCGATGACTTTTATATATTCATATAAAGTATTTGTGTATGTTTGTATATTATTTAATAGTATCAGTTAGTTAGATTACATGATAGAAGTGAATTTGTCCGGGTATTTATTTAATTAATACTAGTAGCGCCCCGCAGTTTTTCCCGCATTGTGCCCGTTTCGGTGGGAATTTCTGGAATTGTTATACATACTTATAAACCTTCCTCTTGAATCACTATAACTATTTCAAAAAACCGTATCAAAATCCGTTGCATAGTTTTAAAGATCTAAGCATACATAACAGCAGAAAGCAACTTTGTTTTTACTATGTAGTGAGTGATCTATCATCCTACTAACAATAAATACTTATTTAACTACATTAGAAGCCAATGGAAACAGCGTCTAACTTCACCAACATGCAAAGCAGTTTCCAGCATCCTCGATAGCCGCATTGTCTCCTTAGAAGAACAATACACAATCGCCATTCAAAGGAATCTATCACTTAACACGTAGAACAGATGGTTCAGTTTAGCGTTGCATGAAATTCAATAGACCTCTCGACGTTTATGACAGCCTGGTACTTTCTTTCTATTTATACTAGTTGTGACTCGCGGATGTGTGTAATTAAACTTAACCTGAGGTAGTTAGTTAGCTTAAAGATTTTAAAATCACTATTGGAATTGGGGACCTTGGTTTCGTCTCTATATAACTAGCCATGCCCCGAGGTTTACTCCTGTGGGAATTTCTGAATGTAAAGGCCTATAACCTTCCTGTTGAATGTGGCTATTCATTACAAAAATAATAATTCGAATCGGTCCGATAATTCCTGAGATTGGCCCTTACAAACAAACAGACAAAGTTATAAACTTTACCTCTTTATATTATACTAGCAGCGCCCCGCGGTTTTACCCGCGTTGTGTCCATTCCTGTGAGAATTTCGGGATGAAAAATAGCTATATAGATAGATAGTAGGTACTTATAATTAAGTGAGTCAATATCTAAATTATTTTATTGAAGTACCTACTTAGTTAACAGAGTTACCAACTAAATATTAAAAGACTGAAGTCGGTCAAATCGACGCCTCATTTCACCTATACAAAAACGATTAAAACCAAACACATTTCATGCACGTAACTTTCGTAACTAAACACGAAAATAGCTAAGCTCTGTACACACGAGGCGATGTTGACAGCTTCATATAAACACGAGCAATAACCGCGCGGTCGCCGATTGATTTGTGGTGTCGTGCGTCCGCGCCTTTAAATAAACACACTTAAGTTGCCACAGATTAATAAGTTACGTTGTTTTTGGAAGCTTATTTTTAAACAGTTTTAGAAGAAAACTAGCCGTGCCCCGCGGTTTCACTTGCGTTGTACCCGTTTCCGCGGGAATTTCGGCGTAAAATGTATCCCATGTGTTATTCTGATGTTTAATCTATAATTCTGTAAGGTTTCATTCAAATTCGTACAGTAATTTTTGCGTGAAAGCGTAACAAACATATATTGTATACATCTTCACATACTTTCGCATTTATAATGTTATTAGTAGGATAGGATTGACGCGTGTGAGTGGTCTACCTATGATAAAACAATTTAAATATTATAGATAGGTAACTACTATCTTTTACTATATTTTTTTCATCCTTTCAAAAAAATAAGATTGGATACTCTATGGTATAGGTAGAATAGAATAGAATAGTCAAAAACAATATGTTTTAAGAAAATGTACTTTGAGTAACTTTTAGAGTACTTTCTTCCAAAATATGCTATAAGTACTACGTCTGATAAGTGTGTTAGCAAAGGACATAGCATTCTACAGCTTCGATTGATCACGTCATTGTCTGTGTCATTGTATTACAAATCATAAACGCCCACCCGTAAAGCTATTACATCTAAAGATAGACTTTAATAATTATAACCTAATATTAACGTGTTAAGTTACTAATGTGTATGTGGCATTAAATTACTTACATTACTGTAAAGCATAGACAAGGCGTGATTGTAGAATCTATCTTAAAATAAAAATGAATCGCAAAATGTGTTGGTAAGCGCATAACTTCAGAACGACAGCACCAAATTGGATGATTCTTTTTTAATGTATTCCTTATTGTCAGGACAAGGTTTTTATATAAGAAAAATATGGAATAAAAATCTCTAAATTCCCACGTGAACGGGGGCGCTGCGGGTGACACCGCGGGGCACAGCTAGTAGTAGATAATAAAGCTGAAGAGATTGAGTTGCTTTGTTTGTTTGAAAGCGCTAATTTCTAGAACTACCAGTCAGGTTTGTTTAAAATTCAGTTCGTATTCTATACTTAGATCTAATAGGATAGGTACATTTTTAGCAGTATATCCTACGGGATTTCGTCAAAATACCTACGGTAATGAGCATAAATCGGGTTAAATAGATAGCTAGCCACTAGCCATAGACTACGGAGGAATATTTATACATGTTAGTGCAAAGGGCAGCCATAGATAATATACATATTAATCGAATTCAAATGAAAGCGTCTCTTATAATTACAGGTAAGTACTGTGTATAAAACAAGGAACCTCCTCTTATCAAAGTCGGTTAAAACCAGAATCATAATATCGCAATGCAACTCGTTAATCATCCAAAATACAATTACTGTAACAATTTTGATAAATCTGCATCATAACTCAATATTATCGCTAACATTAAAGTCGTGAATCTAAATTATTTGTGGCACAAACCATCTGTTGTTATACACGTGCTGCTTGGTTTGTGATGAAACTCTGCTAAAATAATCAACGGTTAGATGGGTTAATGTTATTAATAACAGTTATTTTGACTAACTGGCATATATTTTTTATATGTTTAAGGTTCAGCGAGTTTTCTAGCTGCAACTCGGCAAATTCATTAGAATGAGTTTTACTACGCAGGATTTAGGCACTTCGCTGTTTCGTGGTTTTACCTACAAATAGACTGGTCTAAATTATTTTAAAATAACAAATACTTAACTAGGTACTTTTTTTTTGGGTGGTCTAGTGGTATTTGCACTCGCCTGCCAAGACTGAGGTCCCGGGTTCGATTCCCGGGTCGAGCAAAAACATGTTTCCAACTTTTCAAACATGGCTCGGTTTTGAGATCACCAACCCGCATTTGGCAAGCGTGGTGACTATGCCTAATCCTCCTTACTGTACTGATATCTTCATTGAGATGGGAGGCCTTTTCCCAGCAGTGGGACATTATTTACTAATAGTTACTTATTAGGATAAATGAACGATTCCTTCTGTAGAGGAAAAATGGTTCAGTACTAATTTCATTTCATTTCATCAACCCTTTTTCTCATTGGAAGGTGTTGCCTGCGATTGATAAATCAGTTATGGTAATTTGAATTTGAACTTCCGCAAGAAAACATTAAATACCTACTGGAGTATATAATATTATAGTCTACCTACTAAAATATAGTTATACCTACTTACAAAGACATACATATATCTCCACCTAACCTTAAAAAGTAAGGGCCTTATTCATAAACGCTTATTAACAGCGCACGTTAAGCCGTCGGTCCCGGTTACTTTCTACGGATAGTAGGCGTTACATACATGAGCCATGTCAGAGGACTTTGGCGGCTCAATAACTCTGACACCAGGAGTGGTCAGGTTGACCATCCACTCGATGAAGAAGAAGAAGAAGAACAGCACTTTAGCTATCAAATGGTTTGTCCCTTTCCGACATCCGCTATTTGCCGAGCGAAAGAGAACAAACACTTTGAAACACTGTTTAAGTTAAATATCACTACATAGTATAAAATAAAGTCGTCTCTTTTTCGTGTCTGTCTGTTTGTCTGTCTGTATGCTTAAATCTTTAAAATTACGCAACGGATTTTGATGCGGTTTTTTGTAATAGGTAGAGTGATTCAAGAGGAAGGTTTTTATGTAAAAAAAAATCCCGAAATTCCCACGGGAACGGGCACAACGCGGGTAA
Organism: Cyclophora albipunctata; assembly: GCA_963082685.1. Classification (NCBI taxonomy): domain Eukaryota; kingdom Metazoa; phylum Arthropoda; class Insecta; order Lepidoptera; family Geometridae; genus Cyclophora; species Cyclophora albipunctata. The sequence continues at coordinate 9,684,496 of OY720127.1, forward strand.
AACCGCGGGGCGCTGCTAGTCGTTTATAAATAAGACAGAATGAATGACTGAATAAATATATGTTCTAAAACCGTTATAACAATTATTTGTATCCGTTACTTGTGTATCTCACCTTACGATCTGACATGAAAGGGTTAGTTTGATAAACACCCTCGTGTGTAAATAAACGTGCATGTCGAGTGAGTCACACGTTTCGTGTTCCTATGGACTCCGGGAGTCAAACAAAATAGTCACTGGGATTCCCTAGTGGACGACAATATACATCTCCACTCTATAGGTACATACTGCTTTCTATTCTACTAACATTATAAATGCGAAAGTTTGTGAGGATGGATGGATCTATGTATGCTCAGAATACAGAAAGTCTGTATTCTGAGTATGTATGTATGTATGTATGTTTGTTACTCTTTCACGAAAAAACTACTTGACGGATTTTAATGAAACTTTACAGTAATATAGGTTATACATCAGAATAACACAAGGGATACATTTTATCCCGAAAAACCCGCGGGAACGGGTACAACGCGGGTGGATCCGCGGGGTGCGGCTTGTTTTTTATAAAACTAATTCGCAAACGCGGACGTCAAACATAACCTTGCCAATAAATTACTTATGTTTTATGTATGCGATACACTTACTTAAACACTTCTGTACGAATATTTATGAAGTCTTCATAAATTGGCGAGAACGAGGTAGGTTTGATGCTACCACTAACCGCACCCCGCGGTTTCACCCGCGTTATACCCGTTCCCGCGGGAATTTTGAGATAAAATGTATCCCATGTGTTATTCTGATGTATGAACTATATACTGTAAAGTTTCATCCAAATCCGTTTAGTAGTTTTTGCGTGAAATAGTAACAAACATACATACATCATACATCCTCACAAACTTTCGCGTTTATAATATTAGTTGGATTATCTTACGGGAACGGGTATAAATCAAGTGAAACCGCAAAACGCTGCTAGTAAAGCATAACCAATGAACCAAAGTTCAGAGATAACACATTTTAATACACTTATTTGGTTGTTGGTGGCAAAAATCTAGGACATAGATCTAGGCGCCAAAATATTGACACTATCAATACTAGACTAATGTCTGTAAGGTCTTAGGTTATCTAGCTTTGATGAGCTGCCAATTATCACAGCAATAAACAATCTGCAAAACAAAACTAGTTAATTCATTTTGAATTAAGTATATATTTTTGCACAGTTTCATGTTACGTTACGTTGCATCAATGTGTATACTGATTGCCCCCACCCCAGGGGTCCTGGCGCTGAGGGGTTCGGTGGTCGAATCTTTGTTTCCCACGTTCCCGACACTAGGCTCACAGAAGACAGGGCAGTGGTTTTACTGCACACTGTGGTAGGTGCGATGAGCCCCGGCAGCGGGGGGAGCTTGCCTACCGGGTTGAGTCCCACATACCCCGGCCGTCTGGCACCACCCGGACGGCAGGGGAAGCGTAAATGCATTTCCACTGATATAAAGGAAAAAGTATTAACACTGATTAAACCGCGGGATGCGCTAGCTTTTAATAGAATACACTTAAAATTACTTATAGTCTTATTACCTGTATGTTTATTAGTTCAGTACATATTTATTAACTTATCCTAAAATACACTTCCTTAACTGCCCGTATTCCGTGTCTTTTCGCCTATTCCCTTCTTCTCCTGAGGTTCTTCTGTTGCATCTTCCTTTGTATGTATCTTCGTTCCGATGGACATCACCATACTGAGTGGAGACTCGACAGTTAGCCAGAAAATGTAGCTGGTGAAATATGTGAGCGTCAACGCACATACAAGGAATTGAATCTGAAAAAAGAAACATATTTTAAGCTGCCGTTGGTGGTGAAAGAAGTTTTTCAAAAAACAGGGTGCCAAAAATATCGTGTGATATAAATATGAATCATCATTACATAGTATAAAACAAAGTCGCGTCTGTTTGTCTTCTGTTTGTCTGTCTGTATGCTTAAATCTTTAAAATTACGCAACGGATTTTGATGCGGTAATAGGTAGAGTGATTCAAGAGGAAGGTTTTTATGTAAAAAAATTCCCGAAATTCCCACGGGAATGGGCACAACGCGGGTAAAACCGCGGGGCGCTGCTAGTCTAATGTATAAATGATAAACAAATGGTTTATCAGCTAAAAATCAAGACGACATCATAATCTACCATGATCGGTTTACGGAGCTACTATAAAATAAAGGAACTGAATACAAGATAGAAATAAACCTCTTACTTTCAGATTATCTAGAAAATAAAGAATTTTATAATATTAACTCACCATCGTATTAATATATCCAGGCATCGGATCCATCTGCTGTCCTGTCAGGGTCCTGATGACGGGGAGGTGCACCAGGTACGCGCTGTACGAGACGCGGCTCAGGGTCGTCCAGCCGTTCCACTCCAGGATCCCGCGGTATACCGCTGGAATAATGATCTTTATGTTATAGGTGTTAAGAGTGCGATTCCATTGAAGCGGAGGATAGCTGCTGTGCTGAACTCAATCGACTAATCACAACGCATTAGGCGACGATTACACGTAAAGTATTTACTGTGATCCATCAGTAAATAATGACGTATCGTGGTATTTACTGAACGTGTAACCTAATGTATTGATGGATGTCAGTATTTAATGATGGATTTCTAGATTTCTTGATTCTGTAATGATGATCCGTCGGATTATGATCGTGTAGCCTCGCGTCAAAATTTATCACGTCAGTACGCAGGAGACCGGACACAATACTGACGTAATAAATACTGTACGTGTAGGCTGGTGTATTAATCCATCAGTAAATACTGAAATCCATCAATAAATACTGTATTGACGGATCACAGTAAATACTTTACGTGTAATCGTCGCCTTACGAAAAAATTCTGACAATGTTAATGCCTTGTTTACTGATATTATTAGTACACTATTTTCTATTCTATTGAGGTTCATAAGATGCACAGCAGTAGGCAACCGTCATGATGATATCTTAAAGTTGTACTTACTCTCGTATTTCAATACGGCTCCCATCAAAATAGAAGCCACGAAGATGGCGAACACTGGTCTCAAAACAGCAGCCACCAGCACTCGGTGAAGGATCCCGAACCGAGGGTAGTCTCCGTAGTACACCTTACAAGATATTATCATCGCCAGGCAGATGGGAAAGATGAGCCAGTATAGGGGACGATACAACTGAAACAAAATTAAGATACGTTATTTATAACAAAGATCCAATGAAAAACGACGTTACTGTATCACACAGACCCAATGCAAAGTTCCATCTTTAAGCTTTAGATGGGCTTAAAGCACTAAAACCACAGCTAAAACTGCAGATATCCAATCTGGAGTTTAATTTTCCTTTGTAAATACTGTCCCAATTGAATCTCTGCTAAGAACAAAATGATTTTAAATTACCCGAAAAATTATCGACCCCAATATAAATATAAGGTCACCTTGTATTGTGAGAGGTCGAGGTTGGTCCTCTGCAGGTGGTAGACCAGGTACCCGGCGGCGAGCCCCATCACGGAGCCCGCCAGGTTGGTGTGCCCGCGCTTGTACACGTGGTTGAAGGTGGCGTCGGTCGTGAAGAAAGCAGTGCCTGCCCTGTTATAAATGATGACTGTTTAATTATACCATTCTACCCATTATACTAAATGAAACGGGTCTGTATCGCGTTAGATAATTACACGTATTTACTAAAATACGTACCTACCCGACGTTTCGAGCGGATTACACCGCTCGTGGTCACGGGATAACGTTTCATTTAGTATAATGAGTGAAAATCGTGTGAGTTTAAAAAGTTTGTATACCATTCTACACCTCAGCATAGCATATCCTGATATATTTAAAATGAAGGTTTGTTTTTTCAAAGTTGTGTTAAATCCTTGACCTACTATCTGTTTGTTTGGTGAACGGTTTTGGATCGATGAAGAATAGTAGGTTAATATACCTCCATTTTGATCTAATAGGAGGTAATAGATCATGTCTGCACGAGTGTTTCATCGAAAGAAAATGTTTGATGCAAAAAGTTTTGGTCTACATTTCATCTTAAAATTCACAATGGAACGGGTACAACTTTGGAGTTAATACCTGCGCGTTACTAGATATCAATAAAAAATAACTTAATTAGAAAGACACCCTACATGACTCACTTCGGGGAAACGATAAGGCTCCCGTCCAAGTCCTGGAAGTAAGTGTGAAGAGCTGGGATGATGACTCCGATCACAAACAGGATGGGGAGCACCTTCTTAGGACTCAAAGTTCTGCAGATAATGAAGACTGTAACTCCTACGATATAGAGCTGAGTATCCGCTGCCAGGTACCTGATAAAACAAGAAAGGAAAGAACCGTAGATTATATTCTTCATGAAAATAAACACAACAATTTTATAATCTGAGAAACTATAGGCTACGGAGATAAATTAATATGCTCATAGAATATCTTTGAGAGTAAGACGATCTCATAAGATGTCAGAAATAGAAACGCTCTGTACCAATTCTGAGGTCCGCATAGTGACCCGTCCACGTAGTTATTGAAGTACAGTATGTAGTGCCACCACTCAGACTCACACGCTCGGGATTCTCTGCCGACAACTATCTGAAAATAATAAAATGATAGATAAAGTCTACTGGAAGAGACTGAATAATTAAAAAACAAACAGTGAAATAAAAGTTTCTAAAGAGAGAGAAGAGGTTATTCTTATCACTAGAAAAATAAGAGCTTTGCTCATTTATGTTAAGGGGAAGAAACTAATACAATGGAAAACTGACGATCACTTTTTTCATGACCTTTAATTAACTTACATCCCATATAGGCCCTGAACTGAGGTATCTGAGCCAAGTAGCTGTCAAAGCTAGTACCAATGCGAAGGGTGGCGTCAGTCTGAAAGTATAGGAGTAGATTATGAAATACAAGGTTTATTAAATGCAGCTGTAAGAAAAATGATCTTAATCACTTTGTCTCCGTTTCGATTCAGTAAATTGCGAGTGAGGGAGAGAGTAATAATTATGCTAAACTAACGATCTGATCAATGAAAATGACGACTTCTAAAGCTTTTAGGGTCACCGCACAGGGGCCACTGACCACAACCACAAAACGCCGCCAGTAGTAGTTTTCATACAATTTATATAAATGTATAGGCTCACCGCAAACCGTTGACGCCAGAGGCTGCCACATGCTACAAATAGTCGCTACTTGCTTCTAGTGGCGTGAAGCGGCCACTAAAAGCCGCATTCGCGTGCCACTTTTCTGAAGGTTACCGAAAACCTCGATACATTTGTTAAAATGAGATGTAAACAATAACTCTGTTTTGTCTTCTAGAACGGTTTTTTTTATTAGAAGCAGCGCAATTAAAACTTGATCAGAGTCCATGATGGTACTGCGGTTGGTTTAAAAAAGTAGCAACCAACCAACAAAAATCGACCGAAAGTCTCTACTCAGCTACCGTTGCAGTCGATTCGACCTTCTAGTAGCGGCGTGTGGCTCGTGTGCGGCGACCCTAATTTCACATAGGTGCTCTATACCTCAACCATCTCTTTAAGATCGCAGTTGGCAGGAGAGACCACGTGACTTGATGCTCTTCCGCCCTCAAAAGGAGATTGTAGACCAACAAAAATGCAGACATCATGAAAAATGTCTGCATGATCAGCGTCCCGTTCAGAAATATGTGTAAAACACGATAATTATACATCTGAAAAAATATTTTTGATAAGATTTAACACTAGTTCTAATAGTACGTAAAGTTATCTGTAAGTAAATTGGATCCAAGTAGGGACCGATTTGCACGTTACTAAATAATGCCAATGAGCCTAAATCGAATGAGTCTACGAGCACTGCTACTACGAGTAAAGTTAAAGATAATTAAATTTCTGATCTCAATAGAAATGAAATAGTTTTCTTACAGATTCAATAAACTTCGGAGACCCGGTTGCCAATAATGGCGGCAGAAGAGAGTGGGCAATTACCACTAAAATCATAGATATTGCTCTGTAAATAAAAAACATTTTATAAAAATAAAAAAACGGACATTTAACTGCGTAAAAATATGAAAATGTTAACGAACGTATGCCACGCTAACCATTTGAAATAACCCACTCTTATTACACCGTTTGTACCTGTATCCGTGAATCGATTTAAGTGTTTGCAGTCTCTGATCGCCTGCTGTCGCTGGTGGTGAGGTTAGCTTATTCCAATTGCGGGGGATAGAGAAACATAGCAACAGTTGTGACACTGAAACAAGGTTACTCTCTATAAAATCTTTATTTTATATAAAACTTTATAACGTTATCACAGGAAACTAAATGTTCAATATAAAAATAATATAGCTTACTTATTCCCAGTTCCTTTTTAGCAAAGTAGGTGTCGTAAAGGCTTCCGATGATGTTGAGCATCACAATGCACAAACATACTCCTGCTACTATTATATGTGACCACTGTATTTCAAATTGATCATCATCTTCGAAACTACAGGACAATTGCTCAGTGACAGCTTTTAGTTTGTACTCTTTCCATAGAGTTTCGTTCAGGCATGCCTCAAGGACGGTGTTTAGGTCCTTCTTTGTTTTGTGTTTATATAAATGCTTGCATGTCTTGGTGATACATGTTCCGTATACTGCTCTTGAGTGATTGAAGTGTGTTGGAATGTGGGCGGAAAATTCCTAAAATAAGAATAAATATTATTCTTTATTTTAGAACTTCATAGCTCAAAATTCAGACGCAGTAAGTTTGGATTAGGAATAATTGTTCTTAACGTAATCCAACTGAAGGTCAAGTAGTTTAATGTTACCTGCATCATCCGCAGCAGGTGGCTGTCCTCGTCCGACACGTAGGTCAGGTAGGTGGTGCAGTAGACTCCGCGCGGCTCCTTCAGGCAGGAGTCGAACGGGGCCAGCTCCACGGTTGGCGGCATCAGATCGTACTCTTCATCTGAAAAATTTCTTTATGCTCTGCGGTTCCACCTCGGTATACCCGTTCCCTTTATATTTTTTCAAGTAAAGTATCTTAAAATGTCGTGCATCGTTCTGTCTTTGGATGAAATTCGCATGCAAATCTGTTGAGTAGTTTTGGTTATATCGAGAACAGATAAACACAGCGAGGACCTTGTTTTATAAAATGTAAGGATTTATAATTATGACGACAGTGTAGGATTTCTATGACAACAGTGTTACGGAAGCCGATTTGTATCCGATAGATTAGGAAGGACTATAATTCAACAGCTTTTAATAATTTAGCAACCTTTCATAATTTAATGTTTATATACAACAATTTAGGTAAATGTTTATCAGAAGGAGCGAGAAGAGTCGAAATCGTCGACAAGGATTGGCCTTTGATTGTGATCTCAAACCCGAGCCTTGTTTGAAAAGGAGGAAACATGTTTTCGCTCGACCTAGGAATTGAACCCAGGACCTCAGTCTTGGCAGTTACTTACCAGATAATTTATATATCACAGCAGATATCACTTTCAAATAACTTAGCAATAAAAACAAATATTTCTCCATTTTATCTTAGTATGGCAAGATAATGAAACCAAACATTTATTTTAATGGAGTGACCACGCTACGACTACTACAAATATAAGTCAAGTACAGACTGAGGTAAAATTTTTCAAATCCTCGCATAGTTAAAAAACTACACATCCCTACTGCCATAACTAAAATACAATTCGTTCATAAAAAAATTAACTACATGGCATATAAAAAATTAAGTAACAGATAAAAATGCGTCAGGCTTAATGTCAAATACAAAAAATAAAAACCCGCTATGTGCGAGTCGGACTCGCGCACAGAGGGTTCCGTACTTTAACAAGTTCATACCTGTTTTCGTTAATTTTTTCGTTTTGTTTGAATATTTGTTTATTTTATTTTTAGTATGTGTTGTTATAGCGGCAATAGAAATACATCATCTGTGAATTTCAACTATCTAGCTATCACCGTTCTTGAAATACAGCCTGGTGACAGACGGACGGTCAACGAAGTCTCAGTAATAGGGTCCTGTTTTTACCCCTTGGGTACGGATCCCTAAAAAGATCATTAACTAAAATAGTGGTTATGGAACAATGCCTAATTTTGTACAATGCTTAATTATTGTCTCCACATTTTTGCAGTATGACGTATGGAAAATCGTTGGTTCGTGACCGCTTCATCTTTCAACAAACACTAAAGTTGACAAAAGGCTTGTTGATGAGTTGCCTCGGAATTCAGGCGGGTCTCTTTATTATTAATAGCAAGTAATTTGTTTATAGAAACTTTTTTATGCAATACAATTAAATTTTTACAATAAAAAACCATGCAATCGTTTAGGGTGCATTTCCATTGAGCAGAGCTAGCCGGAGCTCAATTAGCCAATTCAATCACAACGAGCTACGAAACGATTTTGACAATGTCAATGCGTTGTTTGACAATCCCAATGCGCTGTGATTTAGTGAATCGGGTCCGCACTACACTGCTCCGCTTACACGAAAACTCATCCGTGAAATGGCATCATTCTGGAAGAAAAATAATTTCCAAAACGGTTCATAAACGTCGAGAGACAAAGAACTAACAAAGAGTAAAGTGAATACCTTACTTAACTTACTTTCCTTTTTAAGTAAAATAAAATTATAGTTTAAAAAAACTAAAAAAACACGCTTTTATTGCAAATTGAACTAAAAACTAGAAAATAATTTTTCTCCTCAAATCAAAATTATAATAAAATTTAAGTTGTAACACAATGATTCAATTCAGAGTAAAAAGCGTGGGGTGCATTTTACTGTAGTTCATAATTATCCTCTCATAAGTCTCATAGATAGTTACCAATGATGATTGTAATATTTAAAAATATTAAGCACCCCACGCTTTTTACTCTGAATTGAATCATTGTGTTACAACTTAAATTTTATTATAATTTTGATTTGAGGAGAAAAATTATTTTCTAGTTTTTAGTTCAATTTGCAATAAAAGCGTGTTTTTTTAGTTTTTTTAAACTATAATTTTATTTTTTATTTTTTAGTAAGCATAACATTATATGCAACTTTTCATCCCGTAATTCCCACGGGAACGGGCCCATCACGGGAAAACCACGGGACGCTGTTAGTGTCTAGTAACATTTAGTAAAATAAAACAGAACTCCCGTTCCGTCCCACAGCGAGCGCCCGTTGATGTCTTTTATATGAAGTAATATTTTTTTAGTAAATCTGGCAAATCCATTAAGGATAATGGGAAACTGTTATTAAATTATTGCATTGTCATCGGCCCTTGATACGTATGCAAAGTTTCAAATTAATCAGACTTCTGGAAGTTGGTGAAAATGATGTTCAAAGATTTCATTACATCCGTACATACATACAGGCCAAGCTAATAAAAGCGTGTTAAAAATAAATGCATTTGCGCATTAACCTACGTTCCACTATTTGGCAAATGCCTCTCACTGAATAACATGCTATAAGCATGTATGTATATATTATACATCCTTAAAAATATTTGCATGTATATCTTGCTGCTTGCAGCGAGTAAAATACGACTTTGTTACATCGCTAATGAAGTTTACTCCCACCTGTTCTGTTGAGTAGTTCTGTTGACAGAACTACTGGGACTTTTTTAAGCTATTGCATAACTTCTATCGCGGGCCTTGAGCGCGGGGACCGAATCCAGAAATTCCGTAATGAAAAAACCTCACGTGAAAAAACCTCACGCTCCCCACTAACGCCATCTAGTGATACAAAAAATAACTATGCAATAGCTTTACCGCGGCAGTCCCCGAGTGCCACACGTCTTTTTTACCATTAGTTTTGTCCACAAAACAATTGGGTATACAATTCTCACTTGTTCTGTTGAGTAGTTCTGTTGACAATACTAACTATTCGGTAGGTTAGGGTTATTTTTTTTTTTACTAGATAAAAGTCAGGTGTAAAGCATAGTCTTTTAAGTCACAGAACTAACGGTAAAAAAAGTCCCAGTAGTTCTGTCAACAGAACTACTCAACAGAACAGGTGGGAGTAAACGGCTAATGATGTATTAGGAAAAAAATCACACGAATTGAGAGACGCCTAATGGTTTTTTAAGTCACTTAAAATTGTTAAAAACGTATGCTGCGGCTAAAGGTCCGAGTTGGATCAGCGACTGCTGCAGTCGACTGCAGACTGCAGGCAGCAGGGCGTTGCAGTCGTCCGCAGTGCAGCCTGCAGTCGATAATTCACTGCCGACTGCACACCACATAATCAACGTTGCCAATGTGTGAAAATTTCCCCAAAATGCGGGGAATTACAATCAATTAGAGATTCAATAAAACTATTTAAACGTAATATAATGGTCAACTCGTACATACCGGAAGAATTTACAACTAACTAAGAACCTGATTAACTACGTAAATCGATTGATATCGTAAAAAGCCTCGAAAAAGACCACTGGAATTCGAATGCTATAAATTTTTATGATTTCGAAACTATTATTCCGATCTGATCCATATCCAATTGTTATTACATATTATTATTTAATCTCAATCCGATACCCTAAACTCCATAGGCTGATTACTGATCTCCTGTTCATTGTACTATTCATCTTTCGATACAGAGGTAGATGGATACGGTTTCTACATTAATCAGGTTTTATTTATTTACAAAAAAAATACTTGCCTTTTGAATGAGGTTGACTTGCCTTTATAATAAACAAATTAGCGAGTAATTGAGGAGTAATTATTTATAATAAATTGAGGAGTAATTGTTTTGAAAAATGGTAACCCAAAATCATATTTCAAATTTTGACATAATACAATTTATGGTCGGAGAGCCGACCGCCACATTTGCTGCCTACCGTTACAGACACAAATATGATAATAAATAATCGAACATTTTCAATAAAATTATCGAAATAAGGTTTTCCATACAAAACAAGAAGTGCGCTCTGATTGGTCGGCTCAAAAAGATTGGTGCCGCGTGCAACTTTCCTGCGCTCTGATTGGTCAGAGATGTCTATAAAAACAGAGCGATTTCCATAGTCCGGCATTCAGTGTTCGGTAGCAGTGCCTAGAAGAAGAAAAGGAAAAAAGTAAAACGAAAGAAGAAAGAAATAAAGTGGTGAAACGCTGATCCCGGGTTTTATTAACGAAGGCACTCTCTCGCCCCGCCAGTTACCCGCTCCAACCCCCTAAGTGCTATACACAACTAGAAGTCGGGTGGGCGCAAAAAATACGTCTCGTTGAATAACAGCGCACTTGAAAGTGCTCTTATTTTATTCATAAGATTTGCTACTTTATTTCTAGGTGTCATGGTAGTAATTAATTAGATTGAAATTAGAAATGTTTTCAAACTATTGTCTCAGTTCGGTAGTAAACAAATAAAGATGTCCCCACGTCATCCACGCGGACAGTATTTAGCTTTGATTTTGAACGTGACTCGTTATCTAGTTGTGTATTGTTGATCGAAGTGTAATTCATCAAATTCTACTTATTCAAAAAACTAAATTTGTTTTTGTTTTTATTTTGTGTCTGTCACGTCGTTGGAACTAAATTTATATTTAAACCTCAATATTTCATTGAACTGATTTTATATTTTTTGGGGTATACAGTCAAAATGCTCTTTTAAAAAAATGGTGGTGGCTGTCAAAAAAGTGAAGTTATATTATGCTTTTCAAGTTTTCATTATACTACATAACAGAGATAAAAACCACGACACTTTGATCTATGCCACATTCATCAATCTTAACATAATGATTTTCTATTGAGTGAAATGATTAATCATTACTTAGCAACCTAAATTGTATTAAAAAAAATAACATTAGCTCCTACACTATTATTTTTGTTCGTTTTTCAAAATATTTTTCTCTTATCTGCTGGCGCTCTACGTCACGACTGCAGGACAGGACTGCCGACCGCAGCAGAAGTGTCACCGCGCGCTCGAAATTTCATAGAAACTAGTAGTGAAGCTGTGTCTGCAGTCTGCAGTCGACTGCAGCAGTCGCTGATCCAACTCTTACCTCTGCCAAAGCCACGATAACCCAAACTTCATAATAGTCCATCGTTCTTACCTGTGTTGGGAGCATGCGCTGACAAACTTTCAGCTTTTATAAAATAACGAAGGTCTGGGGTTCACGGGCTCTTGGTCCATTACAAAAATATTTTTTCAAATCGGACCAGTAGTTCAAACAAACTCTGCAGCTTTATAATATTAGTTTAAATTAGTAAAGCTGGAGAGTTTGTTCCGTTGTTTGTTTGAACGCGTTCCTCTCAGAAACTTACCTGATTTGTATGCGTTCAAACATACAAACTTCTCAGTCTTCACGTTTATTATATTAGTACCTATAGTTTTTCTTCATTATACCGAGGCAGGAATATGTCGGAGTATTTATAAGCTGTGCGAAGATTTTGAATAGAAACTAATGTTTACATCCGTAAACATTAGTTTCAATTCACAATTTTATTTTGCACTTCACTTTTATTTTACACTAGCCTCACAACCTCACAATCTTTCGCATTTATAATCTATACTAATATTATAAAGCTGAAGAGTTTGTTTTGTTTTGTTTGTTTGTTTGTTTGTTTGTTTGTTTAAACGCGCTAATCTCAGAAACTACTGAACCGATTTGAATAATTCTTTCACTGTTAGATAGTCTATTTATCGAGGAAGGCTATAGGCTACATTTTATCCCGAAATTCCCACGGGAACGGGCACAACGCGGGTAAAACCGCGGGGCGCTGCTAGTACTACCTATTAGTAGGATAGGATTTTTATCTGACGTGACGTTTCGGTCCCTTTACTGGAACCGTGGTCACAGAAGAAGTCTTCTGTATCTGTAAACGTGGTTTCAATACAAAATTAGTAGTGGGTACTTAAACGAAACCAGTATTTGTAAAGATTTGTCAAATGTGTGATTTACTGAGTAGTCCGTCCGACAAAAGGGTACAAATTACCTAAGCAATAAAAATTCAATTAATAAATTAAAGTCTGCGTTGATAAATTAAAAATTATCATTCTTTTCAAACTACTTATATAACATGCCTATTATTATATAGGTATCATTATAAAGTATTTGTGTAGGTAAATGTAGTAGTATCAGTAAGTTATTACAGAATACAAGCTTAGATCTTATTACTTTGGGTCTAATTAACCGTGTGTGAATTGGTCCGGGAATAATGAGATATAAATCAATTAAAACGATTAATTAAAGGTTTTAAAATGCAATATTTTATATAAAGTTTCACATCCATTGTTTGTACCTCTGTATGTGTGAGTGTGACGCAAGTTCTACTGAACTAGCCGACTTCCAGCTGTTAACTAGCTCAATCGAAACAGACGCCTTAAAATACTTTTGTACTTTGAACTTTATCTATTTTTTATAACATTACTAGCCGCGCCCCGCGGTGTTACCCGCTTTGTTCCCGTTCCCGCGGGAATTTCGGGATAAAATATATCCCATGTGTTATTCTGATGTATAACCTACATTACTGTAGAGTTTCATCCAAATCCGTTCAGTAGTTTTTGCGTGAAAGAGTAACAAACATCCATACATCCATACATCCATACATCCATACATACAAACTTTCGCATTTATAATATTAGTAGGATCTATACTAATATTATTAAAGAGGTAAAATTTTTAAGTTTGTTTGTTTGTATGTTCGAGGTAATCTCGGGAATTATCAGTCCGATTTGAATAGTTATTTATGTAATATATAGCCACATTCAACGGGAAGGTTATAGTCTATTTTACATCCCGAAATTCCTACGGAAACAGGCACAACGCGGGTAAAACCGCGGGGCGCTGGTAGTCAACTATAATTATCTTTTATAAGTATTATTATCAGACGTCGGTAAAAAAATCACAACCTATTTAACGTTTTTTCGAGTTCAGATGTTACAGACACACACGAAAACACGCAGATATATAGATGTCGCTTATTAACAGGCAGTTTCAATAGATTTATAGATCTATTGAACGATAGTTCTAGGTATCTTTTGATATGTTACCGGTGTTACCCGCGTTGTACCCGTTACCGCAGGAATTTCGGGATAAAATGTATCCCATATGTTATTCTGATGTATAAACTACATTACTGTAAAGTTTCATCTGAATCCATTTAGTAGTTTTTGCGTGAAAGAGCAACAAGCATAAATCCATACATCCATCGTCACAAACTTTCGCATTTATAATATTAGTAGGATACTGGATGGATGGATGGATGGATGAATGGAAGGATTGTTTATTATGTCATAGTTCGACTAAGCGATGTTGGCTCATTGCGATTAAGTGAGTGGCATTTCTATCTGAGCGCTACCGTGCTTCAGAGGGCAGGTAAAAATTGTCGGTGTCGGTTGTTTCAATCGTTAGACCATGTCAGAGGCCTTTAGGCGGTCTAAAAACTTCGACACCAGGGTTGGCCACTCGAATTTACTCACTTTAATGTCATATTATAGGTTTCTCTATGGTTTTCCAGCTGTCAAAATTTCAAAATTCCAGCTGTCAAAATAGATCTCTCTCAAACAAAGACAATACCTTTAAGACAAACAGGCACCACGAATCAGAACAGAAACGATAACAATTTATTAATAATCCAATTTAAGGGCATCGTACAACAACTACGTACATCCTCATTCGGATAATGATAGCGTTGCACAATGTTATGGCCCATATTTTGAAAAGGGACAAGTTCAATTGAAGGGACTGGTTATAGGGTGGTTGCAGACAATCGTTTTATACGCTCTTAGATCAAAAGCGAAGTACTTCTCTTTACTTCGCTGTTTCGTGGTTTTCAGACGAGCGTTTTGTTCACGCTAAGATGAAGAGCGAAGTAATTCCTTACTTATCTATTTCGTAGTATCAGTCGCTTAGCTAAAGCGAAAAGTAATTCCTTGCTTATCTATTTCGGGGTATCAGACGCTTAGATGAAGAGCGAAGTAATTCCTTACTTCTCTAATTCGTGACTGAGACTGTCATTTTGTGTTCACGATTATTGTTGCGTGATTAAGATAATGTGAGCTGCCGTTAGCAGCTAAAGGCGGAAGTCGAAACGGTCTAGTGTGAAGCTGCTCTTAGAGTGCCTGAGGATATAAATTATCGGACCTTCAATAAAAGGCACCTATTACTTAATAAATCCTTCGAGTATACACTTTTGAGGCGGCATATCTTTTGTCTTTAATAAATATTATTCTGATTTAAAAATAAACTGACATAATGGCACCTCCATTGGACAATATGATTTTTATATCTCTCCTTATTTGGCAAAGTTTTTATAATATAAAATTTAATTTAATTTTTAATAAAAATAGTCTCATTGCTGCGCGAAGATCGATATAGGTAAAGGAAAAAATCCTCATCCTTCTCACTGTAATTATAATCTTACGGCCTAAGACGCCAAATTATGAACGTCTGAGTGTAGCAGTTAACGAATCGCTCAAAGAAACTTTTGACTTTAGATGTCGTTTCCTGCATTAAATTTCATAGTGATGAGTTGATGACGAATTTGTTTTGTTCCTAGTAAATCTAGTTGAATTCTGTAGATGCAATGGCTCCCTGTAGTAGCCAATTTTTTATTACGTCTGTTGCAACTGACATTTCTTGTTAACGTTTACTGGTGCGTGATCGTAAGCATATGCAGCACGCCCAGACTCTTTCTAATTACGTATTAAACTAGGGTAAGTATTAAAAAACACATTTGTTAGTAATAATATCACAAGTTTTAATCATGGTCTCGATTGATCGTCGTAGAGAAGCGTCCGCGTCGTTTTAATGCTTCCGTCAGATTTTTCAGTCTTTAACGATAACGTGTCGAAGTTCTCCGACAGGAACTGTACCTGGAATAATATTCATTGGTAAGTAACATGTTAACATTTACATGAAAAATTTCTTTGTCTTTGGTTCTTTGGGCCCAAACTAAGCTGTGAACTTATATTAAGAAATCTAAGTGACTGATACTACTAAATATAATCATTCGCGGGTAAAACTACGGGGCGCTGCAAGTATTATAACTTCGAAAGTTTGTGAGGATGTATGTGCCACCTGTGACCACCATTGAGAGAAGAGGTTTTGCCCCACGCTGGGGCATTACGATATTTATTTATCTAATAACGGTTTCTAACGGCTACAACATATTAAATGATGACTACAGTAATATGAAATTTTCCATTCAAATATGTGAGCCACTTACAACAGGCAATATTTAATACCTTGATACGTCTAGTCAAATTTGGAACTAACCGAAAACGCCACAGCGGCCACGCCGATCCCGGTGCCCGCCAAAACGTCCCACCAGTGATGCCGGTGGTCCGTGATCCTCGTCAACGAGGAGACCACGCCGAAGGTGAGACACAGGAGCTGCAGCAGCGGCACCAGGAATACGGAACGGTTGGACCAGTTGAATGCGCGCCTTTGGAGGTACCACTGGAAATTAAGGTGTTATGATAAGCAGATGAAAATAGTGAAGAAAGGGTTATTATAATACTGAACATGGAAGAAATCTCTTGGAGCCCCATGTTTTTGATGGGATATGAAAGGATTTTAAACTATTTCAACGTCTTTTAGCAGGCCTTCGTTTAAATGCAACGTAATAGAAGTATTTGGTGCTATCCTCGCCCTTCTGGACTCAAAAACTGAAAATTATCATAATCAGAATCCGTTCAATCGTTTAGCTACGACCATATCAGAATTAACGCATCTCTTCTTCTCATCTTCATCTTTTTACTTAAAAAGACTTACCGCTACAAACAGTCCACAATAGACTGACATAGAGGAATGTCCAGATGGAAAACTCCTGTAGGAGTCCATCTGAAGCCACCACGAGTACTGTTCAGCCGTACACGTGTATGTCTTCACGAACTCAGTCCTGAGAAAAGATATACAGGCGTCAGCAAAAACTGATACTGACAAAACGAAAAATAATGACGCCAATGGAAGTGACGACGGGTTAATTATGACATTTATCAGGTAATTCGTTTCTGGGTTGCAAAGTAAAGGCAAGTCACGCGATTTGGCCATGAAGTAAATATCGAATTCTGTTAGAGTTGGTTTTTGACTTCATATTTTTTTCACGATCTACCCATCCTCAATTTTACAGAAAAATCATGATCATAATTTCATAAACAAACTTACCCATTACAAGTCTTGGCCGTGTCAGGCTGGCAGAGATCGAAGAAGGTCGGCCTAGGGCTTCCCATGATGCCCTTCATCACCTCGACGACCAACAGGTTGGCCGCCAGCCCGTACGTGTAGGACCGGTAGAGCCAGCTCGCGTTCCTCGCGACCTGAGCGAATCGGGAGCCTTCGTACTCTTGGAGGAACATCAGCTCTGTTAGTAGGAACTGGAAGGGAATGGGAAGCAACGTTTAGAATCGAGGTGGCAGTATTTTATTGCTGCTGATCGGCGAATTTGACTTGACCAACGAGTAATCCTCATATTTCCTATGTATCGATATCCTCATATCAAGTCTAGTAAAGTATAGTAAGTTAGCTAACTATTAATGATTATGCTGAGCAAGATTGAATTAGCTTAATGACTTCGATAGCACTAAGATCTTCGTTATGGAACGTAAGTTTAACACATAATGACTTAGGTATTTGAACGGCCAATTACGTGCGTAAATTCAAAAGGGGCCTCGCTGCACGTTGCTTGACAATCGCAATGACCTAACATCGCTTAATCAAACTAAGCCACGCGCGTTACAGTACGAGTACAAGATGAATACTTACAATGATAGCAGGAGCCACCAGTAGCCCAGTCATCAGTATGGACGTGGTGACCGTGTCTCCTGTGAAGGGGTGGCTCAGAGCCGGATCGTTGCAATAGAACCCTGCCTTGTTGCTTGGGATCATGCCCAGCTCGAACAGCCCCAACAGAATCGCGACTGGAACAAGATAATGGAAGTTATTAGATATGATTTAGACCTAGATAAGTTCAAAAAAATGGAGCAGTTTCATGATACAACAAAAATACTTGCTTTGTAACACGAAAAGATCTTTGGGAGTAGGTATGTGGGGATGTGGGTATGTGGTGTTCGTAAGCCATGGGAGGCGCAAATGCTCACTAAAACCAACACCGTAATTCGCCGGAGTGCTTAGCGTCGAGTGCCTCCACATATCCGTTCTCCCCGACAATGATAGGATAAGATGTAGACATATAAGCATTAATAAATGGAGTAGTACATAGTACACGACAAAACTTGCTTTATGACGCGAAAATAAGAGTAATAAGTTATAATGGGTAGCTACAAATCGTGAATCTTCAATAATTTCGTTTCCATACAATTTTGATGATAGAATGTGTAAAATTTATGAAGTTAGATAGTGTTTAAATTGAAATGCATATGATAAGTTGTATGCAACATATAAAACATAAAAGTTTTCCAGCTTCATCTTTCCGTCATACGTATGTTTTATCATTTCCTATAGTGTTCCTGTTTATTCTTTGCGATTAGGTATCTTTGTCAGATTCAATTAATATCTAATTACATACGTAACAACGATAAAATAACTTCTAGATTCTAGATCCAGGAATCAAAACATGCACTAGGAATTCCGGGTTAGGTTCAAAGTGACATATTTATCATTTGGCACTCCCGGAGGATGGCGTGTGTTTTGCGGCTATTATACCTATTAGCCAATTTATTTTGGCAATACTTTGGAGTTCAAAGTCAATGTCATATTCATAGAGGATATGTTTGGGAAGCGGTTGACAGTTACGCAGTTTCGAAAGGGTAGGTTTGAGTGTAGGGATAATCGGTTCGGGTCGTCGAACATATTTTAGAGTGGGTTGTTTTTAACGGTAGGTAATCGTAGCATAAGTTCGTTAAAAGTTCACGATTTTTTACGCTGTTAAAAGTCAAATATAAATCGTTGTTTATTAACTTACTGCGGGTTGCTTTAGTTTACGCTTACGCACTATTAAACGTTAACACAAAATGTCAGTCTCAACAGACGTAATAAAGTAAAAAATCGTGGCTTTATAATTATTCGATAAAACTAATTCATACAAAATATATATGAATCTTACATAACTAATGAGAGGCAGAAAGAAAAGTTTAGGCCCATCTCGTAGCCAGATTTGGTACGAGTAGCTAGCTTCGAAATGAGAAAAGTGTTTTCCCATCTTGTAGCTAGCTACTAAATGGGAACGATCTATTCGGTAGGTTAGGGTTATTTTTTTTTTACTAGTTAAAATCCTAAATCTTGGACTTTCGAATTCCTATTTCGTAGCCAGCTTCGAATCGGGATTATTTCTCCCATTTGGAAGCTAGCTACCAAATCTGGCTACGAGATGAGCCTAAACCGAAAGAAACTGTTTCGGGGAATATTATTTTTATCTCAGAGACAAGGCGTTAAAATTTTCAGTAGTGCGCCACTCGCGAGTCAGTTCTAAAAAAGCGAATTTGACGACTCGGTACCTAACTAAACCTTTTTGAGTGAATCGATTTTCTGTAGTCTTTTTTAAACTTACACGATTTGAACACAAAATATATAATCGATTTTCTGTTATTTAAAGATCATTTTATTCAAACACTTCTTTGAAAAAATGAGTATCTATTCTTACTACTTCTACCTTAGAATACTTTTGATATTTCGAGATAAAACTATCATCTTTAGAATCGCAAAATCACATAATAGTTACATAGAACTTCGTCCAACATTACACAAATAATAGCAGGATGTTCACGTAACATGCAAGTATATAATAATAAATTAATAGGTGTGTAGGTAAGTTCGTATGTGGGTGCTGTGACCGCGGTACTGATAGGTGATATCCTGGACAGACCACGTGTGAAGCCGCGTGCCAACGGTATACTATAGCAGAGATTTAACTAGAATGCTTGTTCTTGTTTCTCGAAGTTTTGTTAAAGAATATTGCGATTAAAGTGGGTTCAAAATTACCTTATTCACAAACGCTTTTTAGCTTTCACATGGTTTGTTCCTTTTCGAAATACGATATTTTCCGAAGAGCAAAAGAGACAAACCACTTTATAACATGTTTTAGTTGAAGAATGAATAAGGCGGCTAAGTTTTACGCGGTCTCAGGTATGTTATAAGTATTAAGTATAATACGAGTGACATTGCGACTGTGATAATCTTTATAAAAGCTTATAATACGGTCGAATTGAGAAATATTTTGAAGTCGTTAAATGAGTATTTATTGTTGAGTACAACACAGGTGCAGTCAATACTAACTCGTACGTAAGCTGTGATTTTAGTTCTGCTACTCAACACCAGGTGTCGCTAGTAGTACAAACGTGCGAAACGCTTTCGAAGTTTTAGTAAGTTAGCACCGTATACTTAAAAACATAATATTATTACAACGAATGAAACGATTTACTAGTTTTGACAGAGTATTCTTTAGCTTTAGAAAACCTTCAGGCGGGATAATAGTTTTCTTAATTTTGTGGTTTACTCTAACCGTGTTGAATAGCAAGTTGTGTATGTTCTTGCTAAAACAATTTGCACCAATATTAATCCATAAAGTAAAGTATTAACATCCTTTAATGGTTACTTACAGCGCAGACTGAGTAAAAACGTGCCAATCATGAATTTCACGGTCTCTATTCAATTCCATTACCGACGCAATATTAAAGGTATAATGAGCGGAGATCGAATCGATCAAGTATATCGATTTAACGATAATCGATGTTTGGAGTAAATCGCCTGGGATAATGATTTATCGTCTATTTTTATAGTATTTTATGGTTGAGTTCAATTTGCGCTAAGATGCTGCAAAGATTGCAAAAAAACACTATATGATAAAACCGCGAATGACATGGGCGGTTGAGACCTTTATCCAGCAGTGGGACGACATAGGTTAAGATTAAGATACTTAATTAGAGCCACAATTGTAAAAGCTATTTTACCAACAGCATCGCTCACTTAAAATATCAGTGCAGTGAAGTCAAACAGCGTTTTTTCAACTAAAACGATTTTAGTCTGTTACGAGCCGCGTAGGTACGTCATCTGCGCGTACGGTTATTCTTTTGTTTTTCACACAAAACGCACGAGCAGGACGATTTAAAACTCTTAATTTGAAAAAGCCCTTATACTTCACTTACGGCGTAGTGAGAAACAGCTGAATATTAACAAAAAAATGTTAAAAAATCCAAAATGCATACATAAGGTTCGTTGACACGGATTATTATTTTGTTGTGGCAAAAAGCGAGCGCATCAAACGCGACACACCACATGCGAGTGCGGTGTGGGGTCTCAGACATGTGCGGGTAAAACAAGACAAAAAACTTCGAGTACGTATCTTTGAGAGGCAAAAAAAGACCAAATCGATTAAAGGGTAAAAAAGACACAAAAATAGTAATTGATACTTAAAGTGTTTTGCTTATATCACGTTGTTTATGTTGATGAAGTACTATAAGTACTATTATTTGCCTAAGTGACACAAAAAATTTAAATAGCCTCTTCACTCAAGATGTCGGTACGATAAGGCTACTACATAGAGGTGATATTTGATGGCGTAAACCGCCACCTCACCTATAGGTAGTAGTCTAATGTACAATGTTATTATTTTAGATGTTTATCGCTAATGTTTATTTTAAGGGTAGAACTCTCTGGTCCTGTCCTCTGTGCCCTACCACCTGCACTAAAGAGGACTTACTGGACGTATCAGACGCTGCCCTTTTGCTTGTGAATTACTGGTCCGGGAAAATATAAATTCAAAAATTATTTTGCGCCATTGACTCGAAAGAAGGTTAGAACGCGGGGCAAACCTGCGGGGCGTTGCTAGTAAAATATACTGCTTGAACTAAGAGTACTTACTTATTAGAAATATAGGCAGATCTAGAGCCAAGCTCCAGAGCAACCGTCGGGACCAACACGTTTGTCTCGACGACTGTGATTCAACATCTCTTCTCTGAAACCAAATTTAATAAAGTTATTTATTAGATAAAAACAAAATAACTTAATTTATATTAATATCAACACATTTTGGTATAAATTAAAGAACAAATACACAGGTAATGCATACTACAATATTTAGTTAAGTAAGTGCATAAACATATTTAAATGTAAATAAAAAAACCAGCCAAGTGCGAGTCGGACTCGCAGACGTAGTTTTCCGGAACCATTATCTATTAAAAAATATTAGTATCGAGCAAGAAACAGTAAAGCCCCTCTTGAATATTTGTTTTATTTAATTTCTAGTATTTGTTGTTATAGCGGCAATATAAATGCATCATCATCTGTGAAAATTCAACAGCAACAGGCGGACGGACGGACAGAGAAGTCTCAGTAATAGGGTCCCGTTTTTACCCTTTAGGTACGGAACCCTAAAAACGAACTGCAGAATATCCAAATAAGCAGGTTTGCTTAGTTTGTATGGCTCATTATTAAAAGTAAAGTAGATATATGTACTATTCGCTTGAAATTTTATGAAAGCATCAATTGCTAAATTAGGTACCTTATCGTTTCTACTGAAATAAGTTTGACTAGGTTAGTAGCTAACATTAGTTAATGTGAAATCTATTCAAAGACTTGGCTTACTTCGTTCCTTTTAGTAAGCGAAATAACATAGTATATATGTGTATCGTAAAACGAATATTTTGAATTCAGAAAGATAGGGACCTCACTAGCCATTGATATATTTTCATTTGCGACCAATGAACCGATTTACTACATTAATTATTAACTTAAAAGTTTTGCAACTAAGAAACTGTTTCCACTTTTAATAGAATCTCATAAATCACAAATTCCTCTCGCTGTATCGATGGCCTAGCACAAATCAATCTCAAAAACTTATCTAAAACTTGGATAAGTAATCAACAAACGCCAAAGTTTATCTAATTCCTACCAGAATGACCTTGGCGGGGTGACCTCTACTGACCTCTGTAGGATACAGGGGTGAACTAGGGGTCAGCGACCCTAGTTATCTAACTTTTGTCTAGTTAAAGGATTCTTTCATTGGATAAGTTTTTCTAATTCAGTTTTTTGTTTCGGACTTAGAAAGAAAAAGGATAATAGGGATTCATTTGGCTTAGGATTGAGGTGGAAGGGGCAATGACCGAGGGAACTGTATGTTGTTTATGTTAAGCAACGGTCAGGGCGGTCGTTTACGGATGGGCGACCACTAATCGTAACCGTGTGTGAATTTGTACAGGTATATATAGGTATATCTCTTTGTTATTAGTAGGATAGATTGATTGGACTAAGTATGAACGATTTTACATTACAAAACAAATTAATTTGAATTTAAAAGTGGCATTACGGCTAGCTTAACTTAAGTTAACCAAACATCTATAGGTACTAATATAATAAAGATGAAGAGTTTGTTTTTTGTTTGTTTGTTTGAACGCGCTAACCACAGAAACTACAAATCCGATTTGAATAATGACTTTTGAAATGGATAGCCTATTATAGACGATTGACATTCATCGGGAAGGCTAATTCTTCAAATTCCCCAGGGAACTGGCACAACACGAGTAAAACCGCGACGCATTGCTAGTTAATAATATTTGGTTTGATAGGTAGATTCTATACCTAGGTACAGACAACCTTCTTAACATTCTTTATACGTTTACTATTCTTTACCAAAGCATTGAGTTATATGTACTAAACGTTAGTACATATAACTCAATGTACTAAAGTGTTTAGGTTTTATGAATGAGTAACATAATGCCCTAATTTTACTGCGTCAAATAGAAGATTCACAATGACACTGAAAAATTAATATTATGTAGTAAATATTTTTAAATGAATCACATATTTTATCTATTTTTACAACCAACAAAGTGTTCGACAGCTACGAGTAATAAAGGATGGCATAAATCGTGATAAAGAACTGTTTATGTATATCATAATTGTGATTTTATTAGAAACTAGTCGCGCCCGCTAGTTTCACCCGCGTTGTACCCGTTCCCGCGGGAATTTGGGGATAAAATGTATCTCTTGTGTTATTCTGATGTACCTATATTACTGTGAAGTTTCATCCAAATCCATAGCATAGTTTTTTCATCCATCCTCACAAACTTTCGCATTTATAATATACTAGCAGCACCCCGCGGTTTTACCCGCGTTGTGCCCGTTCCCGTGGGAATTTCGGGATTTTTTTTACATAAAAACCTTCCTCTTGAATCACTCTACCTATTACAAAAAACCGCATCAAAATCCGTTGCGTAATTTTAAAGATTTAAGCATACAGACAAACAGACACGAAACAGAGACGACTTTATTTTATACTAGATATGTAGTGATGAAGCAGGAGTGTGGGTGTGTTACTTTAATACTTCAAAAGACGAATTGTGATTAAGAATAAAGAATAAAAGATTCTTTTTCAGATCTTTAAGTTTTAAATTTTCGGTCACACGTTGAAAAATACATAATAACAAATGAGTCTCATACTCGTGCTATATACATCGGGAAGAGTAGCGTGAATAGATACCTTTGCCCAACAATCTATACTATACTATAATATAAATATAATATTAAAAAGCTGAAGAGTTTGTTTTGTTTGTTTGTTTGTTTGTTTGTTTAAACGCGCTAATCTCAGAAACTACTGAACCGATTTGAATAATTATTTCACTGTTAGATAGTCTATTTATCGAGGAAGGCTATAGGCTACATTTTATCCCGAAATTCCCACGGGAACGGGCACAACGCGGGTAAAACCGCGGGGCGCTGCTAGTAAGATTATACAGGCCAACAGCAACAGTAACAACATATAAAAATTACTCTACATACCTCAATAGAATCATAATACGTATCAAACGTTAAAACAGTGTTTGAAGTCATCGCGTCACGTGATCAAATTCCACTCCACACCGCTTCAATGAAAACACGCCGTTAAAGTTTTTGCGCCAAAACAAAAGAATCAAATTTCTTGAACAAACGACTTTTATTTTTAAACATACGTGTTTTATGATTATTTCAACAGTTTTTATCAGTTTTGTTTAATTACTGAGTTATACGGTAACTTTTATTTCGTTGTGACTTTTAGTGTGTGATTTGATTCCTTTTGCTAATTAAGTATGAGGTTCGATTCCCCTTGTTTCTAAAAGATCTTAAATTATAATCTTTGGGGCTCGATTTTGAACTGGCTTTTTGATTCACTTTTCATGTCACTGTTATTTAACCAGGTTATTGAATCGTTTTCACTCAAGAATCTTTACGATGTCCCTAGGCCGTTTTTTGAGAAGGCAGTCTTTTAATTGGTGCACTATTATATATTTAGAGTTTTAAAAACGTTATCTGTTCAAAACTGGTATCAAATAAACGTTTTGACAGTAAAAACACACTACAACACAAATCATTAACACTATTCTTAATATTCAGTCAATCAGTGGGGTTATCCCATCCAGTAAAACGGGGTATACAAAGTAAGAAACACAACTTAGATATCTCTTTAAGCGTTTCGCAGAGAACTGGAGACCTAACCCAGACTAAAGTCTTTATATTCAAGTAGTGACTCATCAATAGTGTCAATACTGATAAATTGATAACTTATCTTTAAATATATTTACATTTTATTTAAGTACATTCACGTTTGCAAATTCTACCATTGATAAGAGAACATTTACGTTAAACTGATTAAGCTAATATTGGTAATACACGTAGTAACTATTAAGTAATCTGTGGTAATACAGTCATGAAATAAAATAAGCTGGAATACCCTTGGGTAGGTACTTTATTAGTATCTGGTTATTATATAAATTACTAGCAGCGCCCCGCGGTTTTACCCGCGTTGTGCCCGTTCCCGTGGGAATTTCGGGAATTTTTTTACATAAAAACCTTCCTCTTGAATTACTCTACCTATTACAAAAAACCGCATCAAAATCCGTTGCGTAATTTTAAAGATTTAAGCATACAGACAGACAAACAGTGTGACAGACACGAAAAAGAGACGACTTTATTTTATACTATGTAGTGATCATGTAATCTTGTTTTAAAGTCTAGTCACACCATTTACAAATCAGGTCCGGTGACGTTTTACCACACCTCAGTAGTTTTTTTGGGTTCGAATGTTCGAATGTTGTAATGGTTAAATATGACGTTTCATCCTGCAAACCACATAGGAACGAGTGCAACGCGATTATGTATTAGCAACGACAGTATGACTATCAATATAATCTCTAATCACCAGTGTAGACTACGTCGGCGGCTTTAAAGCGGTCTAAAAACTCCGACTCCAGGGTTGGCCACGGACTTACTCGAATTTACTTACTTACTGATCAATACGAAATACATCAACATAATCGTTGTAGGACACGCTTTGTTTTACACCGAATTTCCCACTTGGCGCAGCGAGGGTGGGTCGCTAGTAGTACATAGGTACAAAGTACTACACTTTAATAAGTACTAGGTACCAGATGTATTTACTTGTATATTGCTCGTCATAAAGGAAACAGTATGGAAAACCACAATTATAAAATTATGCAAATACAACATTTATGACCTAATACGTAATGAAAATTATTTAATAGTTACAGAAAACATCCTAAGAGGAAATCATGGATTCCCTTTATATATAAAAAGGAATTCAATTGAATGAGGAACGACATGGGCAAAGGATAGATCAAGAGGAATAAGCAAAACGGAAGGGTCTAGATGGAAAATATCAGGATTGGAAAGATGATGAACCGAAAGATAAAGATGACAAAAATCAAGATAGGAACGGTGAAGTCGGGAAATGGTCAAGCTAGGAAATATAAAATATAAATAAAATAAAATAAATAAATATATACCCGGACAAATATGCTACTCTATGCTGATATGAGAAAGTCTTCACCTCTATGTTATTGCTCAATCTTCTTGTCAATGAAGCGATTTTCTTTATCCCATCCAGACTCATTCTAACTGCAGAATTTCTTCGGACCATGATATTTCTATAGCTATGTAATAGCCGCGTTCAGATTTAATATTAACACACTTTTTGGATATGATTTTTATAAAATTCTCACAATTTTTGTTAAACAACAAACTTAATACTTCAGAGGTTGTTAATAAGTAATGTACCGGCACTAGTTTGAAAATATTTCAATGCAAACAAATTGAACAACATAAGTAACTTTAACTTATAAACATAAACACGACACCACGCTACAGTAATTAAATCTAAACTGTCAATGAAATGTACGTGACAAAGTAACTATAAAGTATACTACATAATGAGTAATGCTAAAGGAAAACGTCCACAGCAACGGGATATGATTTAGTTCATCGTGAGGTATTTTCAACTAATCATTGTAATTGTAGTTAGATTTCAATATTCCCCGTTTGATGACGTATTTAGTGACGTTTATGCTCGGTCGTGACCGAATTCTACTATGTCAGTTGGTTGGGACTTTCACACAAGGCAGTTTGGGTGCATGTGTACCAAAATAATCTATATAATGCAATTAAGCAGAAGAGTTTGATGTTTGTATGTTTGAACGCGCTTATCTAAGGAAGTTCTAGTCCGGTTTGAAGCATTATTTTTTTAATGAATAGCAACATTAAACAGGAAGGTATTTTATCCATAAATTTCACAGTATCGACCACAACGCGGGTAAAACCGCGGGGCACTGCTAGTACGTAAATGACATAATGAGTAAACTCTCAGCTTATTTGACTGCTAAGGTCCATGTCTCCATCGTTTTTCGTTGGTGGAATAGGGGCCTTTTTGCTAGGAAATTCCTTCGTTTTTTGCAGGAAAATGAACCAAAACCTTCACTTTAAGCAGGCTATTTATGTTAGCAAGAAACCGATCTGTAATGTTCACAAACTTTCGCTTTTTACCTTGAATATTCGTGGAAATTAGTAATGTAGAAGCTACGTCAAAGTTCAAACAAGGGAAACAACTTGAAGAATACGATAGGTACCTTATGTGGTGGCAACTGATCATGCCTTCAAATATTACAAATACATGCATACACATAATTGTTTTAAAATGAAATTTCATTGCTTTAAAATAGGTATTGAAATGAATCAGTTTTTTTATTCAAAATTTTGACACAACCACAAACTATGATTCGATTCGACACACAACTGCATCTGTCACAAATCGCATGACCCGTCAGGAATTACCTTAATTAATCACTCTAAATATCTAACCACCCACTGGCTTCTAATCTATTACAAAACAATTACAATAAATAAGTGAGACGTAGACAAATAGCGTCAATAACTCACTATTATTCTCAGCACTTAATAAATAATTGATGTAAGCTCGTAAACTAAGTGAACTTCGCTAAGGGTTATCTGGCTACACCTTGTGGCTGGTGCGTTGGAAACGGGTCATCCGAGGGAGAACCATAGGAATAGATATACATTTTATGTTGCACTAGCAGTTCCTCGGCGTTTTACCCGCATTGTACCCGTACTTGTAAGTATTTTAGCATTAAGAGTAGTCAAAGACCTTCTTCTTAAATAACTTTTGGGGATTTTTTATTATATGTAAGTCTAGCAGCGCTTCGTGCTTTTACTTGCGTTGTAGCCACGTTAGAAAGAAGTACTTATAGGTTGCCATGGGAATTAAAAGATGAAAACTAGCCTAAAACCGTTCTATTTAATATGGCTATAATAAATACTTAAACAAAAATATTTTAAACTATTAATAATTCATAGATTAAGTACTTAAAAGCTTTTTTTCATTGTGTCTCGGTGGTTCCCCAAAGCGCTCAGATATAAATGCCACTTTCGGCCACCCATCCAAGTATAATCTATTTCTTTTGGATTGGCACAAAATGTGGACCAATGTCGTCAATTTTCCAACCGAAGACGATTGCTTCTGAAGAGGAAAAAGGTTTAGATATAGGGTAAGAATGAAATAAAATCACTAAACCTTTCTCCTCTTCAGGAGCAATCGTCTTTGGTTGGAAAATTGACGACATTGGTCCACATTTTGTGCCAATCCAAAAGAAATAGAGTATAGACATCATATACATTGCTTAACAGTCGCAATGAACTAACATCGTTTGGTCAAACTACGCAACGAGCGGTACAAAGTAATAAAACCTACCTAATGTGTCGTTATTACGTGACACCGTCCACGTACGTCGAAGTGAATAAGTAGCACATAACTCAAAAGTAAATGGATAATCGAAAGTTAACTTATAGTCAAAAGGCTCACTTCATTCACATAAACTGCAAGATTAATGGTTTTATTTATAGCTAGCGTTATCAGTGCTAAAATAATTTATATCGCTATAGTGGTCTTACTTATTTATAAGTCTTGGCATAAGTAGAAGTTATGACTCGTTATTTTATTACTTACTAGCAGCGCCCTCGGTTTTACCCGCGTTGTTTCCATTCCTGTGGGAATTTTGGGATGAAAAATAGCCTATGTTACTCGTGGATAATGTAGCTTTCGAATGGTGAAAGACTTTTTTAAAACGGTCCAGTAGTTTTTGAGCCTATTCATTTCAATCAAACAAACAAAGTTTTCCTCTTTATAATATTTGTGTAGATTTTGAATTGTAACTACGTTTACGGATACACTTCGCTTTTATTTTACACTAGCAGCGCCCCGCGGGTTTACCCGCGTTGTGCCCGTTCCCGTGGGAATTTCGGGATTTTTTTTTACATAAAAACCTTCCTCTTGAATCACTTTACCTATTACAAAAACCGCATCAAAATCCGTTGCGTAATTTTAAAGATTTAAGCATACAGACAAACAGACAAACAGACACGAAACAGAGACGACTTTATTTAATGTAGTGATTTTTATCTGCCGTTTCGGCTCCTTTGCAAGAACCGTGGCCACAATAGACTTCAGTAACCATGATTCTTGTAAAAAAACGAAAATAAATGCGAAGTGTATCTGTAAACGTAATTTCAATTCGAAATGAGTGGTGTCCGCTTAAACTTAAGAAATTAATATTTTATTGGTTGTTTGTGAAAAGTTTATTTCGCTACTTATTAACCGACTTGGCGGTCGAAGCGTAGCCGCGTAGTTTGACTAGCGAATATCGCTATCGCACCATCGCGTCGCGCCGATAGCGTAACTTATTAAATATACCTGGACAAATTCACTCACGGTAAATTAGACCCAAACTAAGCTATAAGCTTGTAATATGGAATCTAACTAACTGATACTATGTACTACACATATATACACAGATACTTTATAAGAATATATAATTGACACCCAGACGTCGTCGCCAACAACTGTCTTCACATATTGTTGACTCCGGGCGGGAATCGAACCCGCAACCCCCGACACAGTAAGCGCTCTCACTGCCACTGTGCCAACGGGCTTGTCAAATTTTTATTTGCAATTGTTAAGCAACGTACAGCTCGGTGGTACTTGAATTGGTGACTGATGCTGGTATATCTATTCTTTAACTTAGGAGGCACGTTGGATTGTTATTTACTAGAATTATCATCCCTACAGTGCATCCGGTGCCTGAACAGTCACAACCAATTTAATAGCCTGTACTAAAAAAATAATGATAATAATAATGTACTAAAAATAATAATGTCCTTTATGTGTCACAACCATTAAAATTGTTTTTTTTTTATTGAAAATATCGACTTTTATTTTTTCTTTATTTTTCCCATCATCTACTCGCCCACTAAAACCGTATGTATTTTTCGCACCAAAAAATAAAAAATCATGCATTGTAGGGTTAAAACGGTGGTTAGCTTAACTACTTAGATTAACAAAATGAGTCTTAACTCCTATGGAATAAGTATCAATAAAGTAATACTTATCCAAACGTACAATTTAAATAATATAAGAAAATGTAACTTATATTAAATTCAGGTTGACTCACTCTATTCTGCCAACCTTAATTACAGAAACAAACTTGTTTTTACACATAATTTACTTTTATCTTTGTAAAACTAAACTGCACTTCATTAAAATTTGTTAGCCACATAATTTATTATTTATCTTTCATGTTTGAGTTCTTTACACCTGTATTTTGTAAAATACCTTCTTGAAACAAAGGTTTCAGACCAAAACATTATAGCAATATCAATCATAATGGATTGTTCAACTCTGGGAAGAAAAAATTGAATATGGTTGAAACCGCTGTTAGTCACATATTACATACTAGCGGCGCCCCGCGGTTTAACCCGCGTTCGGCCCGTTCCCGTGGGAATTTCGGGATGTAAAATATCCCATAACCTTCCCGTTGAATGTGGGTACCTAATATGAAAAGAATTATTCAAATCAATTAGTTGATTTCTGAGGTTAACTCGAACAAACAAACAAAGTTAGAAACTGTACCTCTTTATAATATTAGTATAGATTATTATATCACACGAAGACTACAATGTGCAACGATTAGCTTATTTTATTAGTGACCTTGTTGATAGAAACTAGTTCATATGCTAGAACCATGTTACGCTACGCTAGTCATGATTCGTTTGGATCTTCGGTTATTGGTATGTTATACCGGCGCTTCTTATTTGCCGTATAGGTTCTAAGTTATAGCACATATGATAGTTATACTGTGGTTATAGTGTGTAGCCGCTCCACGAATATTATAAAGCTACAGAGTTTGTTTGTTTGAACGCGCTAATCTCAGGAACTACTGGTCCGATTTGAAAAAATATTTTTGATATTTTTAAAAATATTTTTGGATAATGATAGCCACAATTAACGGGAAGGTTATAGGCTACTTTTCATCCCGAAATTCCAACAGGAACGGGCACAACGCGGGTAAAACCGCGGGGTGCTGCTAGTAATTTAATAAACCCGTAGTGATACGTTAGTTATGTGAAAAAATATCGGAAGTTTGAAAAGGACTGTTTTCTTAAGTTTGAAAATTCCAATATTGGTGTGTTGGAACCAATAACAATAGCTTGGAGCCAATACGGCCAATGTGTAGCGCCGGCATTGCTATGCTAGATCTGACTAAACTTGATTGATGGATACCAAGCGTAGCGTAGTATGTTATGCGTATGTTACGCTACGCTCATACTCAAAAGGAAGTGTAAATTATTCTTTATCTATTCCAATCTGTTTATCGCCAAATCGCGAAAATAACGTGATTGTCATTGACGTGTAATGTGATGAGTTATTTTTGAGTTCTGAACGATAAAAAATGATAACAAGTCACACCTGCGTAGATAAGTGCTAAAGATAAGATTGTTTTTATTTCCTTTAAACTTCATACTCAGTTCTCAGATGTCGGTTTCGGATTTTTAACGGGTGTAGATACCCCTATGTAAATGTTTCTTGTTATGTCTTTAACTAGCAGCGCCCCGCAGTTTTACCCGCGTTGTGCCTGTTCCCGTGGGAATTTCGGGATTTTTATACATATACCTTTCTCTAGAATCACTCTATCTATTTAAAAAAAAACGCGTCAAAATCTGTGTAGTATTTGAGTTTATCGCGAACAGATAGACAGACAGACAGACGCGGCCAGGGACTTTGTTTTATAATATGTGATAAGTACGTGGCTATTTCGTTCAACCTAATTAATTGGTCAAAGACAGAGAAACAAAAGACGATAAGCCAACTGCATTATTAATACTATCAGTGATATTAATAATTGCAAACCTTATTTTTAAATAGTAAGTAGGTTCGGGCAGGACAGTGGTCAACCCTGGTGTCGGTTTTTGACCACCTAAAGGCCTACAGTCTGACGAATTTAACCTCCGAAGCCAGATAGCGCTCAGATAGAAATGCTACCCATCTAAGTAGTGGCAGAGCTGCACGTTGCTTAACAAACGTGAAGAGTTAACTTCGCTTAGTCAGTACATTAATTAATAGTCCTTGATACCAAATGCATTTACATTACATATTCATCAGATCAAGGTGAATAGATAATTAACTATTAATGTATACATTTTAATACGTGTTTTATCTGCAAATATTTACAACTTAAAATACTCAAACGGAAGCTAATGGACGTATGCATCCTCCCCGTCCTCACGTATGGTGCGCAGACCTGGTCGTTAACACAAATTCAAAAGTCCAAATTCCAAGTTTGTCAACGTGCCATGGAGCGCAGCATCCTGGGTTTTAAGCGAACGGATAGGATCCGCAATACCGAACTGCACTCCAGGACACAGATTATAGACGTCGCTTGCAAAGCGGCTAAGCTAAAGTGGAACTGGGCAGGCCACGTCTGCCGCATGTCTGAACAGCTGTGGGCAAAAACAGCCACTGAGTGGCAGCCAGATCCGGCGAGCAGGCGGCGCGGCAGACCGAGGCGTAGATGGCGGGATGAACTCGACACATATCTCAGCAACTGGAGGGAGGTGGCCCAAGATAGGGATGCATGCAGGGATAGAGGAGAGGCCTTTGCCCAGCAGTGGGACAGTAATGGCTAAAAATAAAAATAAATAATAATAAAATACTCAAAACTGGCAAGGACTTATTATCATATTCAACAAATTATATTTGATCGCTTAGCACAAGCGGCGCCTCCTCCAATTGCTTTTTATTATTATTATTTTTAATAAGATATAAAAATTATGTAATTTAGTGTACTTAAAAGGCAATAAATGATTTTTTATTTATTTAAGAAAATAGTCAAATATGTATTACAATCAATCGAATTTTAATTTCAAAGTTAATTTATGCCTGCTGATGTATCTAAGCACGTTTTAACGTACGTTAATATTTAACACCTGTGTTAACACGCAGAGTATTTATGAAATACATTTGATATTAAAACGATAATCTTAGTATTGAGATAAGTAACGAAACACGTGATTGTAATTTATTTATGGAGTATCTAGTAGTAGCGGCCTGTGGTTTCACCCGCGTTGCACTCGTTCCCGTAAGATGTTGAGGATAAATCATATCCTATAATCTTATTGTTGAATGTAGCTACATATATGAATACTAAAAGAGATGTTGAAATCGGATTTGTAGTTCCTGAGATTATCACGTTCAAACATACAAAAAGTCTTCAACTTATTATGAGTAGGTATATTATAATGCTTATTGCATTACTAAGTTTACTAAGATTAGTTTAAGTCGATAAGTTATTTATTTCCCCAAATGATAAACACGTGCTAAACAGGTGTGTTTTGTTATTATTAGATACTAGCTGCGCCCCGCGGTGTTACCCGCGTTGTACCCGTTCCCGCAGGGATTTCGGGATAAAATGTATTTCATATGTTATTCTGATGTATAACCTACATGACTGTAAAGTTTCATCCAAATCTGTTCAGTAGTTTTTGCGTAAAAGAGCAACAAACATACATCCATACATCCATCCATACATACATCCATCCTCACAAACTTTCGCATTTATAATATTAGTACCTAGGACCTATATAGTTTTATTTTTCTAATCTTTTAAAAAAGTTTAGGAAAACATTTGTTGATATAATGTGTATGTTGATATTATGCGTTTGCGCTTCTAACGTAGTTTGAGTAAATGGTAATGTATCGTAAATGTTAAGCATCGTGCAGCTCGCTATTTGGGATGGGTGGCCGATGGTGACATTTTTTAAGCGATCTACAATCTGTGTCAAAGCAAACATGTTCGGGAATGATCAGCCAAAATGAATTGTCCGTTTTCTCATTTCTTTAAAACACGTAGGTATTCGGTAGAACAGCAAACATTTCATTAAAATTATAAAACTCATTTGCTAACCATCTCAAAACAAAATGTATGTTCGGAACACTAAGTGAAAGCGCGGCTTAATTAAGATGATAAGAATATTGCTATATGGCTATATGTATAAACTATCGCCCCGCGGTTTATCACGCGTTGTGCCCGTTCCCGTGGGAATTTCGGGATGAAAAGCCTAGCCTATAACATTTCCATTGAATATGGCTATCTATTACAAAATAACATATTTAAATAAGATTGATAGTTTCTGAGATAAACGCATTCAAACAAACGAAAAAACGAACTCTTCAGCTGTTTTATATTAGCATTGATGACGCTAGCTAACTACAAATATGCTAATAACTCACCACTTCGCCGGGTAAATCTCCATTAGATGCGATATTAATGGTGAATACTTCTGTACTCTCTGTCTGTCTCATTTTAGCAGGAACAACACAGTCAATAGCGCCTCTCATCATTGAAACTCTATCGAAAATTGTCTATGATTTCAGTCTTATCGTTTCTCAAAAATATTCAAAAATTTTGTTTCAAATTTCAGAATTTTGTTTCACGATTCGGAATGTTAGAATTTTGATAAGTATTCTCTTTATGAAAGATATGAGTGGTATGAATTTAATTGTTATTCTTCCAAAATGTTCGCTGGTTCGTGTGTTTTCGAAAACAATTTAAACTTTCGTCATAATTTTCCCAAGAATATCAAATCGAAAGAAAACATTTATTTAAAGAGTCATAATTTACACCTTTTTCAATATTTCGTCAGGTATTTATACACAGTTGGTCAGTCTTATTTAACAACTGTAAATACTCTCCCAAAGTCACTATTTTAACAGCACTGTAATATTTTTTTTAAGAAGTTTCTAACAGAAAACGTATTCAAATTCGTAAATACTTCTTTAAGTGAACACACTTGATAAACACAGCCTTAGTCTCTCGATGTTTTAATTCACAAACACATTAAAAACTCCATTTTCAAATTAAAACGTAAACACACATCCTATTTCCATACAATTTTCTCAAAAAACACTTCACTATTTCCGAATTTAGTTCACACAGTCACACATGTCCAAATTACGGTTTTTATTTCAATTTTTGATTCAAAAACAGGTGAAAATCGAACGTTTTTTGGAGGGAACGTAAGAAATAAACACACAGTCACATGTAGCTCTCAGCGGCGAGTGTATTGTGTGATAAACATTCAAGAGCATCTACTTTATGTGAGCTGCGTACGCGCACCGGACTGTGACGTCATCGTACGAGGATTAAGAAAATATGGACGAGGTTGTTATGTAAATTTGTGGTTTTATTTTAGAAACATAGAGGTAGTGTGGTAATATAGTAGAGATGAATAGTTTGATATCCTTTGCAGCTGATTATGTTGGAGATGGCGTCTTTAAGCGGTCTAAAATCTCCGAGATCAAAGTTGGCCATCTAACTTATTCGAATTTATTTAATCCTTGATAATATTTTATGCAAAAGGTAAAGAGGAAACCATTTTCTAGAAATAGCAAGGCAGGCAGATTGCATATACTATTAAGAAGACATTTGATTTTGAAATCAATTAGTTATTAGAGGGGAAAACTATGAAGTATTGATATTTTCGATTTCGAACTCCCCAACTATCTCCTTAGAGGTTTAATAAGTCAAGATGCCGCATCCACCCATTTCTCAATAACTCAAAACCAGCTGTATGAGTCACCCACGTGAGCGCTTCGTTTCACTGGATAATGGGTCATAGCGGACTCTCATTAACTTGGTTCCGGTTTTATGACATAACTCGCGAGTTGGCAGGGTTATCTGTAGAGTATAGTTGTAGTAACTGCTGGATATTCTGCGGTAGGGAGGGAGTATTCTATTCTATGATCTATTCCAAAATCCCAGATCATTTTTGTAAACAAAGTTATGTCAAGATTTTGTCACTGTCAATGTAGGAGGTCAGATGTGTCGAACCTTCGGGTAATTTCATTTAAAAATAATAATATTAGGGTAAACAGTACAGTGATTGGGGGAGATCTTTGCCCAGCAGTGGGACAATATAGTTTAAATAAAAAAATAAATAAAAAAAATGTTTTTCAAATAAAAGGTATATATATAAGTATAGATTACAATGATTCACATTGGTATTTTTTTTAAATTGATTTATTGCCTAAAAAGTAGCATAAAACTTAATTCTATGCTATTGCACAATCATTGGCACATAAGTATAATTATTGGCACAGTGACTTTGGTATAACGATTGGCAGTGTATTTACCAATGTAGGCACACCTAGGTCCATTAATAATCTCGCTTAATCATCATCCAACATTTTTAACAATTATTCATCTGTCATTGGTCTCAATCTGTTTACTTTAACTTTAAGAACTTAACTTTAACAAAATATGAAAGAGATCATTTTCTTTTAGATATTCTTCTACTTGTGTAAACCAGTTTCTAATTTGCTTCTCTGACAACTTTGAGCTTGCTGAATTTACAGCCTCTGATGTTCGTATAGAAAGCTCAGGATGCCTCTTCAAAAACAGTTTATACCATCCCTCACCTGGTATATTATTAAAAAGTTGTAAAAGTTGTGATGGTCAATTATGACCAACGTGTGCATTAATCGATGCGGAAGGGTGAAATGATGCGGACGCATCTCCATATATTATTGCGTTTTTGTACTACAAAATGCGATTCGATGCTGATATATGTGTCTTCACCCTAATGCACACGTTTCCACGCCACTTACGAACCACGATAAAATAAAATGGCGACTTCAAAAAAATGTTCTGCGTCTCTGTAGTGTTCCAAGTATACATAAATAAACTGCACAAAAAAAGCTTTTGATAATTTTAATTTTCTTCGGAATAACAATCGTATAAAAGTCAATACTGCATAATCGTTTGAATAACTATAGCTATCCCCTTATTTTTATAAGATAAATAAATACCGTGAAATCGTCAAATTAACAACTGCACGATTTTCGTGCAGTTTTTGTGCACTGGTATCACATTTGTTTACAAAAATGATCTGGGATCTGGAAACATGGTATAGTCCAACGAGTTGTAATTGGAATGTCGTGTGGCCTTGAAAAGTGAGTGAGGGATGTTCCCATGCAGAAAGATGCTTTACTTATCCATTGACAAGTTATGCAGTTTTGGAAAATATGGATGGCTGGATGTTTTGTTGTACAAACTTTATTGGCACAGCGGATAACCCTTTGAGGGTGGATGTACCTTTCCGTAGCTTTAATGCTATGTTAAGTCATCAAGAGTTGTCTGAAATGGTTTGCCTAATTAAAATATTCTTAGCTCCTTCAGATGCCTCAGAGAGTTAACTAAAGGACTATAGAATATAGATATAAGGGTGGATTTCCATTGAAATAGCGAAGTGGTATGGAATAGCGCATTGGGACAGTCAAATAACACATTCACATAACTATGAATAATGAAATATTTATTTGCTTAAAACACGTGTACATAATGTTGGTAAAATATGTAAGGGTAGTTTCAACATGTTTGGCCTTAATTAGGCATGCAACTTTGTCAAAGGTGACCTCCGCTCCGCTCCGGAATCGCATCCTAACATATGTATGAAGACGAATTCGGTCACAATACTGTATCTCTAATTAGACATGGCTAAAAGATAATAGCGTAGTCTTAGAGCGAAATCATAGTTTTATCTCGGACATCGTTCCACTTACGCACGTGGAAAGTCCACACTTACTAGTTAACGCTCGTGTCGTAGTTTGACTAACAGCAGTCGCTTATCATGCTTACCATGAAGCCTAAACCGCTTGACTAACGCGATTTGAAATTATATCAGATACAGTACAAGCGCAAAAACCACCGGGGCTTGCTGCCAATTGAAGGCTTCTTGGTGGTGGTAATGATTTTTGACAAGTAATGTATAAACACTTACTACAGTTAGTTAAGTTTTAGATGTCAACTAAACGCTGTTGGCAAGAAAACCGTTCAGCCTCTACTGGGATGGGTAGCCAATAGTGGCGCTCGAATAGAAAATGCCTACCGTACTCTGGAATCAGGACTAACAGCCTCCGTGGTCTTGTGGTTTGAGCGTCCGGCTCACGATCCGGAGGTTCCGGGTTCGATTCCCGGTGGGGACAACAATATCTCACAAAAAATCTCTTTGTGAGACTGCCCTCAGTTTGGTTAGGGCATTGGAGAGCATGATAAAGTGTCGGTCCCGGTTGTTACAATCGTTAGACCATATCGGAGGCCTTTAGGTGGTCTAAAGACTTCACCAGGGTTCACTAACCTACTCGGACTTACTATTAGCATACTTTATAGCTAGACTTAAAGTAAACTAACGGAGGCGCCAACGGAATCTGATTCATGCAGGTAGTATTTGCCGAGACATGAGTCAGTATTCTATAAATATTAGCCTTTACGTTTGTACTACAACATGCATAGTGGAACTATAAAGTAACTTTGAGTTGGTTAGTGGCAATAGTGGCCGATGTATGATGCCTTCATACTTAGCACTTACTTTTACTCGGCCAACCGTGGTGTCGGAGTCAGACTGCCTAGAGACCATAATAATAATAATAATACGGGGTGTAAGGGACCCCAAC
This sequence comes from Cyclophora albipunctata, assembly GCA_963082685.1. Classification (NCBI taxonomy): domain Eukaryota; kingdom Metazoa; phylum Arthropoda; class Insecta; order Lepidoptera; family Geometridae; genus Cyclophora; species Cyclophora albipunctata. The sequence continues at coordinate 9,723,453 of OY720127.1, forward strand.
TACCATCTCTCGGGGTCCAAGCCAACCTCACCTGCAGGGGTGTAAGGGACCCCAACTACCATCTCTCGGGGTCCAAGCCAACCTCACCTGCACGTGGTGCACCCTGCTGGCTGACGGACGAGGCTCTGGCGAACCCAACAGTCCCCAAAACCCAACCACACGCCGAGATCGACCATCGGATCTCGACGCGGGGACGGCCACTCGTGGCAATTGTGGCAATGGTAACCAACCCAATAAAATGGAGAAAAGTACAAGAAAAGTTTATAGTTTACGGTCGCTTCCCGGAGGTCGCCGGGGCACACCTGGAGCCGGTGCTGGGTGTTTCAGCATGCGGTCCACCGGTGGTAGAGAGCTGAGCAGGCGGGCCTCTATTGCAGAAGAAACTACAGCCGACATCACCCCTCATCCCCATCAGTCAACACGGTCACCATCATCACTATCATCCCATAGTCTCTTCGCATCACCCTCATCTTCACCTCAGCCCTACGAGTTTCGCTATCATCAAAGACCACCACCATCACTATCATCTTCACCTTCTATCTCGTCAGTGGATGTTGTGCAGGAGGCATCAGCCAACAACCCTGCACCCGCCGCTGCACGATCTCGCGCGCGAATGAGATGGACAAATGAAATGAACGAGTTCATCTGGCGCACTTACCTTTTTATTACACATGGCGAAACAAAAATCCGCGGATATCTAGACCCACTTTACATCAAATTTACCGAAAAGTTCCCTGAAACCAATGTATCAAAACAAAGAATAGGAGACCAACGCAGAGCAATAGTCCGAAATAAATTAATACCCAATGATAGTATGCAAAGCATCAAAAATGAAGTTTTACGAATTTTAGATAACAACCAATCAGATAACAATAGTACTCAAACATCAGGAACCAACCCAGTATTAAATAACACCACACGATTAAGATGGACCGATGACATTAATGAAGGAATAATGAAAACATATTACATAATAACGCATTTAGAATCCAATAGATCAGCTTACCGTAAAGAACTCCACACAAAAATAACAGAACAATTTCCACAAATATCACACGTATCTGAACAACGTATAGCAGATCAAAGGAGAGTTATTGTTAATAACAGACTGGTGTCAGAGGAAAAGCTTGAAGAGATAAAAAGAGAAGTGAGAGAGATCCTCCGATTGCAACAACCACAAGCAATAGATAATACAAATATACATGATAGTAATACACATAACAATATAACAATAAACCAAGACCCTAACGAACTTAGTACATTAATAAATACAGATTTCATTAATAATAATTCCACTAATACGACGTCACAAGACAATATAACATACAATAACGAAGAATTTAATAATTTAATTACAGAGACATTTGAAAATGCATTTCATAAATATTCAGATACAAACCCAATAGAAAGACCATTTTTACCAAAACAAAAAACCTCAAGAAAATTTTCCTACATAATTTCATTTTTGAATTCATCAGTTTTACCTCAATATGACACAAATGAAAATAGTTTCATTCAAACTCATCTTTTAATTTACTGTGCAGCTTATACAGCAGCAAAATGTAACGGTGCCAAACTTAAAGAAGTCAATAATGAACCGACAACGGCCCATATTGAACGCGACACGAGACCAAATTGGTTAAAAAGGATAGATAACAAGATAGAATATTTGCGTAGGGATATTGGTAGAATGACACATTTCATACAGGGAAATAGATCGTTAAGGCTTATGGCACATATAGATAGAATTAAAAATAAACACCGAATCCATTCAAACTATGAAGAACCAAATAAAACTAACGAACAGTATCTTGACAGCTTGAAACAAAAACTGAACGCAGCATCTAGCCGTAGACGACGATATTACAATTGCACACTTCGGAAGACACAGAACAGTAAATTCATAAATAACCAAAAACAATTTTATAGACAATTAATTTCCGATTCTACGAATACTCACAATATGAATGACAATAGAAATATGAATAACCAAAACCTAACGCCTCCATCAAACGAACTTCATGACTTCTGGTCCAATATTTGGTCGAAACCGGTACAACACAATGAAAACGCAAGCTGGATTCAAGAAGACCTAGAATCACTTACTGACCAACCTGAGATGACATTTGACTGTATTCCTTTAAATGTGTTTAACACTACAATAAACAAAATTCATAACTGGAAATCCCCTGGTAGTGATAACATTCACAATTATTATTATAAAAAGTTTACCTATCTGCACCCTTCTTTATATAACCACATTAATAATTTTATAAAAGACCCCCAATTAATGCCCGCATTTGTAACACAAGGAGTAACTTATATGATACCGAAAGACCAAGACCTTACAAACCCTGCCAAATACAGACCCATTACTTGCCTCCAAACTATTTATAAAATAATCACATCCTGTTTATCCGAAATCATCAATAAGTACCTTACTGAACATAATATTCTTGCAGAGGAACAGAAAGGATGCCGGAAATACTCCCAAGGTTGCAAAGAGCAGCTCATCATTGACACCGTTGCCATGATGCATAACATCGGTCTAAAGAGAGATATTTTCACCATGTATATAGACTATCAAAAAGCCTATGACTCCCTCCCTCATAGCTGGCTCGTATACATTTTACAGCACTACAAAATTCATCCAATTATCATTCATTTTCTATCACAAACAATGCAACACTGGGAAACCAAATTAAGACTAGGTAGAACTATTGAGACTGATGCAATAAAAATCAAGAGAGGTATCTTCCAAGGAGATGCATTTAGTCCCCTCTGGTTCTGCATTGCGTTAAACCCGTTGTCTAAACTACTTAACCGATCCAACGATGGAATATTACTTTCAAAGGATAACATACAACTAATACTGAGCCACTTACTATTTATAGACGACATCAAACTTTTCGCCAATAGCTTAGCAGCACTACATAATCTTGCAGACATAATTCAAACCTTTTCTAATGATATCCAGATGACGTTTGGTATCGATAAATGTAAAACGTTTACCTTTGAGAAAGGTAAAGCTGTTGAATGTTATCCCTACACACTTTCTTCTGGCCAACAAATACAGGCAATAGATCACTTCAATTCATATAAATACCTAGGATTTCAACAATCATCTCACATTAACCACAGGCTGGCCAAAACGCAACTCATCAAAACATACAAACACAGGCTTAATATTCTCATGACGTCACAACTCACTTCCGGTAACCTTACTAAAGCTGTTAATAGTTTCGCCATCCCCATCTTCACATATTCTTTCGGGATTATAAATTGGTCTAAAACAGATTTTCAAAAATTACAGCGTCTCATCAACACCACAATGACCTCCCATCGAAAGCATCACCCGCGATCATGTGTCCAACGCATGACGCTTCCACGAGAAGACGGTGGTCGAGGATTCATTGACATCCAAAATTTACATAGCAAACAAATCACGACTCTTCGAAACTTCTTCCATTATAAATCTGAAAATTCTTTACTGCATCAAATTATTTCCCAATTAGATAAGAAATATACTCCTCTAAATCTCAACGACTTGAACAACCAACCAAATCAAACCATTACCAGTAATCAAGATAAACTCGTAGCTTGGGAACAGAAGTCCCTTCATGGAAGGCACCGCACCGACCTGCAGCAACCCCATGTCGACATCAAAGCGTCGAACGCCTGGCTGCAGCGAGGTGAACTCTTCCCTGAAACGGAGGGCTTTATGATCGCGATACAGGATCAAACCATAGACACCGGGAATTACCAGAAATATATAATCCGACGCCCCAATTTCGACGATATGTGTAGACGATGCCATAGTGCTTCTGAGACCATCCAGCACATCACAGGTGCATGCAAATCCATAGCCCAGACCGACTATAAACACAGACACGATCAAGTAGCTGCCATAATTCACCAAAATCTAGCCATTCAAAGTAAATTAATCAAAGATAAAGTTCCTTATTATAAATATAAACCAGAATCAGTCTTGGAAAATGAATTGTTTAAAATATATTGGGACCGGACAATTATAACAGACAAGACAATTTATAACAATAGACCGGACATACTAGTATTGGACAAACAGAATAAATCTGTCTACTTAATCGATATTGCTGTTTGTAACACTCATAACCTCACAAATACACACACCGAAAAAATAGCTAAATATACTGACCTCTCGATTGAAATAAAGACACAATGGCAGGTCCAGCACATCCGCACCATACCTATCATACTCTCCACTACAGGCGTCATTCCCAAAACACTACACACCAGCCTCGCTACTCTTAAAATGCCTCAGTTTACATATCTGTTACTGCAAAAAGCAGTAATCCTTAATACATGTCGTATAACCCGAAAATTTCTAAATTAGGTATATTATAAAATATAATAATGTATGTATGTGTAATTTTGTATTATCTATGTATGTATACTCTATTTTAATAAACGCACTTGGCTTCGGCCCGTGCTATAAGCACCCCTTGAAAAAGGGAGAAACAGTTTCTGTTACATACAATAATAATACTAGCAGTGCCCAGCGGTTTTCGCCCGTTCCCGTGGTAATTTCGGGATAAAAAGTAGCCTATAACGTTCCTCTTGAATGTACTCGTATGTAGCTTTCCAATACAAACATTCAAATCGGTAGTTCCTCAGATTAACGCGTTCAAACAAACAAACTCTTCAGTTTTATTATTATTATTAAAGATAAAGATAGACAATTTAAAGTGCCCTGCAAGCTCCGCAGAAATATAGAAATGACTCTACCGTCCACCCATCTAATTAATGGCCGATCTGCACGTTGCTTAACAACCGTGATCAGTTAACATAGCTTAATCAAACTACACCACGTACTACTAAAGCTAAAGTTTGTTTTGTCTGTTCAACCACAGTTAATAAATAAATAAATAAATATACCTGGACAAATTCACACACGATTAATTAGACCCAAAGTAAGCTTTAAGCTTGTGTTATGGAATCTAATTAAGTTATACTACTACATATACATACACAAATACTTTATCTATACTAATATTATAAAGCTGAAGAGTTTGTTTTGTTTGTTTGTTTGTTTGTTTAAACGCGCTAATCTCAGAAACTACTGAACCGATTTGAATAATTCTTTCACTGTTAGATAGTCTATTTATCGAGGAAGGCTATAGGCTACATTTTATCCCGGATTTCCTACGGGAACGGGCACAACGCGGGTAAAACCGCGGGGCGCTGCTAGTAAGAATATATAATTGACACCCAGACGTCGTCGCCAACAACTATGTCTGCACATATTGTTGACTCCGGGCGAGAATCGAACCCGCAACCCCCGACACAGTAAGCGCTCTCACTGCCACTGTGCCAACAGGCTTGTCGACAGTTAAATGTAATATCCTTTATTACAAACTAAGCTATACAATAAAATATATATGGTACAGTGGATTCAATGTATATTGATAATGATTTGTCCGTCAATTAAGTTGATATAATTACTTACATCGTTAACAATAGTCATGGAGCTCCAATTCATTGTTTTGGAATGAAAATCGATTCAAAGTAATAAAGAATACTCTACTACGAGTATATCACATAGAATTAATGCACTTTATAAACACTTTGTAGTATTTGTAGTCTATTTGAAATGACACTGAAATTTACAACAGTCTTACAGGCATAACCAAAGAAGTATGTACCATAACGAGTATTTAAGCGATTTAAATCAATACCATGAATTAAATTAAAAATAAATCCACTCGAAAAAATTCACACACCGTTGATTAAAATCTAACTAATTGTTACTAATACTGAATATCTTATATTATGTTTCAGTATTTATATACTTAATATCAATTTATATAATTAAGACCCAGACATCGTCCCAAGCAACAATGTCGGCACAATACACCTATTGTTGACTCCGAAGAGTCGAACTGGCAACCTGTGCCACAACCCCGACACAGTAACCGGTCTCACATGCCACTGTGCCAAACGGGCTTATCATGTTAAAAGAGATAAAACTATGGTATTTTTAGAAGCTATTTAAAACAATTATGATCTTACCTCTTCCGTAGCCTCTGATGGCATCATAATGGTTACAGCCTTGGATAACAGAGAAAGGAGATGCGTTCCTAACACGGAAGAGCGAATCACTTACTGCTTCTCTATTTCGTGGTTCCAAAAGATATAGCTTTAGTTCACCCAAAAAAGGTTTTGGCAGTTGCAACCTTTTTCTAGACTGTGGTCCAATGAATACTCCTTGTCCGATAACTCACGTCGACTGTGACTTTAAGCTATCAAACATGATGATATAAATTGACAATACTCCGATAACTACGATTAAATATTATCAAGTAACAAAAACATAATTATCTCTTCAAAAGGATTATAAGAAAGATTGTAGAGAAAGTATCAAACGCACAAATACCAAACGATAAAATAGGTGCAATAAAAAGTTTTCACAATGAATTTACCTAAAATCGTGGCGTATGAGGACCAAGCGATAGATACAGTTGTGTACGTGATAAATAAGGCTAAAGAGAGTCTTGGGAAGAGACAGACCCTGAGGGAGTTAATAAGTAAGTGGAAAGTAAAGTTTTAACTTTTTCGAATCCAACTTGCAGTTCCAAAGATTAGTGCGATACTTGATTCATTCATCGCGGCTTATAACAATGCATAAGACACTGAGCTCAGTATCTCGTGGTAACGCAGTGCGAGGTGGTTTTACTTGAAGGTTCATTAAGTCACCGTTAGTCACAAGGTTCTAGAATTTACAAGAGCAAAGGCTGAATGACTGATGTTATTCATCAGTCAGAAGGAGGAAGTACGATTACCATCAGCTGGTGGCGGTGAAAAGCCGTAGCGCATTTCACAATTAGTAAATTTGATAAAGTAAATTCAGACTTCTATGCAAATGGCATGGTTCAAGTTTGCACGGAATTTACGCTGCTTGGGATGCACTGTTGCCGGTCAACACCTCGCTTGTGCGACCGGCTGCCGGCGTGTGCTCGCATATCCGCTGTGTATACGTCGCCCACTGCTGGGCAAAGGCCTCTCATCTCACTGAAAATATCAGTACAGTGAGGAGGATTAGGAATAATCACTACGCTTGCCAAATGCTGGTAGGTGATCTCAAACCCGAGCCATGTTTGAAAAGTAGGAAACATGTTTTCTCTCGACTCAGGAATTGAGCCTCGGCAGGCGAGTGCACATACCACTAGACCACCGAAGCGTACCCTAAATGACTTTCTATTTCATTCGTCAATATTTTGAGCTTCGTTAGCGAAAATAATTTAAATAACAATATTGAATTTATTTTTTTCTGTTTGACCAGAGACAAGAGCAGAAATCGCACCGAAATCAAGATTTCCCTTCAGCGGCCTGACACATCCACTACCCAAATCCATCGAGAAGTTGTTATGTAACGCTATTGAGAGGAAATGGAAGATTACACCTACTCTGAAGTACATTCTGAACTACAAGGACAGTACTCGAGATGAAACCTCGCAGTATTATTATTATGAGGTGTGTTAGATCCTTAGAGTGTGTTTCTATGGAAGCAGACCGGAGCTGTATGGAGTACACTCGATCAATCACATAGGATTTTGACAATTTAAATACGTCGTGATTGTTTTATTGAGCTCCGGTCCACTTCAATGTAAAGTAACCTTTAATGCTTTCTTTAACATAGAAGCTCATTCCGTGTCCACGGGAACGGACATAACGTTGGTAAAGCCACAGGTCGCCAGTCAATCATAAATTTCGTTTTAAATAAACGTCTCTAACAACTTATTATCCTGGTTTCTCTCTTATCCTGAAACCTGATAACATCATGCTGCCCGAATCCTTCTAAACTACAAAATTACCTTTCCTTCAGGCCATATTCAGCCAACCGACGATAGCCTACCCAATACCTCAAGCCACTGCATCCGTCTTCTTCAGGGTTCGAGAGAGGCTGGTCGTTCCACCTGAAGAACGAGGAGTCCCTTCGGTAAGTTAACCTTTAAGTTTGATAGACATTTTAACAGAAAAAGCTTTAACTTTAACGCCACTAGTATCGTTTCGCGGTTTGATTGGTTCTCAAAGTCAAAGTCTTCAGTTTTGGCTCCAAAGAGGCTCTTTTGAACGTACCACCCATTCGGAAGAACATCAGCAGAGAAGAATTAACAAGAAACTATGGTAGTTTAACAGCCCTTCCTGCAACTGCTTTCTCACATGCATTATCCTACTTATTATAAAACAAAGACCCCAAAAACAATAAAACTGATTTCGGCCTTCTTCTAGATCTTCTTCCGCATCGAAGGCCATCAGACGGACCACGACGTGAGGTTCGTAGCGCTGACCGTGGACTGGATCCTCGCCGTCATACAGATGAAACTCAAGATCTTCGAGAGGATCGAGAAGATCAGGCTGTTCTGAAGTTAGTACCATCAGCATTCTTTACAGTGCCGCTGTATTTTTTATCTGATATTAAAGTTTATCGTCGTTTTTGCTTCAATCTTTATATTTGGAGTATTTAAGTGAATGATGAATCTAAGGGTGCATTTCCATTGAAGCTGAGCGGAGATGTGCGAGGCACAATTGCCCATTCCGAAAAGATTTGGACAATGTCAACGCGTTGTTTGATAATTAGTTGTGGTTGGATTGTGCTTCGCACAGCTCTACTCGGTTTCAATGGGAACTCGCCCTTACTGCCAAATCTCTGATGACGTTTTTGATAAACATTGTTTTTAGTTTTGACTTTTGTGTATTATATGCTTTGATAGAAATATACGTCTAAAATTAAAACATTTTAATCAAATCTATATATATAAAAGAAAGTCGTGTTAGTTACACTATTTATAACTCGAGAACGGCTGAACCGATTTGGCTGAAAATTGGTGGGGAGGTAGCTTAGAACCAGGAGACGGATATAGGATACTATTTATCCCGTATTTCCTACGGGAACGGGTGCGCTGTGGGTGAAACCGCGGGGCACAGCTAGTTCACAATACAAATCAGTAAAAATCTATACAAATATTATAAAGCTACAGGGTTTGTTTGTTTGAACGCGCTAATTTCAGGAACTACTGGTCCGATTTCAAACAAATTTTCAGTGTTGGATAGTCCACTTATCGAGGAAGGCTATAAGCTATTTTTCATCTCGAAATTCCTACGGGAACGGGCACAGCGCGGGTAAAACCGCGGAGCACTGATAGTCAAAATATAAACTTATCTTGATTTGCCTTTCCTTTACCTTTCATTATCCTTTCGCGTTACTAGCTGCATCCCGCAGTGTTACACGAGTTGTTCCCGTCCACATGAGATGAAAAGTACACTATAAGTAACATTTATCTTGAATGTAACTATACAGAAAGAATCCTTTTAATCTAACTGATAATATTAACTAAATTAAGGGCATTGGAACAAATCGAAAAAATATCAATTCTTCAGCTATATTATATTACTATCTATAGATAGGTAAACCAATTATAACATACCAGCATCAAAAGAGTATCATAGAACAACCATAATTATGTTCGTCTGACCGTCACCACACATACACACATATCTCTTGAATCTCAACTATGTGGATCCGAGCCATGCAATTTACATACAAATAAAAACATAATCACGATCTGAACTAAAATATGATGATTTCCTGCCGATCTCCATAATGATGACTCATCGCTCAGTGATCATTGTTCTAGGAAACGTTTTATACCAGTTGTTGTACCTGGGATTTATAGCTTGATTGTTTAGCGAAGGCTTTACATACAATCAATACCTATACATGTTTTCCCCACGCATTCCTACCAATAGACAAGCCCGTTGGCACAGTGTTATTGAGAGAGCTTACTGTGTCGGGGGTTGCAGGTTCGATTCCCGTATATATTTAAAAGGGAAATTATAAGTCTAGCCACAAAATTATTTATTGGACACGTGATTAAACTTCTAATTTTATAACTAAGCAACGGGAAAATGACATAGCCTCTAATAATGTATGTGGCCTTTTAAATTACTAAGTCAGCCACAATTAACGAGCATCTAAATAATACTATCTTAGGCGTAGGTACTATTCGGTAGGTTAGGGTTATTTTTTTTTTATTTAGAAGATAACTAGTGGCTAAGATAGTATTATTTAGATGCTCGTTAATTGTGGCTGACTTAGTAATTTAGAAGGCAACATACATTTTTGGGGGCGAAATATGATATTAAAAAGAAGCCTGTTTAATTAGCACCCTATTTAAAATACTTGGCAAAAATCATTGGATTAAAAATGAATACATCCGGACAAATTCAAACAAGGTTTATTAGACCCAAACTAAGCTTTTAACTTGTATTATGGTCTCTAACTGATACTACTACATACCTATACATACACAACTACTTTTTATGAATATATAATTGCCACCCAGACGTCGTCGCCTACAACTATGTCTGAGCATATTGTTGACTCCGGGCGGGAATCTGAAATGCTGTTAATAATCGTTTATGAATAAGGATCATTATGTTTTGCTCTATTTTAAATGTTAAAGTCTCATCTCTAAGGCATTCTACAACCTCATCGAGTACCAAGAATATAGATTGTTATCCTCATTTGTAACTTAGTTCTTCGAAAAAGTTATTTATAATCGCCATTTAAATATTTCGCAGAAGAAAACTCGACGTCTGATTATAATGTTAATTAATATAAAATATTAAGGTACCCTTATTCCTATGACCCAAAACTCTTGTGTATATGGGATAAGTTAGCTCCGGCTGTGCGTTGTTATATCAGTCAGTCAGCCGGGTTTGCTTTTTATATTATTACTAGCTTTGCCCCGCGGTTTTGCCCGCGTTGTGCCCGTTCCCGTGGGTATTTAAGAACCGCTCGACGTTGTGCAAACTTCACATAAACCATCTAACTTAATAGTCCGAACAAAGCCTAAACATTTGGTTTGGATAGGTGAGCCCGTTCTTGAGTTATAAAATTACAACGAAAGTGGCAAGGATTTTTATATGTAGATAGAAATAGATTATATTTTTTTAGTTTAAACAAAATAATAGACGTTTTGTGATACAATTATCTGTAGTTCTATCTGCCAATAAATTATATTTGAAAAACCTCTGCATGTTGGTAATAGTATATAAATGGTATATAATAAATAATACATTTAAGCAATCTCGATGGTTCCAACAAATGAGCGAATCCAGACAATATGCGACGACGGACGAGTAGAATACGTCAACACTTAATAAACACTTGTTCGTCTGAATATTTTGTTTGTACATCTGTTAGCGAACTTCTGATATACGCTAGTTTTTCATCGCTTAGGTTTACAGTAAATGTTCTTTAGTAGTTTGTTATTATAATTGAGCTAGATTCTCGGTAGTCTGGAATCCGGGTTCAATTCTGGATAATATATTTGCCATAATATCAGGATTCAGGGCTTATTATAACTATTATAAGCCTCGCGATTTTACCCCCGTTGCACCCTTCCGTGGCAATATCTAGTGTAAAAAGAACTGTTACCTTCCTCTTGAATGAATCCTAACGAATACTAAAATAATAATTTGACAAGCCCGTTGGCACAGTGGCAGTGAGAGCGCTTACTGTGTCGGGGGTTGCGGGTTCGATTCCGGCCCGGAGTCAACAATATGTGCAGACATAGTTGTTGGCGACGACGTCTGGGTGTCAATTATATATCCTTATAAAGTATTTGTGTATGTATATGTAGTAGTATCAGTTAGTTAGATTCCATAACACAAGCTTAGAGCTTACTTTGGGTCTAATTAACCGTGAGTGAATTTGTCCGGGTATATTTATTTAATTGAACCGGTAATTCTTGAGATAAGCCCGTTGAAACAAATAAAAATAACCAAATGCTAAAGCAATCTCAATCTTCAGGTTTATCGTATTACTCGTAGTTTAAATATATGTAATAGTTTCTATCTATAGACGAGCTTTCTTCGTAGGTCACCTTTATCACTTAATCTATCCCTACTAATATTATAAATGTGAATGTAAGTTTGTTTGTTACGCTTTCACGCCAAAACTACTGAACCGATTTGAATGAAATTTGGTACACACTTAGTCCAGAGCCTGAGAAAGGACATAGATATAAATATGTCGAAATTCCCGCGGGAACGGGTACAACACGAGTGAAACCGCGGGTCGCAGCTAGTTATTATATAAGAAAGTTATAGAGTTTGTTTTTTAACGCGCTAATCTCAAGAAGTACCAGTCCGATTTTAATAATTCTTTTTGTAACAGATAGCCACATTTAACGGGAAGTTTACGTCCATTTTTCATTTTTAAATTCCCGCGGGGACGGGCACAACGCGGGTTAAACCACGAGGCGCTGCTAGTTCTATCATAAACTAGTATTTCTTTAATAGGCATACAGCACCATAATGTGATACCAGTTCCTAGAACATTGGAGTAAAAAGTCAACCAACTGGGGCGGTATGTTTCGCAACGCTAAACACTTTCACTGATCATTAGCAATTGAAATACTTTGATATATTTACATAGCGATAGTCTTATTGTGGCGTTGTATTGTATGAAACGGTATTCTATATAGCGGTGGCTGTTAATGTTATTTTAACTGACTTTAAAAACCTATTTGCTGAACCTAAGTTTGCTTATAAAAAAAAGTATTCCTAACTACTGGTCTGTCTGTCTGTCTGTTACGCTTTCACGCCAAAACTACTGAATCAATTTGAATGAAATTTGGTACACAGTTAGTCCAGAGAATGAGAAAGGACTTAAGCTACTTTTTATCGCGAAATTCCTGTGGGTACGGGTACAACGCTGGTAAAACCGCGGAGCGCTGGTAGTTCATAATAAAATATATTTTTTAATTTTTTTTTATGCTTTATCATTCTGACCAAAGTTGCATGCGTGCTCAATCGGTTAGCGAGAAGTGGATAAAATGTTACTTGCAAGATTTTATTATATCTTAGGAAGTTTAGGGTACCTATATTGATTTTCGCTGAGCAGCGGAGCGTAGAGGAGCTCAATTAACCTATCACATTGCATTTCGGGACATCGAGCATTGCCATTGGTTAACCGAGACACTCCACTCAGCTTTTCTCCAGTGGAAACACACCCTTAGTAGGTTAAAAATCTATACATAAACGCGTCTCATTGCCAAGGTCTCGGAATATAGACTTTTAGCTTAAATACGATGACGTCACGTAATATTAGCGGGCCAGTTGATCGTTAGACCGTGTTAGGTCTTTAAGTGGTCTGTAAACTCAGACACCAGGGTTGGCCACTAATCTGCTCTTACTCACTTAATATTCTTAATGAGACACCCAAATAAGCTTTTGCTTAAACCTAACTTTTTATTAGAAGAAATTAACAATTGAATGCTATGCAAAGTAAGTACCAAAAACCATCAAAACATGTCCAGTTAGAGTTACTTGAAACATAGTAAATGAATTGACCGACCAACTTTCATCTCACAAATTCCCACACAAATACTCCCAGCGCATTACCAAAACGAAATCACGTCCAAGCTCAACCAATACTTAACAATAGATTAAAAAATCCGCTTACCTGCGCTGACTCACGGCAAAAACTTGTCTTAAATGACAAGTCAGTCATTTGCACCGCGATAGTTTGCGCGTGCGCACGGACGCGGCGAAATCCACGTTTTTCGGATTTACGAATAAAGTTTCGAGTGGAAATTAATGTGATTCATTATGGTGCGCAGTTTTAAGGTGGTAGCGTGTTTTAAAGTGCCGAAGAGGAGTAAAGTGGTTCCGGCGAGCAGTCACGATGGGATTTACACGATCGACATGTCTTCGACGTCTACCTTGGACGTTTCTGTGAGTTTGTTGACATTTGTATATACAATTAGGTTCTAGCAGCATCCCGCGGTTTCAAGTGTAGTGCACTAGTTCAAGTAGAAATTTCTGGATTTTATTTCTTGTTAGCTGTGCCCCGCGGTGTTGCGTTGAGCCTGTTCCCGCGGGAATTTTGGGATGAGATGTGTCGCATGTGTTATTCTGATGTATAACCTATATTACTGTAAAGTTTCATCCAAATTCGTCCTGTAGTTTTTACGGAAATTTACGGAAAGTAATAAACATCCATCCATCCATCCCTACTAACAAACTTTCGCGTTTATAATATAAGTAGGATTATCCTATTGCTTGCGAAAATAAATAAAATAGAGTTATTACAATCGGTCCAGCCATTATCTAGTTATATAATAGCTCGAGTTATTAAAACACGACTTTCTTTCATAATATACCTATTATAGACTAGTGATTGCCCTGGCTTCACTTTGGTTGACTATGCCACTCGTGTCAGGGGTTGAATTTTAATTTTTTTTCCTTAGTGTTTCATCATGACGAACCAATGTACAGTAGTTTCGGCATTAGTTCAAACGTTTCTAGGTACAGTAGTTTCGGCTGTGCTGTGTGATATATAAGTCAGGGAGTCAGTCAGTCTATACATTGATAAAGTAAAAGTATTAAGAAAATGTACTTAGGTATTCTTGTGTAAACTTACATAAACTTACAACTTCCCTATCACTACATAGTATAAAATAAAGTCGTCTCTTTTTCGTGTCTGTCTGTTTGTCTGTCTGTATGCTTAAATCTTTAAAATTACGCAACGGATTTTGATGCGGTTTTTTGTAATAGGTAGAGTGATTCAAGAGGAAGGTTTTTATGTAAAAAAATTCCCGAAATTCCCACGGGAACGGGCACAACGCGGGTAAAACCGCGGGGCGCTGCTAGTATTGTATAAAACAAAGTAGCTTTCCGCTGTCTGTCTGTCCCTATGTATGCGTAGTTTTAAAGATATTCTTTAAAACTACGCAGCGGATTTTGATGCAGTTTTTTTTAATAAATAGAATGATCCAAGAGAATGGTGTATATGTATAAAAAAATCCGAAATTCTCACGGGAACGGGCACAACGCGGGTAAAACCACGAGGCACTGATAGTAATTTTATAACTTAATGGAATGTAAATATAATATACAGTTGCCAGCGATAAAGGTTATTGTTTTATTATATATTCTATTGTATCTAAGAGCATGTAGATATGTAACTATTGTCATCAACACAATCATTTAACAGCATTATAAAGATATATCCTACTAATATCATTTATTACGAAATTCCCGTGGAAATTTGTATAATGTACTAACCGCACCCCACGGTGTTACCCGCGTTGTACCCGTTCCTGCGGGAATTTCGGAATAAAATGTATTCCATGTGTTATTCTGATGTATAACATATATTACTGTAAAGTTTCATCCAAATCCGTCGAGTAGTTTTTCGTGAAAGAGTATTTCGTAGTATTTAACTAGTTCTCAAAAAAAAAACAAAGAGATCGAGTATTCATAGTCTAAGTGTGTGACATAATATGACATAATTGGTGACATAGTATGTGACACTAAAAAACTTTGTATCACATAATGTATTTACAATAATATTTGAATATCTATGAGTGCCTGTATTGTATAGATAATTAATTGAGTCTTCAGTAATTTGTTATACATTTCAGCTAGTGTTCCGTCCCATAGACTGCAGACAACGTATTTATAAATATATCTTCTTTGTAGCCTGCGTCTATTATGAAAGTCATTTTGGTTGAAACATGTTTCCCACTTATGGTAGGCACAGTTTTCACATAAAGTCTTTATTTTGTATTTTAACTAGAAGCGCCCCGCGGTTTTACCCGCGTTGTGCCCGTTCCCGCAAGAATTTCGGGAATTTTTAGACATATAAATCTTCCTCTTGAATCACTATATTTATTTTATAAAACCGCGTCAAAATCCGTGCAGTAGTATTTGAGTTTATCGCGAACAGACAGACAGACAGACGCGGCCGGGGACTTTGTTTTATAATATGTATTGACTAGCTACAACCCGTGGGTAAAAAAGGCTAACCTTTCCGAACCTTTCAGGCACAACTGACATATCGCCAGACAGACACGCGGCCGAGGACTTTGTTTTATAATAAGTAATGTAGTGATTTATTTTCGTTAAATTTTATGTTCGTTTCACTCGAAGTGGAGCATAGCGGAGCTGTGCGAACTCTGATTCACCGATCACAGCGCATTGGGGTAGGCAAACAAGTATACAATGTAGGTGACCTCCACTTAAACATACATTATAATTATATTTTATTTACACACAATAATATATTAAAAACCACTTACATACATCACACATTCATATCCCAGTAACATAACATTCATAACACAAATAAATAATTTCTAACCAAATGTAAACAAACAATAATTCGGCAAGCAAACCCGCGCGATATGCGTTGTTCCGAATTTGTGCAAATCTTGCATTTAAGTTAATTGTGGAATGTGAAGCCACGCGGAGGCGCATCGCGCGCGCGCAGTCGATCACAGCGTATGCTACGAGAGACACATACAACTCGTTCTCACGCGCACTCGCGTTTTGCCCACGCGTGAACTGTTCACTTACTACTTTGATTAATTACATGATATGTATTATGTGCTACATTGATCCTGTCTTGCTATCCTTCTAAAAACTAAAATAGTGTGTGTTGTGTGTGGCTAATAAACTTTGGCAATTCATCTTTGTGGTTTAATTCAACCAATATTACCACGCACACCCCCTAAAACTGGTGACCCCGGAACAAACTGAGGAACACGGAAGACAAGGAGCAATTCGCAGCCTGGGTGTCGGCGTCGAGTGGTTCAGATACCACCGGTAACGTGGACACGCGTCCACGACGCCACTCCAAAATCAAGATGGCGTCTCCCGTCATGCCCGCTTTAACAGTTGCAAGTAATCCAGTGAGCATAAGAATACCACCTTTTTGGCCTGAAAAACCAGCAATTTGGTTCGCACAAGTAGAAGGACAGTTTGCAATCATGCGCGTGACAGACGAAGCAGCCAAATTCTACCACATTTTGGCTTCGCTCGACCGTCAGTATGCTGCTGAAATAGAGGACATCCTCACTGGTCCTCCCAATTACCAACGCCTCAAAGAGGAGTTAATCAAAAGGTTGTCTGCGTCGAGAGAAAATAAAGTCAAACAACTTTTGACCTACGAGCAGCTAGGTGATCGCAAGCCGTCACAATTCCTTCGGCATCTTCAACATCTCGCCGGTCCAGATATCCCTCAAGAATTTCTCCAAACAATCTGGACGAGCCGACTACCCGTTTCACTTCAGCCTATCGTTGCGTCACAGCCTACCCTGGGTCTTGACGCACTCGCTGAACTCGCTGACCGCGTCCATGACATCGCAGTGCCATCTCATCAAGTTGCTGCAACCTCAACGGTACCGTCATCATCAATAGCTGTTGAGGAGCTCACACGCCAGGTAGCTCAGCTGACGCGCCAGGTGAGCGCTTTAACTATCCAATCGCGACATCGACCTCGACCCACCGAGCGCCGCAGAGATGCGCAACGCAGCCGATCGACGTCACGACGTTCAGCGTCGAACTACCGCAAGTACCCAGTTTGTTGGTACCACTCACGGCATGGTTCCAAAGCTCGTCGGTGTATCCAGCCGTGCGACTACAACCAGGGAAACGAGAGAGGCAGTCAGTGATGGCGACTGATGATTGCCACAACCCCAGCTCAGGTCGCCTCTTCATCACGGATCGTGGTTCACAGATACAGTTTCTAATAGACACTGGAAGTGACATTTGTGTGTACCCGGTTTCAGCCCTTAAAAGGCAACTTTGTAAATCAACATATCAGCTCAGTGCTGCCAATGGTTCGACTATCGACACTTACGGCTACATGCAATTAAATTTGAATTTGGGTCTGCGGCGTGATTTTCCGTGGCGTTTTGTTGTTGCTGACGTCACAAAAGCAATCATAGGCGTAGATTTCCTTTCTCACTATCGTTTGGTTGTTGATGTTGGCCAACAGAAGCTTATCGATAGTCTAACCAATGTTAGCACTGTAGCTTGTTTAGATTTAAGCGACAATGCTGTTTTAAGTGTTAAGGTAGCTAGTTTTAATGGTGATACTGTGTATCATAAAATTTTGTCTAATTTCCCGGAAATTACACGTCCTTTTGGAACTCCTCAAATCGCAAAACACAATACACAACACCACATTCGCACCACACCAGGTCCACCTGTATCATGTTCTCCTCGCCGTCTCGCGCCTGATAAATTGAAGGTAGCTCGTCAAGAATTTGACGCTATGATTGCTAGCGGTATCGCACGTCCTTCTGACAGCCCTTGGGCATCACCTCTTCATCTCGTGACTAAAAAAGATAATGGGTGGCGTCCATGCGGCGATTACCGCCAATTAAACGCTCGTACTATACCAGATCAGTATCCGATTCGTCATATACAGGATTTTTCGCAAAACCTGTCGGGTTGTACTGTATACTCGAGTATCGATTTAGTGAAAGCATATAATCAGATTAGTGTTAATAGGGCAGATATTCCGAAAACTGCAATAACAACACCCTTCGGATTGTTTGAATTTTTAGTCATGACATTTGGACTTCGTAACGCAAGTAAAACCTTTCAGAGATTTGTTGATGAGCTTACTCGTGGCTTAGACTTTTGCTGGCCTTACCAGGACGATTTTCTTGTGTTCAGCCGCACGCCACGTGAGCACGAAGAACACTTGCGTCAACTTTTTACGCGAATGAGAGAATTCGGTATATTAATCAATCCGGCCAAGTGTGTCTTCGGTGTGTCTAATATTCAATTTCTCGGCTACGAAATCTCTGAAAGCGGCACCAAACCTCTGGACAGCAAGGTAAAGGCAATGTCTGATTTCCCTCTACCAAAAACCGTCCGAGAACTCAGACGATTTTTGGGCATGGTAAGTTTTTACAGGCGATTTTTACCCAACGCCGCTCAGATTCAAGCACCCCTGAATGCCTTACTGTCCGGATCGGTTAAGGCATCCGATCCGATTGTTATGACTAAAGAATCATCGCAAGCGTTCGAAAACTGCAAGAAGAGTCTGTGCAATGCAGCACTTTTAGCTCATCCTGATTCGCAAGCTAAATTAGGATTGGCCACTGACGCCTCAGACACGGCGATAGGTGGTGTCCTGCAACAGCTCAAGGATGGAGACTGGCAGCCATTAGCATTTTTCTCTCGCAAGTTAAGCCCGTCACAAACGAAATACTCTCCGTATGACCGTGAGCTCCTTGCCATTTACGAGAGTATAAAATACTTCCGCCATATGCTGGAAGCTACTCACTTCACTATCTATACTGACCACAAACCTCTTTGTTACGCATTCAGTGAACGTAAAAGTAACTGCTCACCACGTCAGTATAGACACCTTAATTTCATCTCGCAGTTCACCACCGATATCGTTTTTATTGCTGGTAAGGACAACGTGGTTGCCGACACACTATCACGCGTCGATGAACTGCAGGTACCAGTTGACCTTGAAGTGATGGCTGAGCTCCAAGGTTCAGATCCAGACCTTGCGGAACACCTCAAAGGTGACACTTCACTTCGCCTTACACAGACGAATATACCTGGGAGTCGTACCGTTCTGTACTGCGACGTCAGTACACCGACACCCAGACCTTTCGTCCCTAAACAACTTCGAATGCAAGTTTACAACAGTCTCCACTCCCTCAGCCACCCCGGTGCAAATGCTACCGCCAAACTCGTTGCACAACGTTTTGTTTGGCCACTGATGCGAAGGGACTGCCGAGAATGGGCTAAGTCATGTTTGGCATGCCAGCGCTCGAAGGTAACGAGACACGTTGCCTCACCTTTAGGTACGCACGATTTACCTTCAGCACGGTTCAAACATGTACATCTAGACCTAATCGGCCCACTACCATCATCCAATAATTATCGGTACTGCCTCACAGCCGTCGATCGCTTTACGCGATGGCCGGAAGCTGTGCCTATTACCGATATTTCCGCGGAAACAGTGGCCAAAACGTTTATTTCCTGTTGGGTGGCACGATATGGTTGTCCTACCGAGATCGTAACCGATCGAGGCGGACAATTCCAATCGGCACTGTTTCAACAGCTTTCTCAGTCCATCGGTTACGATCACCGTAGGACAACGAGTTATCATCCGCAATGCAACGGATTGGTGGAGCGTTTTCACAGGCAACTAAAAGCTGCAATTTCCTGTCATGCAGACACCAAGTGGACCGAATCACTTCCACTTGTGTTGCTAGGCATTAGGAGTGCCTTTAAGGAAGACCTCCAGACTTCATCAGCTGAGTTGGTGTACGGTGAACCACTTCGTCTCCCTGGCGAATTCTTCGGTCACGATATTGCGTACTACACCACCGACATCACCGATTTCGCGGCTCGGTTGAAGTCCTTTGCGGAAAATATTCGTCCGGTTCCCTCCCAACACCACTCAAATCGCAGAGCTTTCGTATTCCAAGATCTAGCTACATGCAGTCACGTATTCCTTAGGGAAGAAGTGATGCGTGGCTCATTCCAGCCTGCTTACACTGGTCCATACGAAGTGCTCAAAAGAAGGAGTAAAACATTTATTATTCGCGTTAGGAACAAAGATCTCACAGTAACTATAGACCGCCTTAAGCCAGCCTATATACTAGACGTTCGTGTACCCGTTCCTCGATCCTACACTGCAACTCCAGAACGTGTCCCTGTTCATCCACCGCAGGAAAAGACCGCGCTAACAACTACGCGTTCAGGTCGTACAGTACGGTTCCCTGACTTTTATCGCCCTTAGTCGGTCTCTGGAGGGGGATGATGTAGGTGACCTCCACTTAAACATACATTATAATTATATTTTATTTACACACAATAATATATTAAAAACCACTTACATACATCACACATTCATATCCCAGTAACATAACATTCATAACACAAATAAATAATTTCTAACCAAATGTAAACAAACAATAATTCGGCAAGCAAACCCGCGCGATATGCGTTGTTCCGAATTTGTGCAAATCTTGCATTTAAGTTAATTGTGGAATGTGAAGCCACGCGGAGGCGCATCGCGCGCGCGCAGTCGATCACAGCGTATGCTACGAGAGACACATACAACTCGTTCTCACGCGCACTCGCGTTTTGCCCACGCGTGAACTGTTCACTTACTACTTTGATTAATTACATGATATGTATTATGTGCTACATTGATCCTGTCTTGCTATCCTTCTAAAAACTAAAATAGTGTGTGTTGTGTGTGGCTAATAAACTTTGGCAATTCATCTTTGTGGTTTAATTCAACCAATATTACCACGCACACCCCCTAAATACAACACATTGACATTGTCAAAATCTTTTCGTACCTATTTATGATTAGTCAGTTCAGCTCCACGCATCTCCGCTCGCTTCTATGATAACGCATCCTAAGTTTAAAGTCTTTAATAACTTCACTTTAAGTTGTTAAAATGTGAAACTGAACGAGCATACCTTAACTTGACTTCCAACTTAACAAGCAATGGTTAAGGAAAATGTGAAAGAACCGGTATGTAGTGTTAATATGTACTATAGGTATGTATGTATATGTAGACATGTTTGAACGTAAAAATACAACAAAACATACCGTTATGGACTTCATTCGCGAGGAGTCAAATTGATATGTTGTAGTTTTCTTGTTCGAGTGATCAATGTTAACTCATAGTGAATGTTAAGCAACGTGCAGCTCGGTCGCCGCCTGTAATGTCCCACTGCTGGGCCAAGGCCTCACTGAAGATATTAGTACAGTGAGGAGGATAAGGCATAATCACCACACCACGCTTGCTAAATGCGGGTTGGTCATCACAACCCGAGCCATGTTTGAAAAGTAGGATACATGTTTTCGCTGGACCTGGGAAATAATGTAGCAAGTGGAGGTGTCTCAGTGGTATTCTACTGAGTCCGAGGCGTCAGTAGAACGCCGGTTTTCAGACGCCCCCGACTCTTCAATTCTTATACAACCCTGTGGAGTGTCTGTTTCTCTGTCAGTCTCTATAGTTACATTACAAATTCTATCGTAAGAAGGCATGTCATTAGTTAGGCATTTATTTATTAATACTTACTAACACTTAACTATATGGTATAAAACATAGTAAAAACTTATTTTTATTTTGATTTACGGTAGAAAGGACAAGCTCGTTGGCATGTGAGAGCGCTTACTGTGTCGGGGGTTGCGGGTTCGATCCCACCCGGAGTTAACGAGAGACGTCTAGGTGTCAATTATATTATAATCATATAATGTGTATGTATATATAATAGTCTCAGTTAGTAATTCCATAATATAATAGATTTATTTAGATTCCATAATAAAACCTAGAGCTTAGTTTGGGTCTAACTAACAGTGTGTGAATTTATTATTATAATTAAACGGAAACTTACGTACGACGGACAAACAATAATGACATTAACGTAGGTACGTTTCAATTAAAAGTAAAATAGTGTGTGAATTTGTCCCCAAAAATATACTCTTAAATGATAAGACCGTATTAGAGTAAAGAATGTAAACCGTTCAATCGGTGATGTGTTAATTAAAACAGAATCATACTGCCAAGGTGGACGGAACAAGTCACACAACTTCTTACAAGTTTACCTTCACTTGACTTATCTGACTTACATTAATTTTAAATACTTGTACTTACTAATATTTTATTACGTTTTAGCGCCCCGCGGTTTTACCCACATTGTGCCCGTTCCCGTGGGATAAAACGTACCCCATGTGTTATTCTGATGTATCACTACATAGTATAAAACAAAGTCACTTTCCGCTGTCTGTCTGTTTGTCCGTATGCATGCTTATTTCATTAAAGCTACGCAACGGATTTTGATGCAGTTTTTTTTATAGATAGAGTGATTTAAGAGGAAGGTTTATAAGTATAAATATTCCCGAAATTCCCACGGGAACGGGCACAACGCGGGTAAAGCCGCGGGGTGCGACTAGTAACCTATATTACTGTACAGTTTCATCCAAATCCTCCCAGTACTTTTTTAGTGAAAGAGTAACAAACATACATACATACAGACATACGAGTACATATGTACCGTGTAAGTACTTACATTTACTAATACTTATGTAGTACCTAGTTGAGTACAGTTATCTTCACTGTGGTTTTAAAAAGCTATATTTAGAGTACTGTCGTAAGTAGATTACGATTATGTATTTACGTATGTATGACGGTCTTAACGTGACTAATTTTATAAAGTGAGTTGCTATACTAAAGTGCTATTAAATTATTATACAGTTGAACTACATAAAATCCATTTCATTCAAAATTGTCTAAAATGTAAAGGTTTATTCCCGTTGTCCCCGTACTTTGTAGGTAGAATTTCATTATGGCTTTCGCGGTACCACTATCCCCGCGGACGGGGACACGGCGTACGGGACCAACGGGAAAACACTGAAAATATCTTTAATATCACTGTTATCTTTAAAAAGAATGGAGTAACATACGGGTTGAATACAAAACCTCCTCTTTTGAAGTCGGACAATAAACAGAGGAAAATTATTTAAGTAAAAACAAACAGTTAATTTATATAATCAATTTAATGTCCAGTTAATTAACTTTAATTGGCTTCTAACAACAAACTAGTACCTTCGTATCATATGAAGTTAGTTATTTAATTTATCTAGTCAAGGAAAATACAATTTATGTAGTGTACCAAGCATTATGGGTAATATTTTGTGTAATAGTGGCTGTACTGGATATCTAGCTAAATAATTATAGATATAGATCACCTATAACATGACTATAGGCAGCCTCAAGTCTCGCAGACTTGTCATGAGACAAACAACTAACAATAAGTACAAAGTATACATGACGGCGCGGTGTGTGTGCCTCAGCTTGAAGCAGCGTCCCCACTTGCTCGACCTCGGGGCGAGGCAGCCCAAGAGCCGAGGCTGCCTCCAGTGGATCACATATAATATCACTCCAGGCAGCCTCAAGTTGAGCAGCCTCGTCTTGAGACAAACAACCTACATAGTTTATTTAGTGGACAGACTGAAAATCAGTGCTGTGTCGCACCAGCGGCTCGGCGGACACTGAGTCTGCTCCTCTGCATCGTAAATTAATTTGTTCTCTGTTTTATTTTTGTAAATTGTATATTTTTGATGTGGAAATAAATGGTTTAAATAAGTAAAAAATATACATCGTGCCGAGGCATGCCTCAGGTTGAAACAGCGTCCCCGATTGCTTGGCCTCGGGGCGAGGCAGCCCGAGATCCGAAGCTGATGCCTCCAGTGGATAACCAGTTGTCCTACCTACATGAGCTATGAACGCGGTTATACGATGCGCAAAAATGAAATATTAATATTCAATCACAGTTCTTGTGTTATACGTACTCAATGCGAGGTCGCCTCTCGGTCGACGTAAACGGGTAAATTTTTGCAATACTCGTAACATTATTAAATATTAAACTAGCAGCGCCACGCGGCTTTGCCCGCGTTGAGCCCGTTCCCGTAAGAATTTTCGAAAATCTTAGTGTGCACTTACGTCACTTGAAGAACCTTCCTGCCAAATTTCATGTTTCTAGGTGTAGCGGTTGAGGCTGTGCGTTGATTATCAGTCAGTCAGTCAGGACTTTGAATTTTACATATATAGGTAGATGCAATATTTTATTTAATTGATTAGCCTATTGTATAAAATCGCTACTGATTAATATATTTCTGTTAAGCTACTTTGCTATGATTGAGGGATACCGAACGTTGAAGGTACGTAGCACAACATAGCTTCACTACATAGTATAAAATAAAGTCGTCTCTTTTTCGTGTCTGTCACGCTGTTTGTCTGTCTGTATGCTTAAATCTTTAAAATTACGCAACGGATTTTGATGCGGTTTTTTGTAATAGGTAGAGTGATTCAAGAGGAAGGTTTTTATGTAAAAAAAATCCCGAAATTCCCACGGGAACGGGCACAACGCGGGTAAAACCGCGGGGCGCTGCTAGTTGATTATAATTTACTAGCATCGGCATCGCCTGTGGTTTAACGCGTTGTGACCGTTTACGTGGGAATTTCGGAATGAAAATAGCCTATAACCTTCCCGTTGAATGTGCCTATAAGTATATTACAATAAAAATAATTCGAACCAGACTGGTAAATCTCAAGATTAGTCTGAACATACAATCAAATTTACCTCGTTAAAGTATAGATAAACCAATGTGGATATACGCCAATCATATCAAGGGTAGTATAAGATCTTAGCACATACATACCTCTAGTAAGATAACCTTGTAAAGCAACGCCTTATATTCCGTTAAGCTGTAGCTACATTTTGTTTAAATGATACATAATAATATAACATAACCAAACGCATTCTTACACTATTTTATACCCTTTGTTTCTACCTGAGTCTACAACACACAAGCAACATTCAGTTCTAACACGACGTCATAAAGTTCATAATACACAAATACACCCCTACCTTTGTAGGAAATTTCTTTGCTGCTGGGAATTCCTTTGCGGTGTATCACTACACAGATTACTTGATAGTGAGTATTGGGTGACGTTTAGTATTCTAGGTACGTTGTGGGTTTTGTTGGTATTACCTAGTACCTAAAGGGGAATACTCCTATAACAGGGAAGTAACTAGCGTGATTAATAACTACAAGTCACCGTACAATGCACACCTAGTGAGTAAGGGCGGGTTGCGTCAGTTTACGATCACGCACTAGTACCTAAACAAACAGTAATACAAAATGTCTATCTCAAAGGACGTAAGGAAATGTAAAACCATCATTTCAACAGACTATCATTTATGTTATGAAACAACGCTATGTATTGAACAGAAATTTAACAGCGTGCGTAGTCTTTTTAAACGTTTGAAACAACCCACCCTAATTTAAGCACTTTCTAAGCGACCACTTGCACTAAGTTTGTATAACAGTAGGCATGTCAAGTCAACTAGGGTTAATTCATTTGAAAAAAAATATTGTTCTGTACCTATTTAGGCTTGTTTTTTTGCAACCTTTTCTGATATTTATTTTTATTATTATTTTAATACGGTTAGGTTAGTGACCAACCCTGTAGTCGGACTTTTTAGACAGCTTTAAGGCCATATGGTCTAACGATTGCAACAAGTGGGACCGGCTGCTTAATTGGCCCTCCGAAGCACGGTAACTACGGTTAATTTATGTAGATTTATTTGTTTAAAAGAATGAAATTACTTGTTTGGATGTAATGTAGGTACCATCACAATTAAAATACCTTTTATCTAGCTTAGCCTAGACTAGGTTTTAAATCATCTGAGTCTGAATCCTCCCGAAAAACGACCTTAATAACCTACCCAGAGCGGGGTCAAGCCTCCCAAACCAAGATTATCTTACTCATAAAACAAAATCCATGATCTTCAACCTTACCAAGTGGTATTAGTTTGTATTAGTTAGTTAGATTCCATATTACAAGCTTAGATTAGAGCTTAATTTGGGTCTAATTAACCGAGTTTGAATTTGTCCGGGTGTACAAAGCCATATTTTCCTACCACTCCGACTGGAGGACTGCCGACCGTTCTGTAACCAACACAAAGCATTGAATTCAATCGTAAATCATTTCCGGTGCCCATCACGAGGCACGATGCGCTCTGTTTGTCCGTTTTATATTAATATTGTGCAAAATGCATTGTGCGTTATGGGAATATCAGGCGCACAAACAAACTAACCTAAACGTACATTATAGTATTATAGTTCTTTCAAATTATATACTTACTAGCAGCGCCCCGCGGGTTTGCCCGCGTTGTGCCCGTTCCCGTGGGAATTTTGGGCTGAAAAATAGGACTGCGCACTACTGATCACTACTCACTACATAGTATAAAACAATGTCGTCTTCCGCTGTCTGTCTGTCCCTATGTATGCTTATTATCTTTAAAACTACGCAACGGATTTTGATGCGATTTTTCTTAATAGATAGAGTGATTCAAGAGGAAGGTTTATATGTATAAAAAATCCCAAAATTCCCACGGGAACCGACACCACGCGGGTAAAACCGCGAGGCGCTGCTAGTCTGATATAATAGAGTAATATCCAGTTTAACATTCATTCAGTACTTGTATTGAATCCAATATCTAGCTTACGAGTAAAAGCTAAAACGCGTAAACAATTGTTACAAAATGTGCCGTAATTGCAA
Source organism: Cyclophora albipunctata (assembly GCA_963082685.1). Taxonomy (NCBI): domain Eukaryota; kingdom Metazoa; phylum Arthropoda; class Insecta; order Lepidoptera; family Geometridae; genus Cyclophora; species Cyclophora albipunctata. Next base: position 9,750,416 of record OY720127.1, read on the forward strand.
CACCATGGCGGGATGGAAAGGCCACCGGACATAGTTAAGTACCTAATTATCAATTTAACAGATTACCTACAAAGTGCTTACGTCAGCTTTAAGATGTTCTGTTTGTTTACAAAACAAACAATTTAAATCTGTGTAAGTATATTTACGAGTACGGAATTTGAAATGTAAACTGTAGAATCCGACTATTACATAATTATAAAATGCGAAAGAATGTTAGCATGGATGTATGTTTGTTACTCTTCCACGAAAAAACTACTGGACAGATTTAGATGAAACTTTACAGTAATATAGCTAATACATCAGAATAACACATGGGATACATTTTATCCCGAAATTCACAAGGGAACGGGGACGCTGCGGGCGAAACCGCGGAGTACAGCTAGTGTAGTATAAAAATGTAGTTCGAGAGATTAGCTTTTTCAAAGTAACTCACTGAAAAAAACATGAAACTGTAAATGTCTCATTGTTGTGCAAAGGCTGTACCTTACCTTAAGTAAATGAGTAAGTATAGGCTGCCTGTCCATTAAGACAGAGCGAGGCTGTGAAGCGGTTTCTCCGTTTCGTTTTCCGCTTCGTTCAATGGACCGGAGCCCTACACTCGTAATCCCACAGCGGGGCAAAGGTATTTCGTCTCACAGAAGATAAGCAAAGTAGTCAAGCGTAACGATTATTCTACCTAATGACAAGTTAAAAATAATTTGGATGAAATGGAATAATATTTTTATAAAAAAGTTCAACCAGGAAGTTATGATTTTTAAGTTCAGTATTCAAATATCAAAATTGATCAAAGTTAGTAATCAAAATGTTTTTCTCATCGTGTGGTCGTCATTAAAATACTACCAATACGTTTAAATAAATTGGTGTTTTATAAATAACACCGGGTTTTTTTACCATTAATTAAAATAATCGTTATTAGGAATCCTGTTCAATATTTATAGTTATTGTAGTAGTCGGTAGGTTTTTAATTAAAAACAGAGCAATATTTTTTGTATAAAAACGAGTTATTATAAAATTTCAAGTTATTAATGTCTAATAAAATAGAATTATTAATAATAACAAGTATCAGTTCCCCATATTCATTAATTATACAACGTATTCAATAAGATTCTTATTGTTAAGCAACGTGCACCTCGGCCCCTACTTGGATGGGTGACCACTAGTGGCATTTCTGTAACGCGCGACCGTACTTCCGATTGCACGTTGAATTGTCGGTCCCGGTTGTTTCAATCGTTAGACCATGTCAAAGGCCTTGAGGCGGTCTAACAACTCCGACACCAGGGTTGGCCACTAACCTCTTCGAATTTAGGTACTTAATCACCTTGCACCTCTCTTGTTACGTCTGGGGTTAATAATATCAACAAAAACTTCAACCAAGTAAAAAATAAATTTCTATATTCAAAACGATGCTATTTTCCAACCGTAAGCAGTGGTTATGAAAGACTTCACAAAGTCTTCGACCTTGCTACGAGTATTAGTCAGTTCAAGACAGGATTATATTCAGACTTCGGTGTTCAAGGTCAGACGATGCAATTACTTCATTCACATTTCAGGATTCAACGTTTCAGTGGGTGTCTGGTGTAACCGAAGTAGGATTAAGTTAGGTCGTTTGAATTAAGTTGGTTTTTTAAAGATTTGGAATATTATTTTCTTATGTATTAAGTTTAGGTACGTTTATGTAAGTTTTAAGTATGTAATTTGGATTATTTTTAGCTAATCAAAAATAAGTACAGAGCAATGAGATGTAATATTGTGGTAGGTAATTATCTAATCATTAGCTAAGAATTGATGAAACTTAAGAAATTAAAAAACTCTTTTCTATATACCAGCAGCGCCCCGCGGTTTTACCCGCGTTGTACCCGTGCCCGTGGGATTTTCAAGAGAAAAGTAGCTTATAACCTTCCAGTTAAATGTAGCTATCCATTACAGAAAAAAAAATTGGACCACTGTAGTCCCTGAGATTAGCGCGTTCAAACAAACAAACAAACAAACTCTGCAGCTTTATAATATTAGTATAGATTTGTAAGTTGAAAATAAATACTTTAATTAGTAGTTTTATATTATTTCTGTACTACTTTAAACACTTGTTTAACTCTATTGTTCATCAAACTCTCAAGAGAATATGCAAATTGGCTTATAAATACCACACCAGTGCTGCCACCTGCACGCTAATAGATGTAGCTTTGTAACAGCGCCATCTAGTATTGAGTAGAGGACCTAGTCATTGAAGTTTTTTATCAGCATGCGATAAAAATGCCAATAATATTTTTAGGGTTTCTTGTGTATTTTATATATTTTTATTTAACTATTATATCAAACATATTTAATGATAAGTAAATTAACAAGTATAGGACTAATAATTATGGATTGATTGACGTAAACTAAGCTCTAAGCAGATTTTAATTTTTCTTAGAAATAATTAATAGAAGGTTAAATGCATAGGTACCTATGTAAGTTTTTTTAAATATTTTTAAGTATTACTTAAGAAAACTTAAGCCGGACCGACTTAAGTAATAGTTTACTTAACAAAAATAGCCGCCGGATCCACTTTGAACTCTTAAAAATCACTTAACAACCATAAACAAACATTGTTTACCTACTTTTAATTCCTGATATTTGACTTCGCATTTTGTTTATTTATATTACACTAGCGGCGCCTGGCGGCTACACCCGCGTTAACAACTCGTTTACGTGATTTTGTTTAATTTATAAACGAGCTACGGACCCTCAGAAATCTTTGAAAAAGGCTCCGATTAGGATGAGACGTTTCAAGGTCAAGGTGAAGACTGACCAAGATAAATTAAGATACCTATAATTTTATTTTCAACCTAATTTAAAAAGCAGACGAAGGAAGTTATGTTTTTGGTTCGATACCTAATCGATTAAAAAACATCGAAATGATCCTATTTTAACAGATTTCAGTAAAAAGCCAGATTGATGTCTGGTGTTCGCTAAAAAAAGAGCTAAAAAATAAATCCTACTAGTCGTACTAATATTATATACTAGCTGTGCCCTGCGGTTGCACCCGCATTCATTCCGTCACTGCTTGCCTTTTAAACCTTCCCTGGACTTTCATGAATATTTCAAGACCAAAATTAGCCAAATCGGTTCAGCCGTTCTCGAGTTTTAAGCAGACTAACGAACAGCAATTCATTTTTATTATATTTTTTATTATAAAGATGTGAAAGTTTGTGAGGTTGTAAGTATGTATATATGTATGTTTGTTACTCTTTCACGAAAAACTACTGGACGGATTTGGATGAAACTTTACAGTAATATAGGTATACATCGGAATAAGACATGGTATACATTTTATCCCGAAAAACGTGGGTAACCGCGGGGCGCGGCTACTCGTTTACTAATTTGTAGCAGTCGCGTAAGTATAATAGATAAAAGGGCTAAGATTTTGTTAAACAAACGCACCTATTGTTCAGAGACTTGTCTCTGTATTCCAACAGTGGTTATCAACAAGTATCCGTTGTGGTCCCTAAAATGACTATTAATAGACCTCAAGCGCTCATCCGCCCAAAGTAGTTGGTCCTGCGGGAATCGGTTGGGAAACATGTCTGGGACAACGGGATGAGGGGATGATGGGGAACATTTTCCAAGCCTTCTGTGCCTCGAAAAATTAAACATTACTAATCTACACTAATATTATAAAGAAGTAAAATTTGTAAGTTTGTTTGTTTGTTTGTATGTTCGAGGTAATCTCAGGATAGATAGCCACATTCAACGGGAAGGTTATAGGCTATTTTACATTTCCACGGGAACGGGTACAACGCGGGTAAAACCGCGGGGCGCTGCTAGTCTTGTATGCTAAAATGTGTGTTGGGTAAGCCTTAGTACTAACTATTACTACGTAGTACAAACGATGTTATGGAAAAAATGTGCAATACTATTTTAGTAGGATATTGGTATATATTTTTCTTATTGAAAGTATTACCAAAACATTAAGGTTCAATTTTAGCGAAAATCACAATATTTTTTATTCGGAATTTTAATTTAAAATCTTACTTAAGTATATTATTTTATTATATTCTTTTAACATATCAAAATATTATCTATCCTATTCATTTATAGGTTTAAAATCCCACATTAATACATACCAGCTGGCTAATGTCTAAAAGCAACGGGTGTTAATACCTATTATTAATTAAAATAAAAATTTCTCATCCAAAATTACAGGCATGCCTTTTTATTTCTACCCAATAAAGGTAGAACCTAGAATTTTACAGTACCTAACCAATCAAGTAGGTACGCCCCAATATGTGTGTTGAATCTCATTCATTCTTTAGTCAGTCGGAGAGTGAACGACGTTTTGAACTAACGTGCCTCTGCGCTTCACAGAATAAAACGCGATCGAAACTTCGACGAAACTTTATTTGAATTTCGATTCGTTATTTAAATTATTATTTCGACTCCGTGTCATTTTTGAATTTCGAATCTCTGTGCACTATTATTTTTTAATTTCGACTATTTGTGTATTATTATTTCGAATTTCGAACTTTTGTGTTTATTCGACTGTCGAATTATATTTTTAATTTAAATTTGTTGTGTTTTGTGTTGTGTTTTTAATTGATTTTATTGAAAAATGATTTTGGATATTGTTTGCTGATTTTTTGAAGGAGAATTTATTTGGTAAGTTTTGAAAATTTTAAAGTAAACATAATTTTTTTGAATATTTTATTTAAATTGTCTTTTTCTAGCATTAATATTATTATTGACACGTTTAGTAAAATTGTTTCCATTCGTTTTGAATATTTTTTCTACAAAGCATTCCAATAGAGCTATTATTAAAATATATTACGGACCCAAATGACACTAAAATGTGTATCTAAGTTGAAACGATAAAAATACGGTTATTTGTCTAATTTTTGGAACAAAGATTTAATTTGTCATTACGTTAAAATTATTATATTTAGATTAAATCCATTTAATGTTATTTGATATCCATTTGATAATGATTTTTCTATTTTTATCTATAAATTATAAAATAGGTATTGAAATTTTGTTTAGTTAAAAATTATTCTTGACATTTGCAACTTTAGCTAAAATTAAGGCAAGATTTCTTTACTAAATGAACGGAACTATTAATTATATATAATGGGCAAATCGTGTGCATTTTAAAATATATATTTCACCGCACTTTTATAGATATATAAACTATATTATTTATTATTCGATGATTCGACTTAACGATGAATTCAACTGTTTGAATGTTTTTGATTGAAATCAGTTCTTTTATTATCCTTGTTTAAATTAACAAACAAATATCAACAATTTCAACTTTAAAGTCGTAAAAACTACATACAATTATTTTACATCCGACCATGTTAGTTATAAAGATTTTGAAATGATTATAAAAATAATTAAAAACTTATATTTCTCGTATTATACATACTCACCTACCCGCAGTATACAAACGTGGTGATTACGCCTAATCCTCCTCACTTTACTGATATCTTCAGTGAGATGAGTGGCCTTTGCCCAGCAGTGGGACAGGCTACGACTTTACTTAACATTTATTTATACTTCAAAGTCCCAATCTTATTTAAGTTATTTATACACATTAAACATCTTTATATAGAACCATATCGCAGTAAGTTAATCGCAACTACGCATACTTATAAAGTGCGATACTTTAAAAAGTTTATTTTGATAAAGTCCTCCAAGTTATCGACCAAAAACATATAAGTATTTACCTAATAAGAGTTATGTAATATGATATCTCTGTGCCTTGACCTTTCAATGCAGATAGTAAGAGATGCTTAATTGCAATTCTGTTGTGATCTAGGTATATTATTATTATAAAGCTGAAGAGTTCTCTGTATCTCAGAAACTACTGGTCCGATTTTAATAATTATTTTTGTATTAGATAGCCATATTTAATGGGAAGGTTATAGGCTATTTTTCATACTGAAATTCCCACGGGATTGGTCACAAGGCGGGTAAAACCGCGGAGTGCTGCTCAGCTATGAGAGTATAAAGTGTTATAATTTATTCAAACATTAATTATATAACATTGTATAATAATTGCTCGTGGCATTGTCCGACTAAGCGATGTTCTCATTGCGATTGTTAAGCAACGCCCGGTCTCTACTTGGATGGGTGAAGCGCTACAGTGCGCCTTAGGGCTTCCTAAGTTGCCTGTCGCTGTTGTTTTAATCGTCAGATCATGTCGAAGACCTTTAGGCGGTCTAAAAATTCCGACACTAGAGTTGGCCACTAACCTAGTCTAAACACACTACATTTTAGTTATGTTATAAAAATAGACTTTAATTTGTATTTGGGCTCATTCACGTTTAAGTTTTAATAAATTGACAAGTAAAGTTAACGCAAAGTAATATCTAATATTTAACTGCCCAAAGGATGTCCTGTATGTTTTAAAATCGGGTGTCGGCTTTTATACTGCCGACACAATATCGGAGTCCGACAAGTATGCTGCTACTTGGTATGCCTGATTAAAATACTGGCCCCGACAGTTAAGTTAATCGGAAGTATAAAGATTATTATTTTTACGTTAACACTATAAAATAAGTCATGTGGACGATAAAACTACAAACATTCAACGAACGGAAATAACTTAATAATTTTATAGCTTCCATTCACGTGACATTATTTTATTATTCAATACTTTTGTTGTACCTATTACCGATTTTAGTCTCAGTTGCACACTTTCTTCTTCTTCTTCTTCTTCATCGAGTGGATGGTCAACCTGATCAATCCTGGTGTCAGAGTTATTGCGCTGCCAAAGGTAAAGCAAGCAAAGCACACCTAAGTATATTAAGTACTAACTTACACTATTAAATTTTACGAGAGATAATTATGTGTGTGGTTAATTTTCCAACCGAAAGTGTTCCCTTGTAAGAGGAAGAAGGTTCAGATTTAATTCCATTGCTGCCCCATCATTGGACCCATTTCTTCACCGGAAGAAGTGGTTGAAAAGATTGGTCGGTTGAGATTTTGAATTTTAACTCTCGTGAGAAAACATATAATATAGGAACATTTGCACCTGTCTTGGTTGCCATGTTTTATGCTACTATTTGGTATATATATGACTAGCTGAACCCCGCAGTGTTACCCGCGTTATATCGGTTCCCGCGGGAATTTCGGGATAAAATGTATCCCATGTGTTATTCTGATGTATAACCTATATTACTGTAAAGTTTCATCCAAATCCGTCCAGTAGTTTTTTCGTGAAAGAGCAACAAACATACATCTAACATAAATCCATCCTCACAAACTTACGATCACTACATAGTATAAAATAAAGTCGTCTCTTTTTCGTGTCTGTCTGTCTGTATGCTTAATATTTAAAATTACGCAACGGATTTTGATGCGGTTTTTTGTAATAGGTAGAGTGATTCAAGAGGAAGGTTTTTATGTAAAAAAAATCCCGAAATTCCCACGGGAACGGGCACAACGCGGGTAAAACCGCGGGGCGCTGCTAGTTTATAATATTACGAGATAGGACTAGTAGGATTCGTGGGTACCCAACTTAAAGTCTAAGATCCATCAAGAGTGATGTAACTTACCAATATCTACGCTAACTTACAACTGAAAGTAAGTAAGTTAACCTATTGGTTGATAAGTAGCAGGATTAAGTACTTAGGCTAAGTAAAAGAGTTTTGCTTCAGCGGATTACATATTTTTTCTTCTTACTATTGGAATAACATTACTAAGTATTTATGCCTATTTTATATTTAGTTCTAAACACAAAAAGAGGGGTAAAGGTTGTCGTCGTCGTCGTCGTATCGTATATCTATTGGGCACCATAGACCCTTAATGAATGAGCCGATTTTGATGCTGTTAATAAATTGTGCTTTCATTGTGTGTGTTCATAGCTATAATATAAAATATATTTTTGATTTTCTCTGTCAAAACCGAAGCCTTACTTTGAAATCGCGATGTCACAAAGTTACACACATAAATAACGACTGTTAGATTTTTTTTATCGACACACAAAAATGGTCTACTTCCAAATTTGCTGGTAGTACTGCAATACATTTTATTAATAGGTACGATCTCTATAATCTTGTGAACCGTTATGTCTTGGATGAGAAGGCGCATCTGAGCTATAATTATCCACATAATATGTAGGAGTCTAGCCCCGTTACCCTCGGTTTAGACGTACTAGGATTCCTAGGACCTACCAAGGTAACCTTATAGTACGTAACTAGTACTTATATTACATATCTAAAGTCTAGTTAAAACTTTAGATTAATTAAATGTATGTTACATCTTATTAATCGCGTAACAGTCGTGTATGTCTAATTTATTTCCCACAGCTGGGCAAAAGCCACTACGCTCATTGAAGATATCAGTACAGTGAAGAGGAATACAATTAAATTAAAATATGTAGATATAAAAGTAAATAAATAACATTATATCGAATCGAATTTCTAAATTAATAAATGCATACATAAATAAAAATATGTTCATTCGTTTGTAATTTACATAATTTTACATATTTTTTAACGTTTCGATGAATATTTGTATTGAATTAGTAGTTAATGTCTAATATTTCTTCATTTACAATAAATGTTTGAAAGAAGTTAAAAGTCAGTTTTAATTATTATAAATTGGGGATATTAGTTTTAATTAAATTGTTGCAGAATGCAGTCATTAAATCTTTCATTTAGGAAGTAAGACCGCCCGCAGAATATGACTATTCATTAATTTTTTGACATTCAGTTCGGTAGTTCCCGAGATAAACACGTTTTAACAAACAATGAAACAAACAAACCAACTCTTAAGCTATTTTTACTATTTGTATTGGATTATAGATACGCCAGAAAACCGTCTAACTGCAGTCATGACTATAGCTCAAACTCCTACTATAGTAGGAACTTTCCAGTTTTCTTTTAAAATAAATAAATAAAACTACGTTGATTGCCCTTGTCTTAAAATTAAGTACAACAATATATTATGAATAACTTAAACTAAATCTAAAAAAAAATAACTAAAAAAAATTTAGAGGGCAAAAGGCAATGGCTCAGCTGTGCTGTCCGCTGGAACAGCGCTGAGTTTCAGCCACTCCTAGATCCTGAGGTGACCTGCCGAGCTACAAGTAGTAGAGGGACGTTGTCACGCAACGATTTTACCAGATTAATGCAAGTAAAATCATATTAAAATACTATTTATAGTCTTCATGTATGACTCTTGCGCAACAACTTATAATGAAGTTATCGGCGGAAGAGCTTGCAATTAAGTCTCCTTACAAAAGCGCCATCGTAAAGTAACTCGAGACTCGAGCTTTCGAGTTTAAAGCTCGATACTGGTTCCTTCCCTATTGTTATTCATTTACACATGAATGAACACAATGCGTAGTAAAATAGTTTCCTAGAAATTAACGAACTTTACTGTACGTTCGAGTAGGTTAGTGGCCGACCCAGGTGTCGGAGGTTTTAGACCGCTTTAAGGCCTCCGATATGGTCTGACGATCGAACCAATTGGAACCGAGATTTTTACACCCTCCGAAGTTTAGCGCTCAGATAGAAATGCTGCTATCGGTCACTCATCTAAGTAGAGGCGGAGCTACACGTTGTTTAACAATCGTTATCATTGTGTCTGTTCCTGTAGGAATTTCAGGATAAAAATATATTTTTTTTAGCTTTATTATATTAGTATAGATAGGTAATAGATATGGTCTTATTCCTGGTTTACGAATGGAAATCTATTCGAACAAGTTTTCCTAGTTAGACTATTTCTATTTGAGCTAGATCGAATCATAAATGTATTAGATACAATTTTAACTTTAAATCTTTTAAGTCGTTGAAATTGTCACCTGTCAAAGCATAATAATGTATCGCAATGTGATGTATTATGCTTTGACATTCGAACATTAGAATGACTTACTGTAATCGTATCTTAAAATAAATACAAATAACACAATTCATTGCTCGTTTAAAATAGTTATATAAACGAACCAAACGATCTATAAATAAAAAGCGATGTTCTAAATATAGCATTTAGGCGCCATAACCGACTCGATTACGTGTCGCCCAGAGTCGGTCAATTAACGTTAATGAAGTAACCCGCCGTTAACTGTAAGAATGCTACACATCTGCGGCACGTCCGTTTGTGCGTCTGTCACCTAATAATGGGGATTGGATGTTTTCTTTCCTTTGTAATTGGCTTGAAATATTTGAATTTTGAAAGAGTTAAATAATATTGAATTCTAAATTCGAATTTTTCTATACTACCTACTAATATTATAAAAGTGCGAAAGTTAGGCAAATGTATGGATGGATACATGTACTCTTTCACGCAAAAACTACTGAACGGATTTGGATGAAACTTTACAATAACATAGCTTATACATCAGATAAACACATAAGCTACTTTTATTCTTGTATTGTACGAGTGGGGAAACAACGCTTTGAAGTATGAAACGCTTAAAAAAGTTAAGCTACATCTGAGTATGTAGATACTTCTAAAGTATATTGCAGAATTTTACGAGCTGCTGCAGCGCTTTTTGTCTTCATAATAGAAAAGAACATACAAAGTTTCATACCCACTTATATTTTTTGTGATTTCTTTATTTGAAAGACAATGATGCAGTAGTATTCGAGCACCCACACTCAAATCTCTCTTATAAATCACGTGGGAAGCTTAATTTAAGTACCTACTTACTGGATGCAAATTGAGGACAAGTCATTGATAAGTCGAAAATTATAGATGAAAGTATTTCTTTAAATCCTACATGAAGTATGAAATAAAACAAATAACTTTTTTGAAGCTTGCTAAAGCGCAAGACACACTGGCGTGGTGTCACTCTGCACTGGCCCGCAACAGGCAAATACAATGTCACGCGACCCGCACCCGCGCTGTATGTGACTTGAAGATAGGGAAAAGAATTAGGGATAGCCGATAGAATTAAAGATAGAGACAAAGGGAGATAATTAAAGATAGGGAGGGTAAGGTAGGGGAGGAGGAAGAGATGGCGTGTTACCATAAACAAAATGGTTGCCCATGTTTGGAGACCTTTGCCCAGCCGTGGAAAAATATTGGTAAAATATTCAGATGCATTCCCTTTCATTATTAAAAAAAAGTCAAATCCTTTCATAAATGAAATAGATATTGGCATGCAAACAAAAAAATAATAAATTAAAAAACATGCGAATCGAACCTTCGTCTTAAGATGGTAAATAATACCGCACATTGCATAATAGAGATAACTTTACTTACCTCGTGAATAGATAAGTGACATGTTGTAACACCAATCATAAAACGGAATTTATCTCCAATTAACAGACGCATCATGTTACATCTAAAAAGTGCTCGGAGAATACGTTACGACAAGCGAACATGTAGTGTAACATTTTATTATATGAGCCGGCCCTCATCTAAGTAGTCTTACTGCTAAAACTAAACAAAAAGGATACTTTAACGTAACATTATCTTACGCTGCGTTACGCGAACATGTTCGCAGTTCATACGAACGTTTATAGAATATATTTCAACGAATATCGTATATGAAATGAAACCTTATATTTAATTTCCAATAAAAATCTATTTACAGATACCTGTCAAACGAAATTAATTCAAAAGCTTTTTCTAGCAAAAGTGGTATGTAAATGATTTTATAGACGCGTATGATGTTTATCAATGGCTATTGATGTCTCATACATCTACCATACACGTCCATACAAATATTATGATAAACGTAACTGTACATTCAATTGATTCTTGAAATTGAAGACTGGTGACCTAAAATATTTTTTGTACGTTTGCATTATAGTTTTGTTATTCTTATAAGTACAGTCAGCCAGATTTACATTTGTTTAAATATTATGCAAGTCCTGATTTAAAAACACATTGCATTCGAACCGTTTTATAAAAGAGACTAGCAGCGCCCCGCGGTTTTACCCGCGTTGTGCCCGTTCCCGTAGGAAATCCGGGATAAAATGTAGCCTATAGCCTTCCTCGATAAATAGACTATCTAACAGTGAAAGAATTATTCAAATCGGTTCAGTAGTTTCTGAGATTAGCGCGTTTAAACAAACAAACAAACAAACAAACAAACAAAACAAACTCTTCAGCTTTATAATATTAAAAGAGATATGTAAAGGTTTACGTATGTATGTCTCGAACAATGTTTAAACGTTTGTTTTACTTAGGCGACTAGTTAGACTACCCTTATGCTTCCGGATTTATTTACACAAAAGTGTTTACGACCGTACTCAGAGACGTCGAATGCTTCCTCAGTAGAGATTTAATGAGTGATTTTGACATGTAATGTATGAAAAATTACGTCAATTAATTGTCTTTGTAATGTACGTATCTGAGCGGCAGTTAGTATTCTAGGCAAACGTGCCAACAGAACACACTTCAGCTTTATTTTGATAAAAGCATCGATACAACAAAACACATTGAAAACAAGCCCGCATTCACCAACAAAGCTTCAGATAACTGTTATCTCCACAATACTTCATTATTTCCTAATCAAAATTCAAAGTATTTGTTGACAACAGTATAGGCAACAATGTAAACACAAAATTAATATGTAAATAAACAGATGACCTTAAAACTTTTGATAGGAGTGTTAATAGCAATAAAAAGCTTTCGAGTTTTAAGCTCACAAAGAGGTGCGGATACAGGTGTTTCACAGAAAAAGCTCATTTTCAAAGCTCTTTCAAGCCAATTTCCGTTCTATATAATTGTGTTAAGTTTCATAATCGAATGGTTTCCGGTACCGGAAAGCTTGGTTTTTAGCTTTTTGTAGTTTTAAGAGGAAATTGTTTAACTGTTTTTCTTTTGATAAATATTCTTTAAAATGATTGTTATGTGATTCGTTTTCTTTGAGGAAATTTAAACCAATATTCATTCTTGGTTACCTCTTATTAGTAATAAATAGTTTTAACGACTTAATTTAAGTTTGTACTCACGATAACTCTTGATTGGAAGAAATAGGGGCGTGTCACAGTGTGGCGGCTTTTAGGGAGATCACAAAATTATAGTAAAAAGTAAAGTTCGTGTAAGTTAGTGTCCAACCCTGGTGTAGGAGCTTTTGGACCTCCTCAACGTTTTCGACATGGTCTAACGGTGAAACACTTGGGACCGACAATTCAGCGTCAATTATTAACGTATTTAAAATATATAGGCGAAAGGCAAGTCCAAATAGGAGGAATTGAGGGAGACCTTTGCCCAACAGTGGGACACAACGGGATAAACAAAAAAACTTATAATGCAATGTTCTTTATTAAAAAACATCACTAGCCATTTTGGTCGCTGCACTTTTGCTGCACCCCATAACCTATCCCAACTTTCTTACTCGACTACTCCTTAGGATACCACTACGTGCACCCACAGGGCGCAGCTACTCATAAATATTTACAAGATTCTCAACCGCTTGAGTCACCCTCGATTGATGGGCCTCATCTCCGAAGTAACATGTTTAACGTCAATCAAACCACTCTCGATTCGGCCCTCCCTTCCGTACGATGCACTTGGGCACAGGGGCGTACTCAAGACTTTGATAGGGGCGGGTCGATGTTTTAATAAATTCACTGTAGGTGTGTACTAAGGATGGAATTGAGAGTTTTTAATGGGGGTGAAATATTTAAATATGTAACGGAATGACACTAGTCACTTTTTTAACTACAGGTGGGATCAAGCAAATTATTTTTTATTAATCGTAGTACAGTGTACAGTGTGTAGTACAGTGTTTGTGTGCGAAAAATTTGCCAGCTGTGTGTAATTATATGTAGATCAACAAAATCCAATAAATATTAATTCAATAAATAATAAATATTATTAAGTATTACTTAACTTATTTTATAAAATATCATTTAACAAGAATCTTTAAGACATAATTATAATATGACTGAAAACTATAAAACGTAACATTAGCATTATTGTGAGATGAGAAATCTTGTCATGAACAGCAACATTTCAATAAAAATAAGTACCGCAATAAACTGAGATATTCTAACGTTCACACAGATATCTTAAAGCGATAGTTTTCTACGCAATGCATCTAAATAAGATAGTTTAAATTCACCCGTTTTCTGTTTGACACTTTATTTAAACGTAATATATTTGACGTTTAACCTTTCGCAATACAATTTAAAACTGGTCAGACATTTATTTTGTATGTTTTGTGAATTGATTCTGTGTATTGGTAACCAATTTTCACTTTAGTGTTGAATTTAGAAACGCTTTTTATGTTAACTAAATTGCTTTTGACATTGATAAAGTTTTGCCGAAGAAAATTCCCATGGAATCACATGGGCAGAACGAAAAATTTTGTTACTTACATGATTGTCGATTTTGTCAAAATTGTCACGCGAGACCATTATAATATTTAAATATAGGAAACATACACCGATATATAATCACTGCAACATTCTTTACTGGTGAATCATGTACTATGAATAAATATTGTATTTATACGGAATTTCCTATCTTTATTCATAACTAGATGTTGTGATCGTGGTTATTTCTTAGCACCTTTATCCACAAACAAGAATATTATACAAACTACCTTCCGTATCCGATTATCAATTACCTTTAAGTTGTTTTTTGTTGACGCATTTTATTTATTAATGTTTTTCTTTGTTATCAAAATAAAACAATTCTATAAATTTTACTTTCAACAGTGGTCTAATAACATTTGGCTTATCTGGCATATAACTTTCGCCTGTATACTTCTATAACTTTTACCCCTCTATCCTTTTGCCCCTCTTTAACTCTCGCCCCTTTCACCCCTCTCCTTAGTCCCTCCCTGACGAACATCTTCATAATGTTAGCTCAGTTGTTTGTCTGTCGTGAGCGCCGCAACTCATGACGCCATTATTAATGAGTTTTTGATTATTGATTTACGAGACCGTGTGGGTTATTATTTTGAATGTCAATTTTGATTGTTATTGCAGTGAAGGGTCATAATTTAATACAATGTTGAAGGGACGTTTTGGATAATAACGGTTTGGAAATAGGGTTTCTATTATTATGAATCGTTTGTTGATTTCTATCAGATCTAACTTAGGGAAACCATACCAATGTTATATTTATATGTTATATGTTACTAGCAGCGCCCCGCGGTTTTACCCGCGTTATGCCCGTTCCCGGGAGAATTTCGGGACTTTTTATACATATAAGCCTTCCTCTTGTTCTCTCAAAATCCGTGCAGTAGTATTTGAGTTTATATGATGTATGATGTTTAGACTTTATATGCCTTTGTTTTTAGAGTACTTTGAGTCTTTAGAAACGACGTTTCACCTTTACTTTTTAAAATAAAATCTACAATAGTGGCTCGAACGCGACCCCCCGCATATTCCTGTACAAGATTCCATAATGATACACAGGCATAAAATAGAACTAGGTACCAGTACAATGCCCAGTTTTAACAAAGCTTCGTTTTGCCATCTTGTATAATAGTAAAGGAAACAGTTTTGTAAGTAATTGTACAGCGGAAACATGTATATTAAATGCTACTGAGGTGACTTGTCTTCGTTCATTCAGCCGAGTTAATGGTCTGCCTTTTCCAAAACAAATTATATTTACTTGCATAATGGAAATAAAGTTCTACGTTAGGACTTATAACTACATCGACAAGGGCCTAGATCCTAATAGCCCAAGGGTGGAAAAATTGGGATATTTCAACTTCCCGATAAATAAAATCAAAAATAAGTAATTCTAACAAAATGTTGAGAATCTCTGATTAATTAAAATTTAGCAGTGTTTCGTTATGTAGGCACCTCTTATCTAAGTGTTAATATAAAAACGAATATTCAAAATTGGTCGTCTACCGAACTCAACTTGTTGTACATGTTAATCTTTTATGCAATTTCGTAACTTAAGGTGTGACTTCAATAGTAAATCAAGTGGTAATATTTAGGTCTTTAGATGGATAATCATTATTTGAAATGCCACTGGGTTTAACGGATACGCTTAGCTTGTAGTTGCGTGTTAGTTAGCTAGTAAATTCATCTTCGCATTCAGCTAGTTTACTAGTGCCAAGCTGTTTCCCTCAGTTTTACCCGAATTTTGGAAAAAAAGACTAATAATGTGTTAGTCTGTTGTATATGTCATACTACTGCAGTTTCACCAAAATCCGTTCAGCAGTTCTTGATTATATCGTAAACAGACATAAAGACGCGGCGGGAGACTTTATTTTATATACTTTTATATAGATTATGAAATAATTATTAAACGAAGCTTGCGACCACGATTACCATAATCCATTGAAGCCGGTATTTGTGATTAAAGCCGATTATAGCCGTTATCGGCTATGACAAGTTTAGCGCTCAAATGATTTGAGGATTGTGACAGAAATACATTCTAATTATACCTACAACTTACGTAATACGCGATTCACTTCGCTTACTTACTTCCAGGTAATGAACTTGGGACTGTGTCAAACTAACGGCTATTCAAAGAACAACTGTAGAGAAATGAATTGTTGAATTTATTTAGTGTGATAACTGATAAGGTCCTCAATGTTTTGTCCTCAAATATACTTTTCTTTGATAGAGAACTGCGATTAAAATTCTTATGGAATTCCTATTAGAATGGAATACTTGAAATTCCTTTCTTGAAACGCATTAAATTACACATTGATGTCACCGAAGCTATTAATCTCTTTGAACAGTCTACAATCCACATAGTTGGCAATAGTACTGTTAGGTTTTCCGCAATAGGACATGTCTAGAATATCTAATAACCTAAGGACTTATTGAGAAGACAATTTATAATGTCTATAGTAAATTGTCTGGTAAACTGACTATAAAAATCTCAGTAGCATACGTGGTGATTACTTCTAATCCTCCTCACTGTACTGATATTTTCAGTGACATGAGAGGCCTTTGCCCAGCTGTGGGATTTCATTCCTTCTTACCCCATCACTGAACTCTTCCTCATTGTCATGATGGTTTGAATTTCCTGTTCTGTTTCTTCTCACGAGGAAAAGAGAGGAAGAGGAAGGCCAAGGGCATATGTAGACCAATTAAAAGAAAGAGCAAAGGTCGCGTCGTACGATCAGCTGAAGAGGATGGCAGAAGATAGAGAACAATGGAAAAAACTCCATCGACAAGAGACCAGCTTTTAAGTGTAAAAAAAAGAAAGAAAAAATATTGTATTGACTTACTTTCTATTTAGCCATTGTTCTGTTCAGAACTTGATGGTTTCATTGGCCGTTTTCCAATCCATAATTTCCGTTATTTGTCGGCTCCACTAAATAACATTCCTTCAGTACATGAAAATGTACACTAACCTACCGATTACGAATTATACATTTTCGTTAAATCGTTTTCTCTGATCTATAGACTGATCTATACATCTGAAGAGTTTATTTTTGTTCTTTTGATTTTGTTTGTTTGAGCGCGCTAATCAAAAACTACCAATCTTATTTAAATAATTCTTTTTGTAATGGATAACCACATTCAACGGGCATTCTATAAGTTGTTCTCCATCCCAAAATTCCCGCAAGAACATTCACAAAGCGGGTAAATCCGCGGTACACAGCTAGTTTTAATCTAAAACTACACCTAATCTAACTACAACCTTCAATTTTCTATTACATATTCCATGTATAAAACACACAACAACGTACATTCCAAACAATGCACTGTAATTGTGACGTGAGAATTGAATGATTACAAACGTTAGAGAATGCTTGCATAACTTGGAAAATTAATGGCTTGGTGAACAAATGAACGGTCAATCACTAGAATTGACAGCCTCCGTGGTCTTGTGGTTTGAGCGCTCGGCTCACGATCTGGAGTTTCCGGGTTCGATTCCCGGTGGGAACATTGTCTCACAAAAATCTCTTTGTGAGACTGCCCTCAGTTTGGTTAGGGCATTGCAGGCTGAATCACCTGATTGCTCGAAAAGTAAGATGATTCCGTGCTTCGGAGGGCACCTTAAGCCGTCGGTCCCGGTTACTTTCTAAGGATAGTAGTCGTTACATGAGCCATGTCAGAGCCTTTGGCGGCTCAATAACTCTGACACCAGGATTGGTCAGGGTGATCCACTCGATGAAGAAGAAGACTAGAATGAATGGTTATTCACAAGAAATGAATGGTTTAATCACAATCGCTAGGTACGGAAATAATTGAATGTGGGACTTCCGTCGCCTAGAGGTTATCACTACGCTTCAGATAGAGAATTCCGGGTTCAGTTCCATTTCTGTGAAGTTAATTAAATTTAGAATAGTTATAGGTAATTCTTTTTTTAAATATATTCCAATTAACTGACAATCTACTCGGTTTTTGGGTCGGTGAAAAAGAGGTATTTGAAATAAAATGGTTTTTAACCAAATTCAAAAAAGGAGGGGGATTCTTAACTCCACCGTATCCCAGTATTATATTATACTAGCTGCGCCCCGCGGTTTCACCCGCGTTGTACCCGTTCCCGCGGGAATTTCGGGATGAAAAATAGACGTTGGCCGATTCTCAGACCTACTCAATATGCTCACAAAATTTCATGAGAATCGGTCGAGCCGTTTCGGAGGAGTACGCGAACGAACACTGTGACACGAGAATTTTATATATAAGACTAGCTGTGCCCCGCGGTTTCACCCACAGCGCACCCGTTCCTGTAGGAAATACGGGATAAATAGTCCTATATCCGTCTCCTGGTTCCAAGCTACCTCCCCACCAATTTTCAGCCAAATCGGTTCAGCCGTTCTCGAGTTATAAATAGTGTAACTAACACGACTTTCTTTTATATATATAGATTATGCTCTACAGTATACTCGTATATATGTAAAGTAAAAGTAAAGTATTAGCCTGTAATATCCCACTGTTGGGCAAAGGCCTCTCTTCTCACTGAAGATATCAGTACAGTGAGGAGGTTCGGGTTCGTATATATGTATGCTTTTTTAATCAAAGACAATTCCTACTACTGTCACTTTTTTACCCGACTGCAGGACACTCAAAAGGAGGGTTATGTCATTAGGTAAATTACGAGAATCTTACGTAATTTTGATTAACTATATCGATACGTGGATCGGTCGCAAATTGAACAATTAATTGTATTAGAAACTAGCAGCGCCCCGCGGTTTGACCCGCGTTGTGCCCGTTCCCGTGGGAATTTCGGGATGAAATATAGCTTATAACCTTCCCGTTGAATGTGGCTATCCATTATAAAAAGAATTATTCAAATCGGACTGGTAGTTAATTTTTTATATTATAGATTCCACGACAGCACTCAAATACAAACTTAACTGTGTTGTTTACACGTTGCCTTAGCAACCGCCATTGCAACATAAAATACATTAATTATGTACCTTATTGTAATAGTAATAAGAGTTATGTGAAAACCACCATGCTTGCATGCTTCAGGGCTATTATGGAATCTAATTGAAGTGCAATAGCACTTAACTGGGGGTAATAAAGTTTAAAATCGTTTGATTTATTTAATATCGTAGAGTAGAGCTTAGTAAAGCTTATGAAAAAGCTGTAAGGTTTAAAGTTGAGTGAACTTTTGTGCAGTTGCTCCCTACGGTTACATCCCCCCTAATTGAAATTCGAACTTATCTCGGGTATTGCCAGTTAAATTTCAATATTTCTTCTGAATAATTAATCCCGAAATTCTCACGGGAACGGGCACAACGCGGGTAAAACCGCGAGGTGCTTAATCTTTAAATAACTTGTACCATACTTAATTACTTAACGCCCACAACATAGATACGAATCAACAATCTCGATAGAAACATAGTCTGGGCGTCACTATTAAGTTTAACGCAACTTTAGATTTATGTCTCAATTAAATAACACAATAAAAACATTACAATTGAAATAAAAACACAGAGAAAGGTGAAATACTGTTCTGACAAGCGAGGCGGAGTTTTATGTCTATGGTTCAAACTGAAGATACTCAATTCGGTTGTTTTATTTTATTGTCTATTATAGAATAACATGTAGTAGGGTTGTCTATTATAGAACAACATGGTATAGGGCTTGCTTTGGTTCTCAAAGATTTAGAGAACAGTATCCGGTCTAAGAGCTGTTGAGACACTGATGATGATTCTGATTGTGTCAATATCAGTTAGGGATAGCTGTTAACAATTATATAAATTCCATAATACAAGCTTAAGATTAGTTTGGGTTAAGGTACGTACGTGAATTTGTTCAGGAGATATTTAAAATACAGGCTGAAAATAAATCATTTCAATAAATACATTTCACCCGGATTAAATTGTTCGACTCTTTATACTTTTACACTCCACCTACTCTATCGACTGGTACGAGTAAAATTTGTATTTTCTGTCGTAAGCTCTTAAACCCGGTCCCATAGAATTTTGCCCACTGTCCTGTTTATCGACACGATCGCCATTGCTGTCATATTGAAACTTTTTACCGATTCAGTGCGGATGGCTCCGCAGAGGCGCCATTGAATGTTATAAGTTTATGGCGTGTGGCACCCGACAGGAGCCAAAATGTATACCTTTACAACTCGGTTTAAATGTTGTTTTCCAGACGTTTTCTCTAAATAAAAGTGTCTTATTTCGGCTTGTACTGTATGCCTACAGTGTTCGTTTGTTAATTTTGCGTGTAATAGCAAACTTCAGGGGTAGTAAACCTTTTCAAGATAAATATTAATTAGCTAGTACTTACAGTAAACATCATACAACAACACAGAAGAGATTGTGTATTTTATGGCATTATGTAGAGTTGTCGTAAAATCTAAATTAGAAAAAAGAAGCTTGGTTTAGACGAGTACCTACTAGTGATATGTAAAATAATACCAATTAATTATTTATCATGTCTTAGTAGGACCAGTTATGTTGGTGAGGACGCGGGACGCAGTTGTCAATGTCAAAGCACAAAACGTTTATGACTTCTGATAAAACTAAGTTACATACCTTCCATATCCATTAATACACGATTCAGTCACTTTTAATCACACAAAATCAATCAATCGACCGCTTACGATCAATTTCGGATGGCAACTGAACTACAAACACGCAGAAATAAAAAGAAAACACGATAAGTATTATTCATGGCGGATGGCGCTCCAGAGGAGCCATCATAGTTCCTGGCGTTGGGCGCCTCTGAGGAGCCACGAAAATTTTGTTAGCCGCCAGGCATAGAAGTTTGCTAAAATGCCCTCCGCATTGAATCGGTTAACCGAAATTGTACGACTTTACATACAATTCACACATGCTCCAAATATGTACTACCTATAGTTATTTTAGGTATTATTGTTAGGGAAACCCTGGCTATTAATAAACACATATATTTTGTCAAAATTTAAGGAAAAAAACAAACGTCTCAACTAATAATAGCTACTCATATAAGTAATAATAATATTATGATAATTTACGACTATGTTTATGTGTTTTACATTTTCCTATATCCCCTTCCTGTTGTCACGAATGTATTAGCTCTTTTCCGTGCAAATATGTTTAAGTATCCATCTATAAATAGGTAATCTATTAGATTACAATTTGTTTGTTTGTATAATAATAATAATAATAATATGTCTTTATTTCAGGCAATAGGACCCATATCACACAATACAATACAATATCATTATACATGAAAAATACAAAAATAATTAAAATAAATATATAAGTACCTAGTTCTTATTGTGGGGACACAATGTCATTTTGTATTGGCAGAGCGATGCACTGTTGTCCAGTGTTTGAAGGTGGAGCAGTCCATCCGCTCAGTCAACGTCATAAGAATCTCGTTGTTGGCTGAACGAAGTTTGTCCCAGAAGCCGGCTATTCGCGACCGTAATATAGCGTAGAAGTCAGGAGTTCCGCTCTCCGCAAACATGCCTGACGCACTACAGTAGCGGGGCAATTTCATTAGGATTCGGTACGCGTCATTGTACTGAACCCTAATAGTACTAATCGCTTTCCTTGTGTACGCTGTCCAAAGCTGACATGTGTAAAAGCATAAACAATATGCCCTAAACAGCGCCAACTTCACCCCTCTAGTACACTTGGCAAACCTACGCGCAAGCATGTTGCTTCTCACCGCCATAGCTCTGCGTTCCCGTTCAATGTCGGCATCGTCATTCAACGTACAACCAACAACGTGACCCAGGTATCTGAACTGTTCCACCCTCTCGATTATTGAGCCATCTAAATACACATCGGGGACATTCTCCGGACCTTTACCAGCTCTGAATACCATCATTTTAGTTTTGCTAACGTTATACTTCAGGCCATGCTCTTTAGCATAACGCTCACAAATAGACAGTAGCTTCCTTAGTCCGTTAATTGAGGGACTGAGAAGCACCATATCATCTGCATAACTGATATTGTTCACACAGGAACCCGCAACATTGCACCCTACCCTTGTGCTTCTCAGTTCCTCAATCAAGCCATCCACGTAGAGGTTGAAGAGGTCCGGAGAGGTCAGCCCGCCTTGGCGCACTCCGCATTCTAACATATAATCGTTAGATGTCGCGTCACCCCACCTAACAAAGTTTGTTTGGTGTTCGTACCAATATCTCAACAGATTGACGGTTCTTATCGGGACCCTCTTAGACTTAGAGAGCTTTCGCCACAGTAACCAATAAATTACCTGGTCAAAGGCCCTGCTTAAATCCAAAAAACATCCGTACACCGTAGTGTTTCTGTCCGTGTAGTATTTGATAGTAGATTTCATACTAAAGATTGCCGCATCTGTTGAGAGATTAGAACGAAAACCAAACTGCGCATCATTGACATCAACGCAGTGTTTCAAGTCAGGATATAACAACATTCTTTCCATGTATAAGATTGCCATATTTTTGCATTAACGCAAAAAAATATTTTGTATAGTTACTATATTAGATTCAGATAATAAATGAGCAAAGATCCAGCTGCACAAGCATACAAGTGAAGAAAAAGGTTTTCTTTTCGTTTTATCTCTTATTTTTAGACAAATTTCTCCATGTCCACATGAAGACTAAATGCATTTATAATATGTGGGACTTTTCTCTACATTTAATGTCGAGGATAAACTCAAAAGATTTTTTTTTTTAATTATGCATTTTCAGTCGTACTGCTACGTGCTTTTATAAATGAAATAAAGAACATCCGTGTGCGCATGGACTAAATGGACTAAATGCCATACTGCGGCGTGTAGCTGTGCAAACTAAAAACGTATAAATTGAAAGAGGCCTCGTCAAGAAAGTAGTTAGAATACAATAAAGTTGTTATGTCGTGTTTTCACTTAGTGTTGTGTCCAAACATTTTGTTTGGAGCAAATGTTTGCTGCTCTGCTGTTTGCTCAAAATTGTTGGCTTTATTTAAATGTTCGTGTGACCACACACTTGGGAAAGGTAATGCGTTTGCACTTTTAGAAAAAGTAGTTCGATAAATGTTCGTGTGAATGAGGAGATATTAGAAATATAAATATAATATAAGTAATGTAATGAAAGGTAAAGAGCGTGTTTTTTTTGTTCTTTTTTAATGACCTTATCTTTGGAACTACTAGTCGAATAATATATTTTTAATTGGATACTAATATAATGAAGCTGAAAAGTTTGTTTGTTTGAAGCCGCTTATCTCAGAAGTTACCAATCCGATTCCAATAACAGTTTTTGTAATTTGGATATTTTTTATTCGGAAATTCCTACGGGAACTGAGGGGCGCTGCTAGTGCAAAATGAAGGTACTGTGGTACTACAATATACTCAGTGGACAGTGATTACAGGGTATATTTTACCCTGTAAATCCTACGGAATCCATTCAATAACGTGGATTAAATTATTCTACTAAGTACACGGGTCTGTATCGCGTTAGAAAATAATAATACATATAGCGCATTTATTAAAATACTACCCGACATTTCGAGCGAATTACACCGCTCGATGACTGAAACATCGGGTACGTATTTTAATAAATACGTTATACCTATATTCTAACGCGATACAGACCCGTTTCATTTAGTATAATGAGCGCAAATCGTGCGACTTTAAAAAGTATGGGAACAAAAACTTTGAGAATCTCTTTCCCAAAGGTACAGTTAACTTCAAATCAAACAAACAAAAGATTACATTCATAAATTCGCCATTGTATTTGATAGCCACGCAATGACGTCACACGCAAACGCTCGCGGCGTCGTACTGTCAAACTTCATTTATAAAGTGTCAAAATGACATTTGGACTCATTGGAATCCACTTCGTAGTTGTTGGGTTTGAAGTTAATCAAAATTGTTGAGTTTTGGCTAGATTGATTGATGTTGGCGCCAAATGTGTTTGAAAATATCGTTTACAGGTTCGATTACTGTTTTTGTAAAAGAGTTATTGGGTGTTATGTTACAGCATTCTTAGTTTGTGGCATTTTGGGTCCCAAACTGTTTGTGTTACCGTTTTTTGACTTGAATTTGGATTCTAAGCATCATAATTCATGGCTCCATAATTCTTTGTCTAGTTTACTTTTTTCCTGATATGTTTTATGGTTACCTGTTGTATTATAACATACCTTAAAACGACGGTTATAAGTTATAATATACTAGCGGTTACCCGCGGTTTGATCCCTGTTGATCCGTTCGTTGAATGTGGCTATCCATTACAAAAATAATTAATTAAGTTGGATCTGTAGTATCTGAGATAAACCCTAAAAAAAAAAACAAAGTTACAAACTCAACCATTTTTTATTATGTGTTTAGTTAGATTGTCAGAGCCCAACAACTACCGCTCAGCTAAGTGACAAGTAATGTGTTGCAACGCATCTCATTACTGACGCCTCATTTCATTGGCATAATATCTTCATTGCCGCGTTAGATAACGAGACATTCATTTATTTCAAGTGTATTGTTTGTTGGTTCCTGACTCTATTGGACCATTTCACATACACAATGATTCGGTTGTAATAACTTCATTGATGGTTGAATGAGACTGTAATTTAAGTAGCTAAAAACGAGTACGAGTTACGAGTCCTCTCTAACATCGGTTAGTTGAGATTCTCATTCTTAGATATTATACTTAATATATATTTTTTTCTATTTGAACTCTGCCTCTTGATGAAAACCGTATGTACGAGTAAATATGTATATCCTCTTGATAGTAGCCGAGATTGGCGCCAACATGCAGACAGACAGACGCGGCAGAATACTTTGTTTTTAGCCGACTTCAAAAAGAAGAAGTTCGCAATTCGTTCGTAGTTTACTATGTAATGAAGATAAATGATTTTAACATATGTCAGTTTAATGAATATTATTCAGACAGTTCTTTTGAAGGAATACAAGTCACTTTAAAGACGTTTTCAAAAATCATGACACTCTATTGACAAGAAAGATTGCGGTCGACCTGTCGTGACGTTTCTGAATATTTATTCCCGGTATTCAGGACTAGGCCGCGGTTTCTGCTGCGTTGTGCCTGTTCCCATGGGAATTTCGGGATGAAAAATAACTTATAACCTTCCCGTTGAATGTGGCTATCCATTACGTAAAGAGTTATCCTAATCGGATTGGAACTATCTGAGATTAGCACGTGCAAACAAACAAACTCTTCAACAAGGACTTATATAATTTAAACGTAAAAGCAGATAAATTCTGACTCGGAAATCCTACATTTGTCAAAGCAAACATAAGAATAACGTCACATACACATACAATTTTGACATTGAACTTGACTCGCTGACATTTTGAAATCAACGACCTTACAAGTCGTGTGTGAAGTCTGTCTGTCTGTCTGTTACAGTAATCATTATCATCTATCGGCATGTAAAGGCATTGTGATGAAGAATAAATTGAGTTGTTTTTAACCATTCTGTGTAGTGAAGTACTGAGTACAAGGGTTCTGCTAAAGATGTTATTTTTACAAAAAGGTTTGTTAAACCTACTTAAAGATTATTAAGTAAATAAATGTCCAATCTTTTCTCGGTATCAATTGTTTCAATTGTTTCAACCGATACCCATAATTTTACGTACCTCCAAATCACGGTAGCGCTCCGATCAGAATACCACCATCGGCCACCCATCCAGGTAGGAGCCAGCTGCAAGTTGCTTAACAATCGCTATGAGCTAACACTATGTGTAAAGTTTTACTGCCTAGATCTCCCATCTATACTAATATTATAAAGCTGAAGAGTTTGTTTTGTTTGTTTGTTTGTTTGTTTGTTTGTTTAAACGCGCTAATCTCAGAAACTACTGAACCGATTTGAATAATTCTTTCACTGTTAGATAGTCTATTTATCGAGGAAGGCTATAGGCTACATTTTATCCCGGATTTCCTACGGGAACGGGCACAACGCGGGTAAAACCGCGGGGCGCTGCTAGTAGTTTATCAAGGGCATCGCTAGCCAATGCTAGCTCGCTAGTTGAAATATACATAAAACGGGAATCTAAATGTAATCCTTCCTGCCACAGATAAGATCAGTGAAGATTATTTCACGATCAGTTTTATTACGCGCTTTATGGTTAACTTTACGGTCAGTTAAATGGTCTATAATTACTGACATTTGGTTTGTTTGTGGCTACTTCCATCTGGCAGCACAGTGATTTAGATTTATCAAACTTTATTAGGAGTGCCACGGTGCAGCGCTGAAGCGACTGTGACTGCCGCTGGTATTTTTTAAGAGTTACGTATACCTCAAAAGGCAAACTAAGAACTTTTTAATATTAGTCGTATGTAGGTACATATGTCTGTTCGTCTGTCACCCACAATTTACTCATTATTCTCGCACTTAGCAGGTTTTTTTATAAATTCACTGGATACCTAATCCTCCTCACTGTACCGATATTTTTAGTGTGATGAGAGCCCTTTGCTCAGCAGTGGGACATTACAGGTTAATACTTTTCTTGACTGGTTCGTTCCCACCGTCGTCTCTTATCCCGTGGCCCGTCAGTAGGACCAATAATATAATAAAATAACAATTTTATGTATATTAACAATAAGGAAATGAAAACTCCATTGTATTGTAAGTTGAGATTAAGTACGGTTCAAGTCACTCGCACACGAAGCACCTCGGGCAATTACTTGGCTAAGTTTCAAAGAAAACTTACAAGTTAGTGAATAATCTCTAAGTATTCAACTTACATGATACTTATGTCACCCTATGTAAGGATTAACCGACGTAGGAAAAGGAAGTTCTTAGGCTTTTGCCTACTAAAAATGTCTACTATTGGATATGCTATTCAAAAACGAATTGTACTCAATTTGATTTTATTTTGATTGCTCGATTGAGTAAGCCTGAGCATACAAGTCGAAGAAAAATCGTAAGCTGCAACCGTATGCGGTTCTAAGATTAGTGGTGTAGACTGCAGACAAATATACGTGAGCCACGTGCGATTGCGGCGTGCGACTGCTGACAAATGGTCGTAAACCGTGTGCGGTTGCGGTGTGTGACTGCGGACAATTGTTCGTGAGCCGCGTGCAGTTGTGGCGTGCAAAAGGTCGTAAACCGCATGCGGTTACCGTTTGCGGTCGAAGAAATACAACCTTGTTATTTGAGACGCCGGAATCCGCCTAGTTTTAACTGCAAGTGTGCAAGTAAGGCGTACCAGAATAACCCTTAATGTACAAACAGTTTTAACTAATTAGTGACACTGTGACAGACGAGCTATTTGCTTATCTACTGGGTTTGGTTTTAAAACGCAGTCGCTGTTTCGTAAATGGTTTAATGAGTGGATTCCAAAATTCCAAAACTCACTAAGTAACAACTTTATTGTATTAATTAGTTTACTGGCTAGCAGAACAATTTACTATCTGCTAGTCATACCAATGATTAAGTACTAACAGTGTGCACGTTTC
The DNA here is from genome assembly GCA_963082685.1 of Cyclophora albipunctata. Classification (NCBI taxonomy): domain Eukaryota; kingdom Metazoa; phylum Arthropoda; class Insecta; order Lepidoptera; family Geometridae; genus Cyclophora; species Cyclophora albipunctata. Next base: position 9,778,055 of record OY720127.1, read on the forward strand.
CGAGTAGATATTCAATTCACACGAGTTAACAATCTGTAGAGCGGCGAACCGATTACGAAAACGATTAATTACCCATATCTACATCTTTATCATTTAAGTGTGATGTTATTTACTTTTGCAAAGCCCGGTGGTCTAGTGGCATGTGCACTCGCCTGCCAAGACTGAGGTCCCGAGTTCAATTCTCAGGTCGAGGAAGACACGTTTCCTACTTTTCAAACATGGCTCGGATTTGAGATCACCAACCCACATTAGGCAAGCGTGGTGATTACGCCTAATCCTCCTCACAGTACTGATATCTTCGGTGAGATGAGGAGCCTTTCCCAGCATTAGGACATTACAGGCTAATACTTTACTTTACTTTATATTTTATTTATTACTAGCTGCACCCCGCGGTTTCACTCGCGTTGTACCCGTTCCCGCGGGAATTTCGGGATGAAAAATAGATGTTGGCCGATTCTCAGACCTACTCAATATGCTCACAAAATTTCATGAGAATCGGTCGAGCCGTTTCGGAGGAGTACGCGAACGAACACTGTGACACGAGAATTTTATATATATGTATAAGATTATTTAGAAGACGTAACATTAAAACAAACGAAACCAGATCAGTTTTCTATTAGCCGGCGGTCGATGAGTGAGTGCGGTTGGTTCGGTTCATTAGAGATGACCTCTCGTTATTTATAACCGTAAACATCTTGATAACCGCACTTTGATGTGGACCTCATTCCATCCGAATACAGCTCAAGCACAATCACTCTTAAATATTGCTGCTTTTAACGTTTTAAGAACGAATATACATCAGAGCTGTGCTACGCTACTGTGCTATGGTAGAGAAGAGGGTTAAAAATTTAAAATCAACTATCTATACTTCATAATATATTTGAAGAGTTTGTTTAAACGCGCTGATTCCAGAAACTACCGAACCAATTTGAATAATTCTTTTTGTAATGAATAGCCACATTCAACGGGAAGGTTATAGGATAATTTACATCCCGTAATTCCCACGGGAACGGCCTCAACGCGGGTAAAACTACTAGACGCTGTTAGTATGAAAATATGCGTGATGTGTGCTATGACACCCTGCTAAGATTTATTCCTACTTTTTAGATACGCATTTTCATAACATAGTTAGTTTGTGTCGATGCAACTTCATAACACATCTTTGCACAACGACATAACACTAGAAGAAACGGTTCGTAGCATAGCCACGCAGCGTAGCGCTTTTGGAATGGAAAGACACCTTAAAACGCACATTTAACTAAATGCATCCAGTTTTAACTGGGTTAAACTGGTCTAATCTGACTTTAACGGGTTTTTGTGTTGCAAATTGATGGCTCTCTTTAATATGTGCGTTGAATTGTTTGTGTTAAGTAAATAGCGCTGTTTATTGCTCGGATTTTAACGTTAGTTTAACTGACGTTGGTTAATGGGTGAATGAAAGAAATGATTTCAGTGGTAGAAGTATTATACTACGGTATATTTTAATAACGTAATAATTATGTAATAGGAAGAAAGTGTTAGCCTGTAATGTCTGAAGATATCAGTACAGTGACGAGGATTAGGGGTAATCACCACGCTTGCCTAATGCGGGTTGGTGGTCTCAAACCCGAGCCATGTTTGGGCCTGTTCCCGTAGGAATTTCGGGATGAAAAGTAGCTTATAATGTTTCCGTTGAATGTGGCTACTCATTACATTATTCGATACGAATTGGTAGTTTCCGACATTAGCGCGTGTAAACAAACAAACTCTTCAGATTCCCGTTCCCGCGGGAATTTCGGGATGAAAAATAGATGTCGTCCGATTCTCAGGCCTACCCGATATGTACACAAAATTTCATGAGAATCGGTCGAGCCGTTTCAGAGGAGTTCAATTACGCACCCCGTGACACGAGAATTTTATATATTAGATAGAGTATAGAAATACGAGATTAGATCTCTCTTAGATGAATACGTATGTATAAGTGTACTGGTAGTAACTATTTATGAATCCATGGCATTTGTTTGGTCTATGCAACTTTGATGCATCGCGGACCAAAACGGAAAATAGCTTTATAAGGGAAACACGTTTCTAATGAGAAACATTGGCAAAACTCTCGCTTAGTAGAAAACAATCAGAGAAATTGTTTCAAGTGGTTTATAAATAACTACGTTATTTACTTATGAGCTCTTAATAATAAACGTGGTGTAACTAAAACACTGTTACAATGTGTTTTGTCTCTTTTGCTCTTCGGGAAATTGCGTATGTCAGAAAGTGACAAACCATTTGATTTATTAATTAGGCAGGATGTTTTACTATTGTTTGTAGCGGTCGTGGCGTGGTTTGACTAAGCGATGTTGGTGCAATGCGATTGGTTAAGCAACGTGAACGATCTCTACTTGGATGGGTGGCCGCATTTCTATCTGAGCGCTACTCTGTCGGTCCCGGTTGAATTGATAGACCAAGTTGAAGGCCTGTTCATATTCATATTCATTTATTTTGCGTATAAAGGTACAATAAAGGTGTTACATTGTTTTTTAGTTTGCCTGTGGTCTAATAATTTCGACGGTTATTACTAACTTGCTTTCGTAGCTTAGTACGTGTTATCGCTTTGATAAATTTAATAACAGAAGCTCTACACTGTATTTAATAACTTATAAAATCAAATTATAACCCATTAAATGCAGTGTAGAGCTTATAATCTTTCCGTACGAGAGACCTCCACAAATCGACAACTAAGGTCGGGTTACGCTTACACACCAGTAAACGTTAACACAATATGTCAGTATCAAAAGACGTATGAAAAATTAAAAATCATCCAGCCGTTCGACTAACTTTAACTAACTGTCCTTTAAGTAATGAAACAATGCACTTCATCGTTATTTTTTAACGACCGTATGTTACAATAACCAACTAGTTAAAGAAAACCGCCTTTTTCTTCTTCTTCATCGAGTGGATGGTCAACCTGACCAATCCTGGTGTCAGAGTTATTGAGCCGCCAAAGGCCTCTGACATGGCTCATGTAACGACTACTATCCGCCGCCTTAAATTATACAATAACATGTCAGAAATCATTCGTTAATCTCGAGGAATCATTTTATGTCTCTGAGTGCAGCGGTTCGCCCTCTAGCAGCGCTACGCGGTTTTACCCCCATTGGGCTCGTTCCTGTGGGAATTTAGGGATGAAAAAAAGCTTATAACCTTCCTGGTGAATGTTTATATCTATTACAAAAAGAATTATCCAAATTGGAATGTTAATTCCCGAGATTAGCTCGAACAAACAAACAATTTTTACCTCTTTATAATATTAGTATAGATGAAAAAACGGCCAAGTGCGAGTCGGTCTCCCGCACAAACAGCCCTGAACGGTAACAAACAGACGGACAGACGGTACTAAGGTTTTTACCCTTTGGGTGCGGAACCCTAAAAAAGGAATTGTACGAAACAATATGACTCCTTCTTCTGTGGCTATTAGTTCGTGCTACATAATCAAAGAATCTAATCTAACATTTACATTTAATTAGCCATAAAACTAATTGATAGCCCACTAAAACATTCAATTGTTTCATTGTAAAACCAACGACGTTACCACGAAAAGAATAAGAATTAAAATGGCTTAACTGATTTCGATGATATTCTGTAATCGTAATGGAATATCAATTATACTATTCTAATGCGAATCTGATAAGGATGCTAGCTGTCATTCCGTGTTTGGCAAACGTCAAACTGTCAAGTGTCGTTGACATTTCGCACATGTGTGTTGCGCAGTTTTTATTGAGGACGATTAATAGAACTTTGTATGCTTATTAAAGTATGTTGAACTGATTTGAAGGATTAAATGAATATAGTAGGATTTGTAGCTATACTAATAATACAGCTGAAGAGTTTGTTTGTTTGAATGCGTTAATCTCAGAAACTTACAATCCTATTCAATCTTTATTGAATCGCAAAATGTGTTGGTAAGCGCATAACTTCAGAACGACTGCACCAAATTGGATGATTCTTTTTTTAATGTGTTCCTTATTGTCAGGACAAGGTTTTTATATAAGAAAAATAAGGAATAAAAATCTCAAAATTCCCACGGGAACGGGGGCGCTGCGGGTGAAACCGCGGGGCACAGCTAGTAATCAATAAGTTTTTAGTTAGGCCAGTTGACAGATGTTTTAAAAACGTTAACTTGGCGTTTTACTTTTTTCTACATTTCTATTTTAATGCCAACAATGATTATCCCGGCTCTAAATTCCCATCTTGTCCCAGTTTTACTATTTCCTTTCTTAACCTTTCCATATCACAACCTCATCTCATTCTCTACATTGTCTTTGATTCTTCAATCACTATCCTTCAAACCCTAATAAAGAACCGAAGCTCTGTTTATACATTCCTGCCTACGTGCTACATTCCTATGTTAATGTCTAGATAGAAACTAACTGTTAGGCAAAATTGAGCTACTTGTGACCTACATCTTATTGATACTTTATTGGTCTATTCTGTGTCAATTATTTGATCTTTGGGTGTAAATGCTAGGTCAGTGAGTGGAAATATTTTAGATTTTTTTGAGAGAATTTAGGCGTATTCTATTTTTAACGAATAATGTCAAATGTCAAAGTCATGGTTATTTTCTCTTTTGACAGTGCCATTTCAGTACTTATTTATTTGGCTTTATATTGACTCTAATGCCGCACTCAGAGACGCCCATTTAAATCGACACTTAACTAATTGACATAATGTTTTATATGACATGTCAAAATCACTCATTAAATCTCTACTAAGGAAGCATTTGACGTATTGGAATGACATTTGTTATATATAACATAGTGACATATAACATATACGCGTACACAACACGGGTAAAACCGCGGTGCGCTGCTAGAGCATGATAATGTAAAAAAATTACAATAAATAAAAGTTTGTCAAACACACTTTTTTATGAAATTCTTGTTCTCTTAGAGCTCGTTGCAACTCTCTTTAAGAATATAGAGCCTCTATGCTCGTTTAGTCTATTCTTACTTCAATTCGGACAGAACTAATTGTAATGACTGTAGCCGTTGGAAGCCGATAGGTCCAGCGAGCCCGTGTCTTGGTCCGCCATATAATTTAATGATGAAGTTTTTACTGCCAGTCAACTGGGTTTACGATACTCGTTGTGACTAATGTTGTTACTATTACAGCAGGAAATGCTGTTTGCATGTAGTTTAATATATTTTTAGTTGTTTAACGAGAAATATGCAATTTCGAGTCGTATAGGTAATCTAATTTTAATTAAAAAAAAATAATTCTGTTTAGCACAGTGGTCTAGTGGTATGTGCACTCGCCTGCCAAGACTGAGGTCCCGGGTTCAATTCCCAGGTCGAGCGAAAACATGTTTCCTACTTTTCAAACATGGCTCGGGTTTGAGATCACCAACCCGCATTGGGCAAGCGTGGTGATTACGCCTAAACCTCCTCACTGTACTGGTATCTTCAGTGATACGAGAGGCCTTTGCCCAACAAGTGGGACATTACAGGCTAATACTTTTATACTTTTACTTAGCACAATGAATGTGACAAGACATGATATGATAATGATTGGATAAATACTGTGGTCGGTAGAACTCGAATTTCAAATATTGAACCAATCAACACACAGTATTAATCATGTCATGTCGTCTTCTGTCATGTCCGTTTTCCTTGTAGGCTTTGTGACATGACAATTAAAATGAACTCTGAGTTGATTGGTACAATATTTGAAATTCGAGTGTTCTACGGACAACAGTATTCATAAGGCGTTGTCCTAATAGAACGCGAATCGCGCGAATCGCGCGAATTTTACTCGTACGAACGCGCGATCAAACATATTGAACTCTAATAGGTGTCCTAACTGACAATCGCACGACGCGGTCTCAAATGTTTGAAACACGCGATGGTCGCATCGCTCGCATCGCGCATTCGCGTTCTATTAGGACAACGCCTAAAGGCAGTTCAGATAAAAAAAATTGCGAATCCACTAATAATATACTCATTAGGTATGGTAAGTTCAAAAGAGGCCAAAAACTGAGTTAAAATATTTGACTTTGACTTTGATTAACACAAGGCCAATCAACCCATTAATACGGAAAAATAAAATGAAGATAGCTTTCTTTATTTACTTAACAAGATGTCTGATTGTGTGTGTGTTTGTTGCAGAGAGTACCGGAGCTTGCGCAGGCGCCGGCCGAGATGCAAGCGCGACACAGCGTGTGGTGGCACCTGCTGATAGACCTGCCCATATTGTTGCTGGGTAAGTGATGTTCACACTTTTAGAATACATTTTAAATATGTACTTTTCACGTTTTAGAATACTTTTAACTTTTATTAGGGTACCTTTCACTTTTTCGAGTACTTTGAAGAGTACTCAAATATAAATTGTACATTTTTGTTGAGGTGCTTTTGTACTGAATTGCCTGTGGGAATTATTTTTATGCGAGAGAAATACCAGGCATCGTAGCATTGATATATAATGCGAGAACTTTTAAAAAACATAACTAGGTTTTTAGGTTTGGAATTGACATTGAACCATTTCGGAATAAACCACTTTTAATTGAGGATCTAGTTCAAATCACGTCCAAAGTCCGTTCGTTCAAAGTCCTCCAATAGCAGCATATAAACAAATAAATAAATATACCTGGACAAATTCACTCATGGTTAATTAGACCCAAACTAAGCTCTAAGCTTGTAATATGGAATCTAACTAACTGATACTACTACATATACATACACAAATACTTTATAAGAATATATAATTGCTACCCAGACGTCGTCGCCAACAACTATGTCTTCACATATTGTTGACTCTGGGCGGGAATCGAACCCGCAACCCCCGACACAGTAAGCGCTCTCACTGCCACTGTGCCAACGGGCTTGTCATTATTGCTTTTGAAAAAACTAACTCTCAACAGGGTCAAAACCTCCCCCAAACCATAACCCTGGATACGCCCCTGCCCACTCCATAACTTTTATACAATGCAATCGTAATAAACCAATTGAATATTCTATAGCACCTATCTGTCTCATTCGGATTGATGGAGTTCTATCCAACTAAAGTTAGTTTAAAGAATGAATACGTCTGCAAACTTTGAAAGTTTACTGCCCTCTCTTGAGCCTAATTTATTGTAAAACTTTTAATGAATGCCAGTTTGTTAATTAGAATGCGTCATTTTGCAATTGGCCGCGTCGCAAATTGATTGGATCATATTTAAAAACATTAGAACTGCTAAAGAGTATGCAAAAACTTGTTGAGTACAAAAGCTTCGGATTAAATTGATCGTGGCATACGGTCAGACAGACAGACAGGATCCTATAAGAGCCTGTACACGTCACTATAGCCATAACTGTAGTTATAATGTAGCCATAGATAGTCATACAATACTCTGAGAATAATTTGAATTCTTTGCGTCATCTCACATAGACAAACTTTACGAAAATATAGATGTATACTATTTGGTTAAGATCGACCAAAGACAGTTTTTTTCGCGTCAAACAAGTCAGACAAACAAACAAAAAACAGACTTTAGTGACTATGTGACTGTAAGGTTAGATTTTTTCTTTTGAGGTGTGGAACTCTAAAATAGCTGAAAAAAAATGCTAACTTAGAAGTTGCTAGTTTGAACAGCGTTGATAACAAAAACTACCTTTGGACAAGTAAGAGACACCAACCCTTTCAAAGGCTTCCATCAGTAAGAACTGAAACAATCGGAACCGATAATGTAACGTACTCTAAGAAGAAATATAGAGCTCATGTTTAATTCCCGAGAATTGGATTCAAAGAACACGAGACTCTATTTGTTTTTACGTTCTTCATCCGCGCATTCCGAATGATATTTAAGACGTTATTACAGTACAGTGTAATGGCACAAATAAGACAGCCGAAAATGTTGCATTCGGTGTTGCGTTGACAGCTGCAATTTAATAGAATAAATGATCAAAGGCAGTCAGAGGACCTGGACAACCTAGCTTGAAAATTACGTTTGTCAACCGAAGTAGATTGAAATAACATCGGCGAAAGTATTTGACCAACGCTGCATTGTATTTAGGGCATCAAAGATATCCGATATACAATTGCTTCCATTCTTTTCCGACGTGTAATCACGATGGATCGGTTTTTATAAACACTCGCACATGCGTTTAAGGAATGATAAACGGTAACCGATGTTTGTTATTGTTTGTGTTAAGCAAGGAGAGTAGCATCTGGTTTAAGATGTTTGGATGTTCAACTGGCTTTTTTAGGGTTCCGTAGCCAAATGGCAAAAACGGAACCCTTATAGATTCGTCATGTCTGTCTGTCCGTCTGTCCGTATGTCACAGCCTTTTTTCTCCGAAACTATAAGAGCTATGTTGTTGAAACTTAGTGTGTAGATGTATTCTGTGAACCGCATTAATATTTTCACACTAAAATAGAAAAAAAATAAAATTTTAGGGGGGTCTCCCATACTTAGAAATGAAAAAAAATTTTTTTTTTTTCATCAAACCCATACGTGTGGGGTATCTATGGATAGGTCTTCAAAAATGGTATTGAGGTTTCTAATATCATTTTTTTCTAAACTGAATAGTTTGCGCGAGAGACTCTTCCAAAGTGGTAAAATGTGTGTCCCCCCCCCTGTAACTTCTAAAATAAGAGAATGATAAAACTAAAAAAAATATATGATGTACATAACAATGTAATCTAACACCGAAAATTGGTTTGAACGAGGTCTAGTTAGTAGTTTTTTTTATTTTTTAGTTTTTTGGTTTGTGAGGTCGTTAATCGATCACAACCCACACGCTAAGTAAGTAAGTAGTAGTAAGTACAACGAACTTCAAGAACTTCTTTATTATGTTACTCGCTGCTACGGAACCCTTCATGGGCGAGTCCGACTCGCACTTGGCCGCTTTTTGTACATATTTACCATGAGCATAGGACAAGGATAAACGCTGACTACCTATATTGTTAAAGTGCAAGCAAACGCGTAATGCGATGGTTTAGACAATTTGCAATTTTTTAGACACATTACATGGAGTAAGTCTTGAAAGATTATAAGAATACTAGCAGCGCCCCGCGGTTTTACCCGCGTTGTGCCCGTTCCCGTAGAAAATCCGGGATAAAATGTAGCCTATAGCCTTCCTCGATAAATAGACTATCTAACAGTGAAAGAATTATTCAAATCGGTTCAGTAGTTTCTGAGATTAGCGCGTTTAAACAAACAAACAAACAAACAAAACAAACTCTTCAGCTTTATAATATTAGTATAGATGTTCGGTCAAGAACTTACGATCAACCTTCCCTTTTTTGACTAACCATCACAACAATATTTTTCCTTACCCTACGTTTCATATTCTGAGATTTGCGCGTTCAAACAAACAAACTTTCCCGCTTCTTACAATATAAGTAGGTACCTATAGATTAGTATGATAGGTCTAATACTTTTGATAGCAACTGCCTTCTAGCACATCTAAAATTTGCCTTCTAATATATTGCTTCAGATTATCTTTATTTTATAAAGAAAGACACTAAAGTCAATAGTTACTAAAGATCACCACGAACGCACAAAGGAATCTTCATCTCTCGAACAATCTCTTTCTGATAACCTCTTGCTCCGATGGTTAAGAATGTACTGTCGTTAATAAAAATAAATCTACAACAATAAGTATACGGTATTGATACTGAAGTATTGTGGATAAGATGTAAGAAGATAAGTTAGTATACCTATCTATTAATGCAATGAATGTAGATGAGTTTTATATAAGTATATATTGAAGCAATAGATACGTCAGTAAAACTTATCTACTTAATTGTACTCATTACGCCGCCTCGCTGGTCTAGTGGTATGTGCACTTGCCTGCCAAGACTGAGGTCCCGGGTTCAATTCCCGGGTCGAGCAATAACATGTTTCCTACTTTTCAAACATGGCTCGAGTTTGAGATCACCAACCCGCATTAGGCAAGCGTGGTGATTACGCCCGATCCTCCTCACTGTTCTGGTATCTTCAGTGAGATGAGAGGCCTTTGCCCAACAGTGGGACATTACAGGCTCATACTTACTTTTGTACTCATTAGGTAGGAAGGTCTAATAATACTGACCAGCAGCGCCCCGCGGTTTTGCCCGCGTTGTACTTGTTCCTGTAAGAGTTTCAGGATGAAAATACCCCATAACCGACTTGTTGCATGTGGCTATCCATTACAAAAATAATTATACAAATTGGATTGATGGTTTCTGAGATAAGCGCCCTCAACAAACAAACATCCAACTCTTCAGCTTTTTTTATATTTATATAGATAGATAAGAAAGAAGGATCGTGTAATTTAAGATAGCCTTTTCTTGAATAATAATTGATGTTTGTTATGCGTAAATCTCGTACGTTGAATTTATTTAGAGCATTTTGTCAGCGACTGTACTTACCTACTACATAATTAGTAAAACATTTTGGCAAGACAAAGGTTATCATCGTTTTTTAATATTTATGTTTCCTGGCGGAACAATACATACTTATTATGCACATGTGATGACTTAGATAATTTTAACATAATCTATATACTTGTACTAATGTAATTAAGCTGAAGAATTTGTTTTTTGTTTGTATGAAGAGTGAGAGAGTATCTCTTGAACTACTTCGAATATGTAAGACACTGAAAAATCACGCACATGTGGTTAATAAACAAATAAAAACACATCATTTCGTCATAAATAAAATATGATATTTATTGTCTATAAAATGTCCATCTATCATGTCCAAACCGCATCAAAAAGTGTTCATCCCACTAACATGGGTGGTCTAGCTAGTGTAACTCAACACCTAGCTATAGACACGACTAGATCATCGTTTAATTAGAAATAATATATCATTTTTGACGAGTATACATGACACGATCGTGCTGGGTGGTCGATTGCTTGACACATGTCATGCGACACTTTGACGTAACGCTGACATAACGTTGACATTGACACCACGTACAGTTTAGCACGAAATTGCTTACAAAATACTACTTGAATTTTATTAAACAAAAGTTCACATAATGTACAATGTACTTATGATACTTATGAATTGATATATTATGATACTCCGAATAATAAGGATTTGTTTTTTAATTAAACGGTATTGCCTGCAGTGAATTTTACTGGCATAAATATTTTTGTACTGCATTGCAGTTCAATGCTCTTTTAAAAAACGACATAATATATACTAACACCTACCGCCGGCTTTGCCAACGGCTTACAATCTGCTTTGCTGCAGACTTTACCGCCAAGCTTTAAAAGCATACAATAGCAACTTAACACATTCATTGGCGGATGAACAATGAATAAGCACAATTTTTTTTTTTTGTAACAGACATCAAGTCTTTCAGAACGGTGTACATCGTTATTTGATAAGGCTTTAATAACTTCCATTTCTTTCTAGGAACAGTGAAATTTAGTGTAAAATCTGATTTGTTTCACTTGCACTTATTTATTCGCCTTTGGAAGACAAGAGACAGATATAGGATATGCTTTGCTGCTTATATCATTAACTCTATGTATTATTTAAACTCAAGCAGTTATATCAGTGAAAGAGACCTTTGCCTGACAATATTACTAACCTTGTTGCCCTGCTGTCTTGCAAACCGTCACTGAAATCTGTTTTTTTTTGCGTTGCACCATACACAATATAAACCAATAAACTTGTTATTTACGACCGCTCCAGCCGGTAGATCATCACAAGATCAATTTATAGTGACGCAACGCTAATATACTGCGTTATGTAACGTTTAATACTTTCATGATTTATTTGTCTTTACAATGTCAAGTTCACGTGATTGAAATTCTATTGGAAGTGTTAAAGATTACTTCCTTTTTTTGAAGTGATATTGATTATTTTCTTTTCATTTTTAAGACATTCTTGGCGGAAAATCTAATGTTAGCGATTTTACAGTTTGACATTTGTCAATATAGGTACATAACATTTTAAAATCAAGCAACGTGCAGCTCGGCCCCTACTTGGATGTGAAGCCGATAGTGGCATTTCTATCTGAGCGCTACCGTGCTTCGGAGGACACGTTAAATTGTCGGTCCCGGTTTTTGCATTTGTTAGACCATGTCAGAGGCCTTTGGGCGGTCTAAAAACTCCGCCACCAGCGTTGGGAACTAACCTACACGAAATTTCTTTATTTAAAAGTTCGCGAGGGACATTATATTATTTTTATCTACATCAAGATCCACAACAGGCGCCTGCATATTTCGTGTTCGAACAACTCGTTTGAATGCCTCCGATAACATCTGCCCATTATGTTCCATTATTCTGTTCTAATTGGATAATTCATTATCATCAAACATTTTATCGTTTCTTAATTGTCTCATTAGCTGTGACTCGGACGGAACAATGACAACAAACCATTTTAAGACGTTTTATTTTAATTTTGGTAATACAATTTTTATTTTACTTTCTAATATAATTTAAAAGCCGAAAGTTTGGCAAGAGGGTTAGATCAGATATATTCCAGATATTGTTTTTCATAATTTTAATCAAAACATTACTTAGCACTAATAATTAAAAATAAATGAAACTGATGGCTTTAGCATATCCTACTAATATTATAAATGCGAAAGTTTATGGATGGATGTACTGATGTATGGGATGTATGTTTGTTACTCTTTCACACAAAAACTTCAGAACGGATTTGTATGAAACTTTACAGTAATATAGGTTATACATCAGAATAACACATGATATACATTTTATCCTGAAATTTCCGCGGGATCCCGCGGGGTACAACGAAAGATTTATTAAGAAAGGATCATAAACGTAAAGAGCTGGCCTCTATGGGGTCAAAACTGAATAAAAATATTTGACATTTATAAATTATTTCCTGCTTCATTCCACTGTACACGCGAATTGAGAACCTCTTAGTTTTAAATTTACACTTACGCGCCAAAATGCTTGATATCCTGGCGCGCCATAGTACATCTTTAGTATTCTATGTCACGAAAACAACTTAGAGTTTCACTATTTTCCGACTAGGTGGCGCTTTTTGCAGCTTTCTGCATCGCGCTAACGTTGTGTTCTGAGCACAACCAAAACCCACTGGGGATGATTCTCTTATTACTCTGGATTCTGTTCTGGAACATCAGGAACCCTGTGATAGTAAAGGATCAGTTCCAAATGAAGAAAGTTCCTTGTACGTTCTTTGTAATTTTTGTATTAACCCTATGAAACAGATTGATGGGGTTAATGATATTTTCATAATATGTTGCAGCTAGGCAATACTATCGTCCGTACTTTGAGACGTGAAATGCTGCTTCAGTAGATATTTGATGAGTGATTTTGACGTGTAGTGTCTGAAAAATTATGTCAAATTGTTTAGTGTCAATTTAATAGACGTCTCTGAGTGTGTCAGTATAGAAACTATATTGTCAACAATTATTAGTTGACATAGTTAGGTACTATTATGCTCACAATGTAGTAAACGAGGAACCGTTTAGTTAGACTGTAAAAAGACCGAAAGTTCAGATAATAATCTGTACTAATATGTATTATAAAGAGGTAAAATTTGTAAGTTTGTTTGTTTGTATGTTTGTTTGTTTGTATGTTTGTATGTTATGAAGTTTATCCGCAAGCGTACTTTATAATCAAAATGAGTAGTGTTCGTTTAAATTTAATAAACCAAATTTCGGGATTAATAATAAATGCATTTTACAAGATGAATTCACACACCGTTAATTAGACCCAAACTAAGCTCTAAGCTTGTATTATGGAATCTGTTAATTTATTATTATCATGGAATCTAACCAGCTGATAGCATTACATAACTATACAATTATACACAAAGAGCGTTTATCTTCGATTGTGTAACTATTTTTAATTGAAACTACGTTAACAGATGCACTTCACTTTTATTTAACATTTTTATCTGACGTTTTGGCCTCTTTACAGGCACCTACAGGTTCCGAAAGTAGAGGCCGAAACGTCAGATGATGATGCAAAATAAAAGCGAAGTGTATGCGTATACGTAGTTTCAATTCAAAATAGTTACATTGCTAATCAATCGCAATGAACTAATATCGCTTAGTCAACCTACGTCACAAACGCTTCAGAAAAAAGTAAGGCTGAGTTGCACCATAGAAGAAGTTAAAGTAAAGGTTTGTGTCAAATTTAGCACTAACAGTAACGCTGACTTAAACGGTTAGAGCAAAATGTGTTGCACCAGCGAATTCATTAGCTTTGTTAAAGTTAATAGTGTTACAAGTCAAATGAGGCGTGATTTAACCCAAATTCGATGCGGGTAACATTTTTAAATATGACAATACTAAATAAAACCGTAAAAACTCGTTTCTAGCGCTGTCATTAGTGTCACTTGTCACTTCATTTCGATGTTGATGTCAGTTCGGTGTCTGTTACATACCATAGAGTAACTTTTTATATTGGAGAGTTACATAAAAACAAAAAACAAATAAATTTTTCAAGGAAGCTTAGAAATATTCCTAATTTTCTAATTTATACTCTTTCGGATTCTGGTGAGCTATAGAAAATAAAAAAATGGAAAACAAACAACAAGATCATCACATTCGTCTTCCGAACTGGTTTCCGCGAGTATCTCTTGGAGCAAGGACATGATGTCTGTAGGTTATATTCAACGCGTTTGACAATTTGACGGATAATTTGACATTAACAATAGCACTAACCAGCGAAAAGTGAGCGGTTACAGTTACAGTTAAAGTTATGACGTCATTTAACTATTTGTCAAATGGTGCAACTAATTTTAGGCCTAACCGATACTTTAACTGAAGTTTCGATGTTTGTTATTGTTAAAGTAAGATGGTGCAACCAAGCCTTAATATCATTAAAGTTTACAGTCAGACATATTTCCCTGTCTATTTAATTACATATTATGTTCTTATTTCAAAATGTTCCCTAACTCTACAGTCTATAGACTTATAATCACCCCGAGGTTTATACTAGACTAGGCTAGACTATTAATCTATGATTTCATGCTTTGCCATACCCCTACTAACTAACTGTCGCAACAATATTTTAACTATACTGTTACGACAGTGTAGTAAATCAAAAAAAGAGATAGGGTAACAATGAAATAAAATCACTAAACCTTTTTTCTCCAGAAGTAATCGCCTTCGGCTAGAAAATTTACGACAATAGTCCACATTTTAAGACTCGTAAGAAAAAATAGAATATACTCGTATATGTAAAAGGCCAACCTGACTGACAGCACAACTGCAGAGCGTAGCCCGACGACGAAAAACGCTTAAATGTAAAAGGCCTTACGGTAGCTGCATTATACTCTAATGACTAACTTAGAGGTTAAGTTCACTTTAACTTTACTATTACTATAAAAACCCATGCTAATTCTGGTCAGTAGTCCTAAGCTCAGTTCTATGTGCACTTTAAGTATAACTTATGATAAAGTAGTACTTATGTTTGCCGGGGGGCTCGCTTGCCCTTTCAATGGAACTAGCTGGGTTACAACAAAGCCGTCGACAGACGGACAGTAAATCATTTATTACTATCAACGTTTGCGGTTTTACCTGTGTTGTGCCTTTACCTAGGAGAATATTTAGAATTAAAAACCGGCCAAGTGCGAGTCGGACGCGCGCACGGTTCTGCATTTTAAAAAACGGAAAACAATCACGTTTGTTATATGGGAGCCCCCCTTGAATATTTGTTTTATTGTATTTGTTGTTATAGCGACAATAGAAATACATCATCTGTGAAAATTTCAACTGTCTAGCTATCACCGTTCTTGCAGCCTTCATACAGCCTGGTGACAGACGGACGGACGGACAGCGAAGTCTCAGTAATAGGGCCCCGTTTTTACCGACCGACCGACTATTAAAGAGAGTTTAAATGTGAGGTGAAATCAAATAAATTGCTGATGGCATTCATTAACCGATTTGGTCCACTCATTCTCAAGTTACGGCGTGACCAATGGAAATAAAGATTCGTTATTTATAGTAATTTTTGTGAATAGCCGGAAACTCGCATAATTACATAGTGTTGCGGAAACGTGGTGATTGTGTGAAAGTGCGAAATAATGCAAAATATTCATTGTCTGTTTGTGATGTGAACTGTGTGATGTGAAATAAACATTTAGCTGAGCTAGAATTGTTGGTGTTAACATGAATTATTTAGTGAGGGGGAAATATCACATGGTTAAAATATGATATATTAAAAATTTATCTATGTACTTTATAAAAATGAATCGCAAAATGTGTCGGTAAGCGCATAACTTCAGAACGACTGCACCAAATTGGATGATTCTTTTTTTAATGTGTTCCTTATTGTCAGGACAAGATTTTTATATAAGAAAAATAAGGAATAAAAATCTCAAAATTCCCACGGGAACGGGGGCGCTGCGAGTGAAACCGTGGGGCACAGCTAGTGATATATAAAAAATAATGATATTATAAAAAAGTAGGTTCGTGTAGGTTAGTTGCTAACTATGGTGTCGGAGTTTTATACCGGCCTACGACATGGTTTATCGTTTGAAACAACCGGTACCCACATTTTTACGTGCACTCGGAACCAAGGTAGCGCTCAGATAGAAATGCTACTAACGGCCACCCATCTAAGTGAGGATCGAGCTGCACGTTGCTTAACAATCACAATGAGCTTAATCAAACTACGCCATGAGCACTACAACAAAAGAACATAGAACATATAATACTGTATCTATTCTACAGTCAACTAATCAAAATGTACTGTACGAGTACAACTTTGTAAAATTTAATGTTCTACAATAAATATTGAAATATAAATGTACTTATGTTTTAATTTTTTTACCTACATGAAATCTGGAATAGGAGTATAGCAAACTAAGTATAAGTCCTGTAATGTCGCACTGCTGGACAAAGGTATCTCATCTCACTGATGATATCATTGAGGACTAGGCGGAATCACCAAGTAAGTAGTGGTATCTAGGTAACTCCAATAAAAAGTACTTAATCGGTTCAAAAATAAAAAAAGACGTGTGGCACTCGGGGACTGCCGCGGTAAAGCTATTGCATAGTTATTTTTTGTATCACTAGATGGCGTTAATGGGGAGCGTTAGGTTTTTTGCGTGAGGTTTTTTCGTTACGGAATTTCTGGATTCGGTCCCCACGCTCAAGGCCCGCGATAGAAGCTATGCAATAGCTTAAAAAGATTGTGTCATTTTTGATGAAAAAATAAGACTTGTGTAATAAATTAATAATCGACAAGAATTATATATTTTTAGAAAAGCGAACTACCTAATTTCAGCTAATTTCAACTTTACCCAACGACAAACATTTAAAAACATTACAAAATGACGATTATTGCATTCAGTTTAGACTGCTCCTAATTATAATCAAATGTTATTGCATCAACATATTTAATTTTATTGTTATTACCGCCACCCATTTTCTTTACACAAATAGTTTTAAACTATCCAAAATATCAAAATAACACATAAACTGTCTCTCGAAGTAATATAAACAAATGAACACGTGTGATAGTGAAGCGAATTCATGCGTTATCGTTACGTAACTACAACTAATGATGTAACGTGTTTTATCGATAACATCCTCTGACATGGGATGTTACGGTTTCAACACTATTTTTAATCTTAGGGAACTGAAGTGTTTAATTTGTGGAGATGGAAATATTTTCCTTTTTGTCTTTGTTCTGTGGTTATATAATGAGAAATTCCTTTGTCATTATGCTGATCAGGATTACGCGATTGTACTCTTTCCGAAAAATAATTATTCGTATTGTATAAGTAACTAGCAGCGCCCCGCGGCTTTGCCCGCGTTGAGCCCATTCCCGTAGTAATTTTAGAAAATCCTTGCTTAGTGTGCACTTACATCACTTGAAGAACCTTCCTGCCAAATTTCATGTTTCTAGGTGTAGCGGTTGAGGCTGTGCGTTGATTATCAGTCAGTCAGTTCGTCAGGACTTTGAATTTTATATATATAGATTTCTGAAACTAGCGCGTTCAAACAAACAAACTCTTCATCTTCATTATATTAGTATAGATTTCTGTACTCTGTTTAAGTCTTAATTTACTCACAAAATTTTCAGTACTAGACCATACCTCGAATACTAGCCATACTATCTAATAAGCCTAGATATCTATACTCTTAATAAGGGCCCTCTTGATGTGAGGGTCACTGATTGATGTTACGAGTCCGTAGACTTGAACTAGTTGCACACAGACGCCCTTTCAGACGTTTCGTTGCACTACATTAGATGTCGGATTAAAATCTTCGGAGCGTTGGTTTGGTAAGCTGGTTTTCATTAAGAGATTAGGCTACTTGTACCTGAAAACGGAAATGGCGGCTATCCTGCAGAAAAATACGTATAAAACGTGTTTTTTGTTACGTTTATCTTGAAAACTGAAAATCAAGTTTAGTTCAGGCTTCGGATATAAAAAATCCGCAAGGTGGTCAATTGGGCCCGCAGAGCACTGAGCCCACGGGCTAAATTGACCTTTTTTTTTTTCTTTACGGGCGACTCGACCCAAGGGTCAACCCAGCCCGCTTACTTACCGCCTAAGAGTCAATTCAGCCCGCGGGCGTAGGTACTATTCGGTAGGTTAGGGTTATTTTTTTTTTATCGACTGTACCTGTGGGCTGAGCAGGCCCTTATCGGTAAATAGTAGTCGTGTGATTAGTGTGGGTCGAGTCACCTATGAAAAAAAACGGAGTGGGTAACTGAACCTGCGGGCTCAGTGCTCTGCGGGCCCAGTTGACCACCAAGCATTCAAACCATTAAAATATACAATAAAACACAAACTGACATCTACCAAATACTATTTATTATCAAAACAACCCACCCTGACCAATCCTGGTGTCAGAGTTATTGAGCCGCCAAAGGCCTCTGACACGGCCACTGACCTGCTCTTACTTACTTACCTTCCCGGCTGTTCCTGTTAGAATCACCATTTCGGTTCTTTACAATCAAACCGCATCCACTGTACCTTTACATAATGTTCAATGACCCTCTGTCCATTCCACGCGTTAATTACTCCACGGCAGACCAAATTGATCAAACACTTGCGTCATGCAAATATAAACCCTAACTCATTTGAATAAGGTTCCCAACACCGCACCTGAGAATCAGGTCATGCGATGCAGTATGCTAATTTAATAAAAACCAACAGTAATCTTATATGCAATAGGTATTTTAAAGGAATTTACACTTTATTTCAAGGTATTAAGGGTGAGAATAAAGAAATTGACAACTGTTCTCGTGCTTCGGTGTAATTAAACTATGAAATTGTGAATTCTTCTATGAGAGACTTTTTAAAATTAATTTGAAAAAGTTTAGATTAATTGTTTGATAACGTGATGTTAATTTTACTATAATTATAACATTATTAATATTATTGCCTGCATACAATAAATCATAGTTCGCGAAATAAATTAATCTGAGAGATGAGAGATCAAACCCCATGGTTTGATGGTCAATTCTATCTGACGCATGATTTTTATAGTTACGTCTACTGCGTGTAGTTTTTTTATTGACGTCAATGCCTCAGGAAAACACTAAATACGGGCTATCAGTGGTCAATTTAGGCCACTTACCATGTCAAAAATAAGTGGTCTGCAGAAGTTGAAACAACATAACAAGACAGATTATACTGAGAGAACAGAACTATACTGTGAGTGAAGCATACAAAATTACACCACCTCGTCGCATACATAGTCATAGACACATTTACATCAAAATTACACCTTATTTTGATTAGTTTGACTTCATATCTTAATTACACCAGGAGATATTTATAAAACCGGCTTCACATTGCTCTGTGTTGAGTTTTTTGTAAGTCTGATTACAGAAGACGTGTATCAGTACCTGTGCGACATCCAACGACCGCTGGAGGTCGCTCGGTTACTGCGATAACTATCAATTTCCTATTCGGGAGGAAACATACGGGAATGGAGTCTGGGCGTGTCCGTTGTTTAACAAAAAGGAACAGCCAGAACTAAATGTCCCCTTTCTGAAAGAGAAAAATATGCTTACTATAAAATATAAGTAGAGATGGAATATCTCACTAGAACTACTATTATCTTTTGAAGTCCATTGTAATGATTATGCCTACCTACACTTGTATGATGGAATATTGTTACGTAATTGTGACGCAGGAAATTGGGCTAAATAAATAAATATTATAAATATTATGGAATATGAAATAATATGGAAATGTGAGATAGATCTGTCAAAAGACGACATATTTAAGTCAAGCTGGCACAAAAATAAGGTTTGGACTTTCCCAGATAAAATTAGAATTCCTACCAAACTCTCGCTACGTTGGATTTGGTAGCTAGCTACGTCGCCATTTTGAACGTTCGCTGTTTTGTTGCATAGCGATCGATCGATGCATAGTATTTAATTATTTCAGTGTCATTTATTTCGTATTCGATATGGCGAAGGAGACTACGTAGGCATTAACCGTAGCAACGTAGTAAAGAACGTAGACTAACCGCGGCTCCGTCCGTGCTCCCTGCCCGTGTGTCCTCACAATGCTAGAACCACACTAGAATGCAATTTCATTGCAACCACAATTGCAGTGGCCCAGTTTTATAAGTAATTTATCGTAACAACTACTTGAAAACTTCAATATTAACTGTCACGAATACGCATTGTTTCAATATTATTGATTTACTGTAAAATTGTTATGTTATGATTGTGCGAGAAATAATTGATTGATCGAGAGGTTACGAGTTACCTAGTTTAGTTAAGAGTAAATTATTATGATTATAGTCCGAGAAAGTACTTAACGTGCTATTGTTTTACTCGATCGCGTCAGAATGAGATAATTAAGGAAGACTAGCAGCGCCCCGCGGTTTTACCCGCGTTGTGCCCGTTCCCGTAGGAATTTCGACATGAAAAATAGCCTATAGCCTACCTCGATAAGTGGACTATCCAACACTGAAAGAATTTTTCAAATCCGACCAGTATTAGTTCCGTAACAAACAGATAGATTGGCAGACAGAGAAAAGTTGTAAAAAATGTTATTTTGGTATTATTGAAATATAACAAACAATCCAATTTTATTTATATATACAAATTCTATCTAACGTGTCGGCTCCTTTACAGGAATCGTGGCCACAGAAACCTGTAGGATATAATCGTTTCCTTATCGTGTTATTTCATACAAGCCAACTCGTACTAGTCATGTACTGTACGTAGGTATATAATGTAACAAATTTGCTCATTACAACACTATTTACATACGAAGTTACATCCTCTTTACATCATTATTTATTGAACAAGACTGTCACAGTAGACTTTAAATAACTTGAAACCGTTTCCCGTGAAAGTCGAGATTTATTAAATGCGTCAACTGAAGTGAAAATATTAATTCAATTCATAGTTAATGTAGAACAGTCTGGATTAACATAACTGAGATTATTAGTTTATGTCGCGTTTTAATGGCTCGTTATGTATAGTTTAAAATTGATTAGTTTTAGCCGTTAATTGACTTAGAAAGGGGTATAGTATACCCATTTATTTATTTACTAGCAACACCCTGCGGTTTTACCCGCGATATATCAGTGGCGCCTGAAAGGTTATAGCCTTTTTTACCCGTTTCCACGGGGACAGGCATAACGCGGGTATAACCGCGGGTTGTAGCTAGTCAATACATATTATAAAACAAAGTCCCCGGCCGCGTCTGTCTGTCTGTCTGTTCACGATAAACTCAAATACTACTGCACGGATTTTGACGCGGTTTTTCAAATAGATAGAGTGTTTCAAGAGGAAGGTTTATATGTATAAAAATTCCCGAAATTCCCACGGAAACGGGCATAACGATGGTATAACCGCGGGGCGCTGCTAGTTTATAATATAAATAGGCACGTAAGGAAATCCGGGTAAAATTAGATTCGCGGTTGCGACTTTGATAGAAGTGATTTTGATTGTTGACGGTTGTCAACAATCAAAATCACTTCTATCAAAGTCAAGTAAAGCATGTATTTCAAACTAGTGTATCTTTAAAGCAAAACTAAAAGCATTCCAATCAATAAAGAACGCTATTAATACTCCAGAAACGTTTTTTAAACTAACATCATACTTTATGCACAATATAAAGTATTTATCTAAGTAATTTAAGTCGTTCTATTGACGGCCCTTACTTACGGAACCAATAAAAGTATCTTTATTATATCATAGATAAATTCATTATGGTGACTCGAGAACTTGGCGTAGTAGTTGGTAACACAAGCGAACATAACTCACTACTGAAAGTACTTGAGTAAGTTTTAGGGCCACTGGCTTTCCTTCAACCCGTGGTATAATGTTTGATAAACATAACTGAATACTGAATAACTCAATATAGTACAAATTTACACCCCATGTCACATGGGATGAATATATTTATATATAATGTGGCGTCATAGCATCGAAAAATCAACCGAATTTGACTTTGTAAAAATCACTTTATTGTCAGAAAAATCTGACAGTAAAGTAATTTGTATAAAGGGTTTTTGTATGATACGGAGACTTATATCCCTTTCTAACTTTGTCTCAATATCAATCAGAAATTACAAATAATATACAAAATTGAATGAAATATTTTCTTCTAGCTTCTTTCTAGCAAAAAATATTACCCATCTGGTCTGACTAATAGCGATTAGAAAGTAGAACCCAAGTCCCAACTACTACAGCTCAAACTGCAGATAAAATACTTAACCGATTTATCATCCCGTTATTCTGAAATCGAATCCGCCCACAGCGTCGGTTTTATGTAAAAATATCTATACTTAATATTGTATTGTTGAATCGGGTTTCATTGAATGTTACAACATGCGACTCGCTTACGAGATTATTACTTAAGAAGCTCTAATTAATAGTTTATTTTCATGTCATAATATTAAACCTTTTGCTACGTAAATGTGGGATTAGGGTTCTTTCAAATAAAGCGTTTTAAGAAGTCCTGCTGCGTGAGTTTTGTATGAAAACAAAAGAACATCCGTGCGCGCGGACGGCTCCGCGCTATTGCGTGTGACTGCACGATGCAAACACTTATATCTAACTAGCTGCGCCCCGCGGTTTCACCCGCGTTGTACCCGTTCCCGCGGGAATTTCGGGATAAAAAATAGATGTTGGCCGATTCTCAGACCTACTCAATATGCTCACAAAATTTCATGAGAATCGGTCGAGCCGTTTCGGAGGAGTACGCGAACGAACACTGTGACACGAGAATTTTTTATATAAGAAGAAGGCCCAAAAAGAATTAGTTCGTTGAATGTAGCAATACAACAGATAAAGTACAAATATTACTGTAATCGGCTATATTTAACAAATATTAGCATAAGCAAAAATACACTACATTTAGGCACAAAAATAAGCTAAGCTATGGCCGGATAACATGAATAAGGACACAGTAATCTTACTGCCACACTCAGAGACGTTCATTAAATCGATACTTAACTAATTGAACTTTTTGTACATTATATGTTAAAATCATTCATTAAATCTCTACTAAGGAAGCATTTAACGTGTCTGAGTACGGGTGTTATTCCTTGAAAGAGTAAGTAATCGTAAACTCACTTGAATGAAACCTATCTAGTGAAAAACATCTGTTCGAGATGCTGTAATGATTATGGATGGGTCCACTAAATAGATTATTTTCCTGGCAACAATTGCTTATATAAAGCTCTCATTACAATAAACTATACATTGTTCAACGTTTATCATTGTAATGTCTACTTCTAGAACCTTGTTCGCTGGTTCGCCCACTAATTTTTGCCCACATACTTTCACCCACAAAGCCATATCTTATAGTCAATGTTTTATAACAATATATATGTTATACACCGTTGTTTTGTCGGTCTGTCTGTCCTAAACAGAACGGTACGTGTTTCATTTTTATATTGATTTATTTTTTCGATGCGGTAGGTAGAGGTGTTTGGATTACTTTATCGGAACGCCAAAAGTTAATTCACGACAGCATTGCGTTTTATAAGCGTTCATGGCATGCACATGAAAAGTTAATAAATAAAAAGGATGACACTGGAAAGAGAGACATGGAAAGAATTGGGGGAGACCTTTCCCAGGAGTGGGACAGCGAGGTTACAAAAAAAATATGAAAATGTTTGTCTACTTATTAATTGAACATGTACAGCCCGGATGAGTACTTGGATGGGTGACCGATAGTGGCATTTGTATCTGAGCGCTACCGTGCTTCGGAGGGCAACTTAAATTGTTGGCCTCAGTAGCTTCAATCGTTACATCATGTCGGAGACTTTTAGGCGGTTACAAAAGTCCGACAACAGGGTTAGCCCTACTTGAACTTTCTGCCTTTACAATTTCACAAAATGTATTAATTAACTTAATTAATTTACAAAATGAAATGTTAATGTCCATAAAGAAACTTACTCATAAATTAAAATTAGCAGTTAAAATAAGTAGACCAGTAGCCAAATGTGTTAATTTAAATTAACAGTTAACACATCCCAGAGACGGTTTCAAAACAAACAACGTCCTAACCAATAAATGTAGAGCCAACGCATTTCTAATTGATAATTAACAACCGAATTAAATCAAACCCACACTACTCCGGTGTCGAAATCTATCACTAAACAGAATTTGATGTGAATTGATTTATGTAACTGGCCACTAATTAGATTTCACAGTGGCTGTAATCGATTTGAAGTGCTTTTGGAAACGTTATGTAAATTACTCATTACTTAAATGAGATTAACTAATTAGCAGATATATGTCTGACTGTATCGTCAGTGATTTAATCTATACTAATATAATAAAGCTGAACGGTTTGAGTTTTGTTTGTTTGTACACGCTTACCTCAGACACTACCGATCCATTTTAATGATTCTTTTTGTAATAAAAAGCCACATTAAACAGAAAGGTTACAGGGTATTTTTCATCCGGAAAAATATCCTGTAACAAAATTCCCACGGGCACAACGCGGGTAAAACCGCGAAGCACTGCGAGTCAAGTATAATTAGAATCCAACGTGCTTTGAAGAAATATGTTAAGTTGCGTTTATTAAGTAGAAACGTTTTATGTTGCAATGACATTTAATTAGTAGAATTAATATTATAATTATTGCCCTATGATTGGCCGGTTGGAGCTTGCGCCGTCTAATCCCGACAGCTTGACTTGAGTTTAACAGACTGACTGGTACGTCGAACAAAACTGTCTATAGCCAGTCTAACAACATTTTACTATTTGAAATGTACGATAATGACAATATTATTTGTTCAAGTCCAACGACAGTTGTCCGTACAAATTATTTAGTCTGAAAGACAAAAAAGTCTGGCAGACGTCTTGTCTGTAGTGAGCGCTCCTTTATATGTTTTCATAGTCCAGATGACTGTCTAAAACAGTCTTGACTACAGTGGGCTTAGACTGCCTGTCCATTGAAGCGGAGCGAGGTTGCGGAGCGGAGAAACGGAGAAATATCTCTTATCTCAGAGTATGGGTCGAGCTGCACGTTGCTTAACAATCACAATTAACTAACATCGCATAGTCAAACTGCGCCACGAGCGCTAAAATACCTTGTAAATTAAGACACTACAGTGAGGAGGATAAGGCGTAATTACCACGTTTGCCTACTGCACATTGACGATCGCAAACTAAACCTTTCGTTAAAAATAGTGATAAACCTTTTCACTTTCTAAAACAATATGAAGAGATAAAACATTAAAAAATAACGGTGATCTCAAAATTATACAAAATAGTGAAATTTTAACTCAGATTAAGCCCAGTAGGGCTCTTAACAGTTTATCGCATCTGATTAACAGACAGTTAAGAACTGTCACTTGTAGTTGTCAACTTCGTGACATAAAAACAACTTGGTTTACTACGCGGAGAAACTTGGTGACATAAAAATGTGTTTATCATACAGTACAACTTTTCTTTTACATACGAGTATTATAGCTTACACAAGAATCCGAATTAAGTCCCTTAATATGTTTACGAAACAATTGCTGTTCGTTCAAAATTGTAGAACGCAAAAATGGAACACAATTTGAAACGAAAGTCATGTGTTTTTAAACATATTTACGTAACTACTATTCGTATATAGATAAGAGTTCCTATGAAGTTCGACTTTAATATCGTTGAAAGTTCAGAGGCCTTCAGAAGGTCCATAGCATCCAGTTGATCCTGAAACTACACATGGTTACAGCAATTAACCTTCACAATCATGTAATAGCCCATAACCCGCCAAAGGGCAAAGGACTCCTCAAACCATCAGCTGAGAAAAAGTACTATTATTTTGTAACCTGGAAAGCAATATCCTTTACTCCGATTTCCTCGTAAAAAAGACATCAACGCGAATGAACCCGAGCGGTTCAGTTAGTTCGTAACGGGAAGGCATTAACTTTCATGAGCGGAAGGGCACAGACCTGAACCTTCAATTTTTTTCACAAGTTTTCTATAAATGTGGGTCCAGGAACAAGGCGATTAATTACTTACGCACACTTAGTTGTAAAAATATGTATTAGACGTTTCGAGCAGATTACACCACTCGTGGTCACGGGATGACATACATTACATTTTAAACGCGATATATCACGTTGTCTACAATAAAATTATTTATACCTTAGTCATACTGAGGGCTCTTTTTTTTGATTCGTAGTTACCTAAGTGACTAATGGTTGAAAATCACAATTCATAGGAATTGTAATTTGCAACCACACATAGGTTCAGTCACTGTTTGAATTGTTTTACTATGGATTGAACTTCACTTACAAAAAAAATAAAGTTTTTACCATGTACGTACAAGAAGTTTAATGAGTAGATATGAAATGATGTTTATCGTGCGTGACTACGAAAGGGAACTCGTTAGAAAATATTTTGATATTTTTAAAGAATATTATACGAGTATGTTCAATCTTGAGTTGCAAAACTTTTTTATAATTTTATTACTGTGGATAACAGCGTACGGAGTTGAAAAGTCGCTCTCGCTCCGCTCCCGCCCAAGCTCCCCGCTACCTTCCTAACCAAACAAGGAAGTAATTCTTTCCTAATAAAAGTCAGAAAGTGATCTAACTTCCTTCAAGTTAGAAATTAAAAGGTCTTTGACCGGGACTGGGGGCCGAGTTAGCAAACTCAAGGAATTCGCAGCGTTGCTCTGTTGTTATTGACTTGCCAAGTTGTTAACTACATTCAATGTGATTACGTTGGAGAGGCTTTTATTTTGTTTTCTTTTTGCGAGTTGAGCTTTCGTACTGTCTTTTGTTTGAAGGAGTTTTGATTGTGTTTTGTTTTTTGTGTTATGTATTGTCTTTTGTTATGGAATTTTACGTTTGGATGTCATCATTAAACTTAAGAGCTAAGCTCTTCAAGGAAATCTCTTTAGCAAAGCTCTTTTTCATTTGTTGGGATGTATTGATTAAGAATTCTGAGTACCTATTTGTGGGTGAAATGTCTTGCTTGGATGTTTTGGCTTTGTAAACATCGGTCTACAACATTCAACAACCATCATGAAGTTTATAGCAAGTCTGTTAGTGGGTGTATTGCACCAACTTTACAAAGAAAGCGTGTGACAGTGATAACGTCTTACAAAACCTGCTATTGCTACCCTCATGACTCTGAAGTTCAGAACATACTGACCGGCCAAACTCATGTGAAAAAGTGGGGCTTAAAATGCTGATAGTTCTTTTAATAATTTATTACATCCTATACGTTTTCCAAGCGTGGTGATTATGCCAAATACTTCTCACTGTACTAATATCTTCATTGAGATGAGAGGCCTTCGCCCAGCAGTGAGACATTACAGACTTAAACTTAACTTTTTTACTTTAACATTTTCCAAGCTTTAAAAGTACGTTGGAAATCATGACGGAAACTACAAGTTTGATTACAACGCCTGTCACAATACGACGCAGCTCTATGATTAAAAACTTTCACGGTGCTGATAGAATCGGATGTGATGTAACGTGCTCACGTCTCGGGGTTTAGAGCGAGCGAACATTCGCGAACGAACCTTAAGGAATTTAAAGCGAAAATTGAGTTTGCAGTGGTAATTCTAGACTCTTTATTTATTTTGAAAAGATTGAGGAAAGTTGATTGATAAAATGATTGACAATTAGAATGCTGATGGTATATAATATAGATAGATGTTTGTTTTATTTTTGGTGACAAGATATTATGTTTACTTTTTATTTAAAGTTAAGTTATTGAATTTAAATTGCGAAATATAGATACAATTCTTCGAAATGAATTAAAAATTATACATAAGGTTTATTTACAATACCATTTATATTTTTATACAATAATTGGATTTATTTATAGTTGACTTCTTTACAATCAATTTTAAATCAACAATCACATTTTCGTTCACTCCAACGAAACCACACCTTAACAGATAAAGCACGAACATTTCACAGATAATCCCACTAGTTGACTTCCGCCACGACGTTCCATTCCACCAGTGGGCGTGGGATTACATCTGTCAACGATATCGCTGAGATTGTGAAACGTCAAAGTACTCGTATTGCCATGATCACCGTTAAATTTCATTATGACCTGTGATCATTTAAATAAGACAGAGATACGGTATGCGTCTAATAAGAGCAAATAGGTGACTCATAATAATTCAAGTAATACATTTGAAATAATAATATGTAACTTTGAAAAAGGACACAGTTATATGATATTTATCTATACTCTATCTATACTAATATAAAAAAGCGGCCAAGTGCGAGTCGGACTCGCCCATGAAGGGTTCCGTAGCAGCGAGTAACATAATAAAGAAGTTCTTGAAGTTCGTTGTACTTGTTTTTTTATTTACATTTGAGTTATTGAATGAATAATCAGTATTTTTTTGCGGTTTACGATTTATGTCGTAAAAAAAAAACTACTAACTAGACCTCGTTCAAACCAATTTTCGGTGTTAGATTACATTGTTATGTACATCATATATTTTTTTTAGTTTTATCATTCTCTTATTTTAGAAGTTACAGGGGGGGGGACACACATTTTACCACTTTGGAAGAGTCTCTCGCGCAAACTATTCAGTTTAGAAAAAAATGATATTAGAAACCTCAATACCATTTTTGAAGACCTATCCATAGATACCCCACACGTATGGGTTTGATGAAAAAAAAAAATATTTTTTTCATTTCTAAGTATGGGAGACCCCCCTAAAATTTTTTTTTTTTCTATTTTAGTGTGAAAATATTAATGCGGTTCACAGAATACATCTACACACTAAGTTTCAACAACATAGCTCTTATAGTTTCGGAGAAAAAAGGCTGTGACATACGGACAGACGGACGGACAGACAGACAGACAGACATGACGAATCTATAAGGGTTCCGTTTTTGCCATTTGGCTACGGAACCCTAAAAAGAGGAAGAGTTTGTTTTTAGTTTGACAATTTTTGAATATTTTTTCGTAATGGATAACTTACATTCAACGAAAGGTCCCACGGCAACGGGTACAACGCGGGTAGACCCGCGGGGCGCTGCTAGTGTATAGCGATTGATGAGTAATTTTACCACCTTTGTTTTAATTTTAATAAGAAATATGGGTTTTTAACTAGTGACCTGAAATAAATGATTTTTATTTTTATTTTTTTATTATTTATTATTTTTGTTCCAAATAATATTACTAAGTGAGTCCATAGACTCACTTATTGGTAACAGCAAAGTAAATACGTGCCGGATATCTTGTTAATAGTATCTACCATCATGTGGGTAGTTTTATATCAAGTGTCGTTTACTGATTTAGGTTAGTTGGTCTTTTAAAAGCGGCAATCAATTTTGATTGGCTTGTTTTAAGTAATTCAAACTATCGGATCGAAAGTGAGAAAGCTTCACACTTCACAAATCTAATTGGGTATCAATTTTACTGCTTTTTTGTTAATAAACATTAGTTGACCTGCCTGCAATGTACTTTATATTAATGTACTAGCAGCGCCCCGCGGTTTTACCCGCGTTGTGCCCGTTCCCGTGGGAATTTCGGGATTTTTTTTTACATAAAAACCTTCCTCTTTAATCACTCTACCTATTACAAAAAACCGCATCAAAATCCGTTGCGTAATTTTAAAGATTTAAGCATACAGACAGACAAACAGACAGACACGAAAAAGAGACGACTTTATTTTATACTATGTAGTGAAGTGTACCTAGGATTAGTTTACACTGGTAGGGCCTTATTCATAAAAGCTTATTAATAATTTTAGCTTTTGTCCCTTTCCCACATACGCAATTTTCCGAAGAGCAAAAGAGAGCACACTATATAACAGTAGGTATTGTACTTAAGGACCGTTTATGAATAAATCGGGTAGAGTTTCTTTGTTTGTAGTATAAACTTTATATTATTAACAAAAGAAGTCCGAAATGGCAATTTGACGTAAAATTCCGTGAACAATGTATTGGTAGGACACACAGGTAGGACATCTGTCATAAAGGCTACTTAAAGATGTCCATTAAATTGATACTTCTACTCGTAATTGACGCCATTTTCATACCTCACATGTCAAAATCACTCATCGAATCTCTAATAAGGAAGCATTTGACAATCCCGTTGGCACAATGGCAGTGAGAGCGCTTACTGTGTCGGGGGTTGTGGGTTCGATTCCCGCCCGGAGTCAACAATATGTGCAGACATAGTTGTTGGCGACGACGTCTGGGTGTCAATTATATATTCTTATAAAATATTTGTGTATGTATATGTAGTAGTACCATGCGTTAATTAGATTCCATAACACAAGCTTAGAGCTTACTTTGGGTCTAATTAACCGTGAGTGAATTTGTCCAGGTGTATTTATTAAATTAGGTATATTTGACTTCTCTGAGTACATTAATTATCTTATCACTACATATTATAAAACAAAGTCCCCGGCCGTGTTTGTTTGTCTGTTCGCGATAAACTCAAATACCTACTACTACACGGATTTTGACGCGGTTTTTTTAAATAGGTAGAGTGATTTAAGAGCATGGTTTAAACGTATAAAATTTCCCTAAATTCCCACGGGAACGGGCACAACGCGCGTAAAACCTAGCTAGTAGTTTGTATAAAGAAGGTTAATCTTCGGTAAAATACGCATTCCTTTAAAGAAAACTAGCCGTTGTTTGGCGCCATGTTATTTCATCGCAATGTTTTTACAATTTCATCATACAAGGCGGTTCGCAAGTTAATAAACAATCTTAATAATTACAAAGTTGTATAAAATATGTTGATTTGCGGTGTGATAACCACCGCAGGTGTGACTGCGGTGTAACACTATATCAAAATCGGTGTATTTCATTACAGTTGCAATCGGATTGTAGTTCCCTATACATTGTAACAACTATGGTTTAGCGGTTAACTTCATTTTAGATGCAATTGAGATAACAGGGCAGTAAAAACTATGAAGTGTGATCAATGATAATTTACGGCCAATCCCAACAACTTAACTGAGCAGGCAATTCTGATTACTGATCATGTTTTGTATGTAAATATCCCCGGCCATATTTACACGCGGTTAGTTAAACTCTAACTAAGCCCGAATTCGATGGATGGATGTATGTTTGTTACTCTTTCACGCAAAAACTACTGAACGGATTTGGATGAAACTTTACAGTAATATAGGTTATACATCAGAATGACTTATTGGATACATTTTATCCCAAAATTCAAGCGGGAACGGGTACACTGCGGATGAAACCGCGGAGCGCGGCTAGTCTTGTATAAGACGATTAAATAGTATAATGCAATTGCTGTACCGCTCGTAGCGTAGTTTGACCAAGCGATGTTAACTCATTATAATTGTTAAGCAACGTGCATCTCGGTCCTTACTTAGATAGGTGGCCGATAGTGGCGTTTTGAGCTCTACCGTGCTTTCAAGGGCACGTCAATTTGTCGGTCCCGGTTGTTTCGATCAACAGTCCAAGGCCTTTCATTCATCATAAAACTTAGGAGCTAAGCTCTTGTCGAGGTATAAGATGCATAGCTCAGGCGGTCTACTAACTCTGACACTTTGGTTGGCCACTGACCTATTCGGACTTACTTCAATACAATCATAGGTTCAAATCTTTCTCCAATACTCTCCAGGGATCCGATGCGTATTGTCACTCGCACCTCAAACTTTCACCGTGGTTCATTCAACTGACGCTGTTAGTGTTTACCTTCATGAGTGAAGTCCGTTAGACTACTCGTAATGTTTTGATAAGACGTTTGAGTAATCCTTAAATTATGGGGACTTGATGGGACAGCAGACGAAACGATTTGATACTGTCTTCGTAGACAGATGTTCAAAATGACAGCTTCAGTATAAGAATGCACTTTGCTTGCAAGTTATTTTTTTATGTGGCTTCTGGTAGCTTGCTTCATTACTCGTTGGACTGTACTCTTAATTTGGATTTAAATTGTTTAACAATGACATCTATGTGATAATAATGTCATTATAGTGTTGGTATATATGACACTAGCAGCGTCCCGCAGTTTTTCCCGCGTTGTGCTCCTTCCCGTGGGAATTATGGGATGAAAAATAACCTATTACCTTCCCGTTGAATGTGGCTATCTAGTATGCTGTATACAATTTAGGGAGAAGGTTATAAAACTACTATTAACTCAAGATTCCTACGAAAACGGGTTCAATCTATTCTAATATTATAAAGAGGTAAAATTTGTAAGTTTGTTTGTTTGTATGTTCGAGGTAATCTCAGGAATTATCAGTTTTTGTAATAGCCACATTCAACGGGAAGGTTATAGGCAATTTTTCATCCCGAAATTCCCATAGGAACGGGTACAACGCGGGTACAATCGCGGGGCGCTGCTATTGTAAATAAAATCAAATCAGGAATGACTCATTTATGTACGTCGGTTCATCGTTTCAACTGCACAATACCTTCGATGGTGATGAATGTATATCGACTTTCGTTAATTTTACCGAGATATTTATCACCCTATCGCGATAAAAACTTAACAATTAAATATAATAAAGACATTAAGTGCCTACTAACAACGTGAATCATTTTATAAGCCTCTAATAATTTACAACCAATTAATTTTAACGATTTTATGATTTACAATATTATAAAATTGTTATGAAATTTTCACTTGGAATCTGCCGACCCCCTTTTTTATGATACGGGAAGAGAGGATAATATAATAGTAGGCACTAGCTGTGCCTCGCGGTATCAACCACAGGGCAAAAAGTTTTCTACAGAAAAATACTGATAAAGACCATATTCGTCAGATTGCCCGCTTCTTCTCGCTATAAAGCACGTTACGCAGTCGGTCCCGGTTGTTTCAACCGTTAGACCAAGTCGGAGGCCTTTAGGCGGTCTAAATACTCCGACACCAGGGCTGGCCACTAACCTATACGAAAAGAATGAATGGATGTCCCACTGCTACTAGGCAAAGGCCTCTCATAGAAGATAATACAGATAGCAGAAGATTAATAATTGTTCTTCGTTTGTCCACAGTGGCTGCAGTATGCATCCTGCTGGAAGTAGGAGCGCTGCCCAGCCGCCGCAGCGGGTTCACTTGCAACGATCCAGCGCTCTCCTTCACTCACACGGGAGACACGTTCTCCATCTCCCTCGTGGCCGCCATCACTGTCATTGTGCCGTTCCTGATCGTAAGTCATGATTGGTTAATTGATGTCACGATGTTTTGTCACGATTTGAGATGTTTTTTTTATTTTGTCATAGAATTCGTGTTTATGATAAGGAACTTTTAACTGTATGGGCCGAAACTGCGTCAAGCGTGCCCCCGTCGCGGCTTCATACAAAAGTGAACCGTCGCGGGCGCAGTTTCAGCCCTAAGACTTTTTTAGGGACTCTGTCAAATTGTGAATGTGAAAAATCTCATTGATATTTTGTAGTTATTATAAAAGTTTAAATATGACAAGATTCTTGTATGGTAAGATGTAAGTTGACAATGCTTATTACTCCTATATCTTCAACGTCATAATAAATACCGCGATATGCAAAACATGCGGCCATAAAATAAATGTATGAGTCTCATACAATTTCATGCGCTTAGATTTAATGAAGAAGCAACATACTATAATACGTATATGTGTTCTACACTATTAACACAGGTCCTAACATTATTGTATGAGTTCCATACACGTTAAAATCAGGGCCGGACTTAAACCATCAGGGCCCTAGGCATTTGCTTTAAGTAGAAACCATAGGCCTCACAAAGTTGCTTTACTGTATTCTCTATTTTTATTTTACTTGTCTAATTAAGAAAAAATAGAGTATAGGTATCTGGAGCCCTGTCGCAAGGGATGTAAGCTATAAGTTAGTGTTTTTGCCCAATGCTGAATCCGGTATCCACCGGGTCACCGGGCCGGGTCACAGTCAAGCTACTAGGTTGTATGGTACTCATACAACTTTAATGTTTATTAACTGGTTAACGTTACTAAGTTGTTTCCGTATTATTATGATTACTACCAAATGAATGTGTGTGGTCCGTCGGCCATAATATTAATATGGAAACTATTATTAATAGAATAGGGATATATATAGTGAAGGTTAATAAAGCTTTGGCTATTCTTCTAGATTGATTTTCCACTAACAACCTACTTAATGAGGCAAAAACTAACGTTAACGAATGTCCCAGTAGAAGATTCTTGCGTCAAATTGGGGGGTACTCGATTAACTCTTGACACTAGCACTAAATTCCTTTAAAGTAAAATAGGACACATAATGGTCTGCTTTTCATTCGTAAAATCTTACAGGAACGGGAACACAGTAGGCAAAATCACGAGGCACTGCTAGTTAGAATAAAACAAATAAAAAATAAATATATCCCAAATTCACTCACCGTTAATTAGACCCAAACTAAGCTCTAAGCTTGTAATATTGAATCTAACTCACTGATACTACTACATATACATACACAAATACTTTATAAGAATATGTAGTTTCCACCCAGACGTCGTCGTCGCCAACACCTATGTCTTAACATATTTTTGACCCCGGGTGGGAATCGAACCGTCAACCCCCGACACAGTAAGCGCTCTCACTGCCACTGTGCCAACGGGCCAATCATAGAATATACCCTACTAACTTACTAATGTAAAATGATATGAAATAATTGACAAGCCCGTTGGCACAATGGCAGTGAGAGCGCTTACTGTGTCGGGGGTTGCGGGTTCGATTCCCGCCCGGAGTCAACAATATGTGCAGACATAGTTGTTGGCGACGACGTCTGGGTGTCAGTTATATTATATTCTTATAAAGTATTTGTGTATGTATATGTAGTAGTACCAGTTAATTAGATTCCATAACACAAGCTTAGAGCTTACTTTGGGTCTTATTAACCGTGTGTGAATTTGTCCAGGTATATTTATTTATTATTATTTATTAAATAACCGAGAGGTGATTCATATTTTTTAATGAAAACTAACCACAGATGTGTGACTTAGCTAACTACATACTATAAATGTCCAATAGGTTTTTAATAGCATTTAGCCTATTGTGTATCGGTACCCCTTGCAAAGATATAATCGCTGAGTAATTAGCATTGCTAAATATACTTCGCATTGTCTATATGTATGTATGCAGGATACCTTTTTTTGAGTGACGTATGTATGTGTGCCTGTCATGAATGTGAATTAAGAATTAGTACGTTTTACCTTTGTGATTAATTTACGATAAGACAAAGCCTGGATTTATAATGATTTCATTTAAAAATTTACAATTGCATTATTAAAATAGATACGGGTATACTGTTTTGTAATCGAAAATGTAGGACATAGATTAACTAACTGACTCATCGCGATTCTTAAGCGTCGTGTAACTCGGTCACTACGTGAGTGGTTCCCGGTGGTGATAGGATAGTGATGGTGGCTCCCGCGCTTCCCGGAGGGCATGTTAAAATGGTCCTGGATTAATCGTTAATCGTTTTATACCTATTTACAAGTTTACTTCACTCTAACACTCCACCTTTTCCATCAGATCTGGGCAGTGGAAACAGCATTACACCGCGACGATGAATACAACTTGAAGCAGAACAAACTCCTGGCTTCAGCTAAGACCGCCGGCTTCATATACCGCGACTACATCTACGGCGCGGTGGTCAACCTCACCGTGCTCGAGGTGGTCAAGTGTGTGGTCGGGTCGCCCAGACCGACTTTCTTTGATCTGTGCCAGCCTGATGCAGCTAAGAACTGTGTGGGGTAAGTTTGTGTTTCTTTGGTTATTTTATTCTGCTGTATGCTTTTTCAATGTAACTAGGCTCATATAATAATGCCGAAGAGTTTGTTTTTTATTGTTTATTGGAACGCGCTAATCTCAGAGAGTACCGGTAATTCCGGTTTGAAAAATTATTTTTGTAATGGATAGCATTCAACATTCAACGGGAAGGCACAAATACATACGTCACTCAAAAAAAGGTATCCTGCATACATACATTATAGACAATGTGAAGTATATTTAGCAATGCTAATTACTCAGCGATTATATCTTTGCAAGGTTACCAATATACAATGGCCTAAATGCTATTATAAACCTATTTTACATTTGTATTTTAGTAAGAACGTGGGGCGCTACTAGTTACAAATTCTAACTGCCTCTAGTCACATTAAGATGTACTTACTAAACAATAGAAGGAAAACAGTTCAAATTATTTATCACAATATGTATTTTAAAACAGGAAACCAACTATGTATTCCTTTACGTTTTGTGAAAACCACGTTAAGAGCTTGGGCGATCATCGTTGCCTCAACTACCTACCGACAAACACCACTATAGCTCAATCATTCCTTAAACAAGATCCAGTAAAAACTTAAAACACATATTCCATCTATGGCCTTGCCCATCCGATTGTTTATGACTATTCCTAGCTGAACAAATTGACGTTAATCCTAGCTAACTAGCTAATAATTGAAAAGAAACCAGATACCTGGCGTGTCAGAATTAACACTAATGATACCACAGTTTGGCGTAGTTAGAGTCATGTTAATTCGTCAATATCAAGCTAGCTGTAGCTCGGACAATATTTTTGATGGGTGGCCAAGTGTGGAAGTTCTATCAGAGAGCTAAATGATCTTGAAATCCCAAATGACGTTTACGACGTTTGTTATTAGAACCGGCTCATAGGAGACTCGTTATTGGAAGCTTATTATCTGTGCTATTCCGCCATCACTATGTTACGTTACTCTACTACTTTTGATACAGGTATATCCTGGTGACTGGCAAACCTAAGCACGAAACTCTGCGCACCAGTGTTGCTACTAGCCTTTCGAAAATGATGATGTTGACTGATGATCCCTTTTGTCCACAGTTCAGAGTACGTGAGCAGTTATACATGTACCTCCACCAAGTACTCGCGGTACCTACAGATCGATTCCAGCCGGAGTTTCCCTTCTGCGCACTCCTCGCTCTCTATATACTGTGGCTTGTTCTTGGCTGTAAGTATTTTTATGTTTATCTAAGATAGGTAGTTATTTCAAAAAAGTACTTTTGTAGTATTCTGCATTATACCTAAAGTTTGGGTCAACTCCAACAAACATATCCTCAAATTAAAATTAAAATCTTGCAACTAGTAAAAGTAAATATAAAAAATACTGTCTCTACCAAATACTGGCTAAAAATGAAACAAAACTAAATTAATATTCTGCAATCACTGGATCATTTTATTTTAAAAAGTATGTCTTCTCTATTATTTCCTACACAGAAGAAATAAGTCTCGTATTATTTCAATCGATGTCAATGCTTAGGTATCAGATCAACTATAAATTGTAAATTGTACACCAAAACATGCAAAATCGCGGGAGATATTTCTAATAATAACGCTCTCAACAGTTTTAATTACAACGACGATTGACTTACAGCCGACTTTAATAACTCTTGAATACTATATTCTGCTCACATCTGCGTAATGATCTACATGTTAGCATCTGTGTGATAACTCAAACTAGGTTTCTAGGTAACAGACAATAGGCTAAATATAGACCTAACTGTACTGGTGTTGCAGTTTAGGTTTAAAGTTCGTGTCGGATGTCTCTTAACTTTCTGTATTTCAAACAAAAGAAGTGAAGTGGTTTGTCCATTCTTAAAGAATTCTTAAAGAGAAAGAGTTGTAAGGCTGTTGTTCGTATTATAGGTATCTATAGTGTTGAAATATTATCTTTCCTTTCCTAGCGAAGTAAAGTTATATGAATTGAATGGTAGCTCCTCACGCCCAGTGGTTCTACGTTCTTTAATATCTCTGGATGGAGAAGTATCACCATGAATCGAATCCGCAACCCCCGACACAGTAATCGCACTCACATGGCACTGTGCCAACGGGCCTGTCAGCTAGTACATGTCAAATCTCTCCCATTACCTTAAACAAGTCTTGTCAAATCATGACTGAAAC
The DNA here is from genome assembly GCA_963082685.1 of Cyclophora albipunctata. Classification (NCBI taxonomy): domain Eukaryota; kingdom Metazoa; phylum Arthropoda; class Insecta; order Lepidoptera; family Geometridae; genus Cyclophora; species Cyclophora albipunctata. The sequence goes on from OY720127.1 coordinate 9,816,246, forward strand.
CTTCTTCCAGTGGTACCTCCAAAGGCGCGCCTTCAGCTGGCACAACCGCTCCGTGTTGGTCGTGCCTCTACTCCAGATCCTGTGCATCATCTACGCAGCCGTGTGCTCGCTCACCAGGGTCACGGACCACCGGCACCACTGGTGGGACGTGCTCATCGGCGGGGCTATGGGCGTGCTCACTGTTGTTTATACGGTAAGGACACTTGGAAACTCATTCTGGTTTCTTAGGTTTACGAACATATCTTGTTTTGAATTGATACTAACTTTACGGATACACTTCGCTTTTATTTTAAACAAGCTGTCCCTCGCGGTTTCACCCGCAATGCATCATTTTATTATTTAATATCCTATTCCAAAGCATGTTAAATAAAAAAAAAAATTAATATCAATCCTGCCGTTTTTAAGTTCAAGACTTTCTTTTATATAATTAGGTATATTGAGTGTTATCTGAAGTTTAGGCTCCTTTACAAGAACCGTGGTCACGAAAGACTGAAGTGACTACTGAGGTTACTGAGGTGAGGTGTATTATTCTTCTGCGACCACGGTTCCTGTAAAGGACCCGAAACGTCAGATAAAAATGTAAAATAAAAGCGAAAGGTATCACTATAACTAACGTAAACGACCAAGCTACCTTAGCCACAACAAAACAGCAAACTACAAAACAAAAGGCAATTTATTTTCCCCTACACTTTATTGGCTACAGTTTCATTGTCCATGCTTTCTAATACCAAGTGTATCTAGGTTATGGTACTAGTCTTTATTCTCTATGGGCTGTAATTTTCGAGTCTATGGCCAGTAACGGCCAGTTATCCTGTTTCACGGATCTAAACGTAAATCTATTGATTTGAAATCATGTGAAACCAATACAATGGATTGATTACTTAAATTGTAGTTGAGTACTTCAATTTATTTCTATTGCTCAGATAAATAGTTCTTAAAGACGTTGCTGATGGAAATTTATAGTGTTTTGACTTTGACTTCGAAATCTTTTAGCTTCCACTGTGCGGTTATGGGCTTTTACTATCGTGTTATCAATTGACGACAATTGACTCTAAACTTCTCCACTCATCCTTACTCATTTTTCCCGTCTTCCCCAGGTGTTAGTCCTCTGCAAGAACTTCTCGCAACCAGCTGTAGTCAGCACCAGTGACATCTCCAGCAGTGACGGCACCAACCATCAGTCAGTCCGGCGACTTCTGTCCAGCGAGCCGCGAGTCGTCGTGCCCTAGCCACGAGCCGTGTAAAGGGTTAGAGTATACTCTATGAGGTACAGTCGAGTGTATACACTTTTATACCTTATACCATTGTGATAAGGTAGAAAAGTGTTTGCGTATAGACGTGTACTTGTGTCGGTAAGTGTCTGCGTGGAATAGATGGTTGTTCTGATGCTCTTCAGTGTCAAGTTTGAATATGAAACGGTTTTCATACTATGTTTTTTTGGTCTATGGTATGTTATTTTTTTCAGTGATTTTATTTGGTTCACTAAGAGGCACTCGGAAAAATGAGCCGTAGCTCAAACGGGTATAAACCACGCCCTCTAAAGGTAAAATCAAAATTCAAAACTATAATTATAAAAAAAGTACTGGATACGTAACGTTGTATTACCATTATGTTAAGCATTTTTCCCCTCATTTTTAAATAGGAGAAGGTTTTACAATCAATTTGAAATTCGTTTTTATGTATTCTATGGGTTCCCTATATAAATTAAATGTACCAAACCAATAACATAGTATGTAAATCGATCGCCACCTAGCAAATATTGCAAGCTTAAGGATCGCTTATTGAATGTTCTGTAGAAAGCCACAGAGTATGTGTCTTAGGATTTTTTACTTTTTGTAATTGAAATGTAGAAATAAATAGAGTGAATTGCTATACGTAAAACTGTGCTACAATGTCAATGTAGTTGTCTCATTCTTACATGGGAATTTTGTAGCTTGTAGAAGCGAGTTATAGAATATAATTATACAAAAAGTTTGATAATTAGAAAAAATAATTATTCCAATCTTGAATTTAAAAAAGTAAAATTAGAATTAACTCGTTGTAATTTTTTTCTTTAATGTAAATAGATAAAATTGGAGTTAAAATATGGTTAAAATTGGTATTTTATAAACTGTTAAAAATTAGATTTGGTATCAGTAATTTTACTATGGATAAAATTTTAAAATATCAATAGCAATTTTGAACCAAACTCACATACTAATGCTGGGAATACACTAGCCCCGAGATCTCGTCCGAGACTCGGACAAACCAATGAGAGGTAAGACGAGTGTAAACCTGCAGGGTATGGATGAAATGCTCGCCAAAGACAATATATCTCTACTATGTTTTATCTTTTTCCTTCATATGGAAATAGAGTGAGAGAGGGAAAGGCAAAACGTTTTGTCTCGGCGTGCATTTAGCCCTGCTGGTATTGAAACTAATCTACTTAACCACTTAAGTATTAAAACTAAAAGTTTTCTTAAAGCATACCGTGTTTAGTAAATATGTTACCTTTTAAAAATACCAATATTTAATAGAAGATGTAAGTTGCTTCCAAAAATTTTACATTTGGAATAATGTCGTATTAAAAGTAACTTGAACTACAGTTCTGAACAGTACGTAGTGATGGTTGTTTATTGATGTGAAATGGTTCTATGTATAATTTCTATAAGTAACGTATTTTAACTTTTAACAGTATTTTTATGTACAGTACCTGTCTAGTCGTAAGTTAATAATAACATTAATTTATAATTAATTAAAATATTGAATAAGGTAGAAACCACCCCACCTCTTAATTATTAATAACAGAATTATTATTTTTTAAATACATATCTTTCCGTCAATTATTTTTTAATTTTTTTAAATGTATACGTAATCACACAGTGTTTGTGGCACCTCAACTACACTTCGCGCTCGCTTGTAAAGTGAATCTCAGGAATGTGAGTGTGGTTTGGGCATTATTCACATTTTCTGTATCTGTCTAGTATACGTGTTGCTTAATGTGTTTCATTATACATTATTTTCAATCGAATATTGTAGTTTTATGAGCTATTATTATTTATTGTGTTTTGAAAGAAGCGATTTTAGAGAAAATGAACCATATCTACTTGTTGGTAAATTAATATTAAATTGTATTTAAAAATAAACATTCATCTAAGAAAAAATATGAAACAATATTCTTTATGTAAAGACATGTTAACACGGTCCAAGAATTCTCGGACCAAATGCACTTTGACTTCTACTGGGACTCTCGGACACTCCAGTTTGGATAAATCATTGCTCATATCCGAGACTGCTCTCTTAACGCATTATGAATTCACGATACCAATAATGTTTGCGTAGATACCGAAGTGCACGTTGTCCGAGCAATCTCAGATCGCGTAAACCCATCTTTAATTTTATGAAAGTAGTAATTTTTAATATAGAATCTGAATTTATGTAATTGAAGGAATTGCAAATTGTTGCTTTACAATCTATAAATAAAATTAGTAGTTACATTCCTCTGCATTTAGTTGTACGGATTACCATTAGATTAAAGTCTTAGTCATTTTGTAAATAATAGTATTTTAGTATAAAATAGTAATATTAGTATAAATGTACGTGTTTTGAAGGTTACGATGAATAAAGTGGTAAAATTTGAAAATTATTTTTCTTTTATTTTTACTCAATCAATAACGCCTCGGTGGTCTAGTGGTATGTGCACTCGCCTGCCAAGACTGAGGTCCCGGGTTCAATTCCCAGGTCGAGCGAAAACATGTTTCCTACTTTTCGAACATGGCTCGGGTTTGAGATCACCAACCCGCATTAGGCAAGCGTGGTGATTACGCCTAAACCTCCTCACTGTACTGATATCTTCAGTGAGACGAGAGGCCTTTGCCAAACAAGTGGGACATTACAGGCTAATACTTTCTTACTTTTACTCAATATTATGTAATATACACCCCTTAATTTTATACTATTAGTAATCTACTATTTATACCTTTAAGGTAAAACCATATGAATCAATCATTATTTTTTTATTACACGCGCGTTAAAAAACGTGTTTAATGAAAAGCTGAGACAATTCCAAATATGTGTTCGCCTAACAGCGGTTTTAAAAACGGTATTATGTTGCGATATATTTTGAAAAGAGAATGAACCATCTTATTATGTTTCTATAAGTTTTAAAGACAATCGAAAAAGTCACTACTGAGAATAAATTCTAGAAGATAATCTATACATTATAAAATTCAAAGTCCTGACTGACTGATAATCAACGCACAGCCTCAACCGCTACACCTAGAAACATAAAATTTGGCAGGAAGGTTCTTCAAGTGACGTGCACAATAAAAAAGGATTTTCGAAAATTCCTACGGGAACGAGCTCAACGCGGGCAAAGCCGCGGGGCGCTGCTAGTTACTAATACAATAATCCAGTGATCACCTACCACATTAGTTCTGCGTTATTATAAAGAACCATTTATAAATAAAATCTTATTTGATGTTACCACATGTTAACTTAACGACAGTTAAAATAAAACTTCAAAAGAATTACTCGACCATTCTTGATGGTTATTAGGAATGATACGATAAATTAACAACTTTTACTTTAATAATACTTTGATGTTAGATTTTGGAATTTGATTCTGATTCGGAAAGAAAAGGAAGTGAGTTTGTTTTGCTGTCTATAGGTTAATTTAGGGTATTACCCGCGTTGTGCCCGTTCCCGTGAAATTTGGGATGAAAAATAGCCTTGCTAACTTAACCTAACTTTCCCGTCAATTGCGGCTATCCATTACATAGAGAATAATTCAGATTGGTAGTTCCTGGGATAAGTTCGTTCAAACAAACTCTTCAGCTTTAATTAGATAAGTCCTACTAATATTAAAAATGCGAGATTGTGAGGATGTACTTATGTATGTTATGTATGTTATGTATGTTTGTTACTCTTTTACGACAAAACTACTGGACGGATTTAGATGAAACTATACAGTAATATAGGTTATACATCTGAATAACACATAGGATACATTTTATCCTGTAATTCCCGCGGGAACGGGTACAACGTGGATAACACCGTGAAGCGCGGCTAGTATAAGTATATTTTTAATTTAAGCGTCTCGACGTAAAATGAGCAAGTACAAACTACAAGCTTTTTTCCTATTTTGCCTATCAAAGTAACTTTTAAGATGTGGTCTAGACTTGACCATTACAATACTACCACGTACCTAGGCGATACGAGCTTGACTCATATGTCACAAATCAAGACGATGACCTGTGCGTAACCGCTAAGTGTCACACAGCCCGCATCGTCACCCATTGTGTGGGTGACAATATCTTTCCTCACAGATTTACTATCTCTAATTGTTTAGACTTGATTTCAATGGATAGTTTATGAATTGAATACGAACAATATCACTGCATAGTATAAAACAAAGTCGCTCTCCGCTGTCTGTCTGTCCCTATGTATGCTTAGATTTTTAAAACTACGCAACGGATTTTGATGCAGTTTTTTTTAATAGATAGAGTGATTCAATAGAAAGTTTTATATGTATAAAATTTCCCGAAATTCTCACGGGAACGGGCACAACGCGGTTAAAACCGCTGGGCGCTGCTAGTTTATTATAATCACTACATAGTATAAAATAAAGTCGCCTCTTTTTCGTGTCTGTCTGTCTGTTTGTCTGTCTGTATGCTTAAATCTTTAAAATTACGCAACGGATTTTGATGCGGTTTTTTGTAATAGGTAGAGTGATTCAAGAGGAAGGTTTTTATTCAAAGAAAATTCCCGAAATTCCCACGGGAACGGGCACAACGCGGGTAAAACCGCGGGGCGTTGCTAGTATAATAATATACTGGATAAATTGGCCTAAAGGCCTCCAACATGGTCTCACGATTGAAACAACCGAGACCGACTGCTTAACGTGCGCTCGGTCCACGGTAGCGCTCACATGGAAATACCACTGGCCACCCATCCAAGTAGAAGTCGAGCTGCACGTTGCTTAACAATCGCAATGAACTTACTGACACTTTCTCAAACTACGCCACGAGCGCTGACCGTGTAACATAGTATATCATAGCTCGGGTAGAGAAGCACCCGAATGCCATAAAGATAGATAGACTGTTAAAACCACAGATCACAAAAAGTAAAGGGAGACGTGAAAAGGGGGCGGGGCTTGTGTCGCAACAATATGCGCAAAAATGGAACACATTGCGATGTGTAAATCTTCTTCTTCTTCTTCATCGAGTGGATGGTCAACCTGACCAATCCTGGTGTCAGAGTTATTGAGCCGCCAAAGGCCGATGTGTAAATGTCTAATGGGGACACTAGGTTTCGTACGCGTAGGCTGGCATCTCTCTATATCTCTATGGTTAAAACGTAATCTTGAGATTTAACAATTGACTCTCAATGTCGACATATAAACACCTACTTAACACTTACTTATTACGGTCGAATATTTTGAAAACATTGTCTTTATCGATAATGTAATCGATACAGGACCACACAGCTCGTCTCGGAGTATCGATTTCTTGAAGAATGTCACACGTTTTAAAATACGAACAATAACAAATGAAGAATACTACGAGTACCTTTTAGGTAGATAGTAAAATTAGATTTGTTCTAGGTAAGTACTTAATTGGGCTTCAATCTAGATTTAGTTCTTTAGCAAAAAGGAAAAGATTTTTATTTTACCAAACGAATATTATTAATTTATTTATCTTGACGTCGCCCTTTTAAATTACTGTTCGCTTGAAATCTTGAACTGATTTTGATCGATTTTGCTTGACTTTATAGCCAACGATAGGATATTATTTTAAAGTAAGGACATATTTCTTTACTTATTAATTTCTATTAATCTATATTAATCTATGTAAAAGAAAGTCGTGTCAGTTACACTATTTATAATTCGAGAACGGCTGAACCGATTTGGCTGAAAATTGGTGGGGAGGTAGCTTAGAACCAGGAGACGGATATAGGATACTATTCATCCCGTATTTCTTACGGGAACGGGTGCGCTGTGGGTGAAACCGCGGAGCACAGCTAGTTGGTTATAACAATAACAATAAACAGTCAAAGGGGTTGATTAAGTGAGTATTTCGATAAAATACCAACTTACAAAAAAGTCGGTTGAACACGTTAAACAATTCCGACCTATAAATAAACCGCGTTATCGCGACAACAGGACAAAGCACCAATTAAGGTTTAGTCACAGTTCTAGTGAAGCTTTAACAAAGCTTGTTGTTAAGGAGATGTGCGAGATAAGAGTGTGGCGGGGAGCGGAGCGATAAATTAGACGCACTAACTAGGGGCGGGGTGTTAGGAGGGTTGCATATTGTTCAACAGAAATATTGTGAAAACTGAAAATCCAGCCTTGCAATTGGCAGCAAGCTTTAGCTGTCGCTGTTACCGTATCTTAAGCAATTTAAATATGTATCTATTAAGTACACTTGAAAACTGGAACTCTACTTTCAAAGTTACCTATGGGTATCTATAAAAAAGCACCCTTAGTGAGATGTCGTGAAATACGGCTGTTTCCAAAAATCTATATTTGATTCCATTTGACAATATTTTGATGTAAATGAAAGTCAACAAAGAGAACGCCCGATAGACTATTTAACGCCTTATTCATAAACGCTCTTTATCATTAGACACTGTTTTAAAGAGTTTTGTCTCTATTGCTCTTCGAAAAAATAGTATAAATCGGAAAGGGACAAACCATTTGATAGATGATTCTGAATAAGTCCCGGTTAAGACACAAATTATTTCGAAAATATTGCTATCTTTAAAGATATTTCACTCTGAGATAGCTTACATACAAAGCACAACGATTACACTAACTGAATAACATAACCGGCTTCATTAGATAATCCTTGAGCAACTTTACGACGCCATCAAACAGAACCTCAGAAAATAAACAGTAAATAACGCAAATTAAATACATTACCAACTTATATTATAGTACTGGACTGATACTCTTCCTCCTCGATTTTTGCAAGAGTTGATCGGTTAGGTTTAGTTTAGGAGAGCGTTGACTTCATCACACTACCAGTGTGAAGTTATAGTAGATACACAACGACTGATAACAAAATTCACACCACAAATGCTTGTGACATAGTCAACACCTTATTATATATTTAAGCAAGTAAAATCAAGTAAAATTTTCCGATGAACCATTCAAACGGATTGCACCACTGCACCACTCGTATGGATCGTCCGACGTGGCACGAGTGGTGCAGTGGTGCAGAGTAGTAGGTACAACCTATAATAGTAATGTAAATCTATCCTTATACAATAAACCTGAAGAGTTTGTTTTCTTGTTTGTTTGAATGCGCTCATCACAGGAAAAGCCTTTTTGTAATGGATAGCTAGATGCAACGAGACCTATATAGGTCATTTTTCATCCCGAAATTCATACGGAAACGGGCACAACGCGGGTAAAACCGCGGGGCGGTACCTACTAGTAGTATATAAAATTAAGAAAAGACTACAGCCTACCTCCCTAAGACCGAAGGGTAACTCTACCAACCGCTTACTAAAACTTTAATAAATTATGTACTTGTTCGAATGTAATGTGCAATAACCTTAACTCCAGACAACTATTGAATGCAATTTGAATAAAAGTAAAAAATATCACCAAGCAACAAGACACATAAATAATGTCGTGATTACTCCCACATCGCCCGTCTATAGAAGACTTTATTTATTAACAAAAGATTGCTTTTTATAATACTGAGCAGTTTTATCGTTGGGAGTGACTGGGATTGTTGTAGAGAGAGTTATGGGTAGTAGGTGCCATACGGTTTTTGCATTGAAGCCCATCTGTTGGTATTTCAGGATAGGATTACTGGTGGCATTTAGATTGAGTAGTAGTTTTATAAGTTGGCAAGTTATTTTAAGAAATATGTTGAAGTTTAATTCAATTTTCTTATGGTTCGGTGCAGAAAAACCTATCTTATATATATACTAGCAGCGCCCCGCGGTTTTACCCGCGTTGTGCCCGTTCCCGTTGGAATTTCGAGAATTTTTTTACATAAAAACCTTCCTCTTGAATCACTCTACCTATTACAAAAAACGCATCAAAATTCGTTGCGTAATTTTAAAGATTTAAGCATACAGACAAACAAACAGACAAAAATAGCGACTTTGTTTTATACTATGTAGTGATAAAAGAAAGTCGTGTAAGTTATTAGTTGACAGTACTTGACAGTATGACAATAAGGGTGGACTGCTAATGATTCTTATTAGGAATAGGATATTAGTAAGTAAGATAGATCTCGAAATTCATCTGGAACTTTGCGCTTCGTGTGAAACCGCGGAGTTGGTACATACTACATTATGTCATAGTTGAAAGTAGATTCTTAATCACGGGCAAATATATTTGTTTTGATAGATGGTCAATAAAATAATACCTATATAGTAAAGGTCTGTTTTCGGTAGCGACTGCAAAAACAGGCAGCAACTGTCGACCGCAAGTAGCACTACCGGTCTCTATGTATCACGCCGCGACAGACCCATAGAAAAGCTATTTAGGGCTATTGCCGTCACTACCGAAAACAGACCTTAATAATGATTTCTAGTCATAACTTCCTAGAAAATCTGAAAACTGAGTTTTAAAAAAAATCTCATGATCTGTAAATAAACCATAAACAGTTTAACTTCAATCTAAGTGAGTACTACTTTCTCTCGCAACTCTCTAACTCAATTAACCGACGAATGCGCCGTAAACTGAAGAACACACATAGTAATATCCGTAGCTGAACGTAGTTAATGTCCAATTAGATCCGAGCCCACTGTAAACACAACTGTTTAAAAAAAATTACCTTACAAATGATGTAGTCTAGTCTAACAGACAAAAAAAGCGGCCAAGTGCGAGTCGGACTCGCCCATGAAGGGTTCCGTAGCAGCGAGTAACATAATAAAGAAGTTCTTGAAGTTCGTTGTACTTACTACTACTTACTTACTTAGCGTGTGGGTTGTGATCGATTAACGACCTCACAAACCAAAAAACTAAAAAAATAAAAAAAACTACTAACTAGACCTCGTTCAAACCAATTTTCGGTGTTAGATTACATTGTTATGTACATCATATATTTTTTTTAGTTTTATCATTCTCTTATTTTAGAAGTTACAGGGGGGGGGACACACATTTTACCACTTTGGAAGAGTCTCTCGCGCAAACTATTCAGTTTAGAAAAAAATGATATTAAAAACCTCAATACCATTTTTGAAGACCTATCCATAGATACCCCACACGTATGGGTTTGATGAAAAAAAAAATATTTTTTTCATTTCTAAGTATGGGAGACCCCCCTAAAATTTTATTTTTTTTCTATTTTAGTGTGAAAATATTAATGCGGTTCACAGAATACATCTACACACTAAGTTTCAACAACATAGCTCTTATAGTTTCGGAGAAAAAAGGCTGTGACATACGGACAGACGGACAGACAGACATGACGAATCTATAAGGGTTCCGTTTTTGCCATTTGGCTACGGAACCCTAAAAACTGTTAAACGTCTTATAGATACATGCAAAAACAAAGGTTTCTTCTTCGTTTTTCTCTTCTTTGAAGACTGGCTTAATTTTCATATGGAGAAAAGACATCTATTGCCGCTTTAACAACAAGCATATTTAAAAATAAGATAAAACAAATTTTCAAGGGAGGCTCCCATACAACAAACGTGATTTTTTGCTGTTTTTTAAAGTACGGAACCCACCGTGCGCGAGTCCGACTCGCACTTGGCCGGGTTTTTTAAATCATTTAACATAGAAAAGATTATTGTGTGCATCGTAAGCACGGTGTGCGCTCCGTCACATATTTTCATAGACCAGAAGAACAGTCTAATTTGCCTTAACTATAGTGTGCTCAGTCTGTTATAGGCAATTAATTACCTAGATATTAATATTCCTGTTTAATTATAAAGCTTTATGTACAGTTTTGCTTGCAGTTCAACCTGTGTGGTTAATAATATGTTAGTTAGTTTCATAAGAGGGGTGTGTAGTGGAGCCTAGAAACAATAAGTCACGGGTTTCTTTGTTACCAACATTTTCTACTACTGCAGGTAAAAATATAGTAAATACCTATTGAAAATACATTCTAAACTTCTATTGCTTGAAGATGTCGCGACTTCATGGCCGTTGTCAAGTCATGGCAAGTCTCAATAGTTATAATAAAATGAATAATCGTGACTTCGTACTGCCCGAATAACTTAAACATACATATTCTAGTTATGAAACTTTGTATTGAACAGAAATATAACAGCGGAAACAATCGTGAACTTTTTAACGTATGTATGTTACGATAACCAACTGTTTAAAGCCATATCTCAATCATCAAATCTGCCTTTTACCTAACTAATAATATGTATTCAATCGCTTTAGTAAACTTTAGTATTAGGTTCTAAAGCGCATGTTGAAACTAATGTCACTAGTTTTTTTACTATTAGGTACTTAATTGAAACGTACGTTAATGTCAGCCCGGAGAGAGACGCTGTCGCGAGAGCTTCACCTACCTCCTGATGAAGGTCACCGATGTGACCGAAACGTGTTGAGGAACTCTCAACAGTAGCCTCCGTCGTACGTAAGTTCCCGTTTATACAAATAATAATGTCACTAGTGTTTCGTAGCGTTAACTCGTAGCGTTCGTGGCGTAGTTTGACTTAAGTGATGGTACCTCATCATGATTGTTAAGCAACGTGCAGCTCGGTCCCTACTTGGATGGATGGCCGATAGTGGCATTTCTACCTGAGCAATACCGTGTTTCAGTGAACTTGTTGGTCCCGGGTTCAATCTTTAGGCCTTGTGGACACAAAACTCAGATTTGGTTTACAGCAGCGAAGCTTACAAATAAAAATGTTAAGTTTATAGCAACAAGGACCCCGCGTGTGTGGAGACAATAACAATTATTCAGCGATATCTGATGACGGCTTTACGATGACGAAATAAAATCCTATTTGCATGCCAACTTAAGGTGCACGCACACTTATGGAAACAACCGAGGTAGCGAAACAACCGGGGTAGGGAAACTACCGAGGTATTTAGGACTCAACCTCAGTACAACCCAATCTATAGTCTTAAGTCGTGGGGCTACCTTTCGACATACCAAGATGTCTGCTTCTCCGGTCACGCTGACAGCTCACCTTGGCGAGCACGCCTTGCTCGGACGCGTCAAAAGATTTGAACAAAATTATTTTTTGAATTCTGTTTAAGAAATCTTATGACATTTTGAACACCCGAATTACTACAGAGCAAGGCGTGCGTACTAGGTACTTCTGTCGTCTCGGAAAAGTGTGCGATCACCTTTACATAAAGTTTATGGCCAATTATGCGTAGGGTTTAGGCAGGTTTAGGATCTAGGTGGTTCGGTGTATCGATGAGCAGAGATACGAAGATACTTAGGTACTAAGTTAAGGTCATAAGGACAAAGGTTTTACTTAGATACAATCAGGAAGATACCTTAAACCTTTCTATAAATATTTAGATAACTAGTACCTAAGGTCCCTACCACACGTACTAACTTCACCACAGTCAGTTCTGCCTGCTCAGTCAGGCCTGCACAGGCCGGTTTGTACTTGAAACACTAAGAGTTGTTATTTTGGTAGTCGGTAGTAGTTGGTGGCGATTTTACCAACTTCCAACTTACCAGCTCGGTTGTTCCGTGCTACAAATCGCAGGAAGAACTCTGGTAAAGTTTGCGCGTGTGGTACCTACGAGAGTAACGTTTTTTCACCAAACTTTTTTCAGTCTACTATCTCCTCTTTATCTAACCTAATGAGGTGACAGTTAGGATCTTTGAAAGGCAAATGACAGAGCCATAGACCTGGCCAAATTTTGGTCAAAACAATATTTAATTTACATAACCGTCTCGACTCGAGAAAAAGAAGATGACAGTGGCTGTTGCTCGCCGAAATACAAACTAATAAACAGCAAACGACGGTTAATGCTCGCACCACCATCACCAAAACCACTAATGTGTCATTAATGTCATTATAGGTTAGACGTTGTTGTTTACCTATTATAGTAGCGCTCGTGGCGTGATTTGACTGAACAGTGTTAACTTATTGCGATTGTTAAGCAACGTGCAGCTCGACCCCTACTAGGATGGGTGGTCGATAGTGGCATTTCTATCTGAGCGCTACCGTGCTTCGGAGAGCACGCTAAATTGTTGTTTCAATCGTCAGACCATGTCGGAGGCCTTTAGGCGGTCTAAAACTCCGACACCAGGGGAGGCCACTAGCCTACTTGAACCTACTTACTTACTTATTATTATTATACTTATTATACTTACTTATTACAGCCTCCGTGTTCTTAAGGTTTGAGCGCTCGGCTCACGATCCAGGTTCTGGGTTCGATTCCCGGTGGGGACAATATCTCGACAAATCTCTTTGTGAGACTGCCCTCAGTTTGGTTAGGGCATTGCAGGCTGAATCACCTGATTGCCTGAAAAGTAAGATGATTCCGTGCTTCGGAGGCCACGTTAAGCCGTCGCGTCGGTCCCGGTTACTTTCTACGGATAGTAGTCGTTACATGAGCCATGTCAGAGGCCTTTGGTGGCTCAAAAACTCTAGACACCAGGATTGGTCAGGTTGACCATCCACTCGACGAAGAAGAAGACTTACTTATTAACGCGTACTTTATGTAATGAATGGATACTATCTACTGCAACTTCCCACTTAACTTTTTACCCATAAGTTTGGTAATCGGTAACTAGGTATATTCCCATAACAATTAATGAAACAAGCTATAGTCAGGTGTCCAAATGGAATTGGTCCCGGAGTCGGCAGCCACAAGATACCTCTTATTGACCAATAAAATGCTAACAGCGCATCAATAAAACTTGTGGCACAGTGAGAGTTATGGTTGTATGTTGTTAGCGTCGTGTAGCAACATCTATTTCAACCGACTTAAAAAAGGAAGGAGGTTCTTAATTAGTTGACGTCTTTTTTTATCTGTAAGTTTTGTCTTTTCTATTAAAGTTGAAGAGTGTTATTTTCGGCTTAGTAGTCGATTCGCCCGAATTTAACTTGCCCGAAACGTGCCAATCGACACCTTTGAAAAATATTATTTTTTTAGTAGGCGATTCGCCCGAAGTTAATTTGTTGGCGTGCGAATCGACACCTCCAAAAATATGTAGTAGGCTATTCGCACAGATATTGTGTTTTATGAAATGCAGTTAAAATAAAGTATACGTGAGTACAGAAGTAGTAAGGGTCAAATATCTTAAAAACAAAATAAAAACACAAACTAATTAAAAATATCTTTATTAAATTAAAATACATATAGAAATCACTCCTCGCTCCTCGTTACCGACAGCTTATGACCGTATTCATCTCTATTGTAATAGACTTGGGATTGTACCAATGTCGGAACAAGGCGCATCTTGTAGTTCTGAGTATGTGAATATACTAAAAGAAAAAAAAAGAAACATGCACAGGACTCATCAAAACGAATGTAAGTGTTTTTAGCCTATTTTTATTAATTACAGTAGATTTGTAACGACCTTGGTAATTGCGACCATTCGGCAATAACGACTTTAAATCCTAGTCCCATGAATTTAAGTTGTAGATCGTTACATTTCCTACAACTTTGATTGACAATTACATTTCCTACAACTTCTATTGATTTTTTTGAGTTTTGAAAGAAAAAGTTGAGAACCTGCGTCAGTGAACTCGCCTAGCGAGTTCAAGGTATTGTTGAATGTATTTTTTTCTTAAATTATAAAACTAGTCATATATACGAGCCACAGTGTAAATGTTCATATTAGCGTTTATTTAGTTTTGGTTTTTTAAGTAGAAAATATGGACGCATTTTGGAAATATTGGCGAAAAACATTGACTCGCCAGGCCGGCACATGAACGAAATTTAAGTCGACTCGCCAGGCGAGTCGTCGGCACTGAATGTGTTAATTTTTCGTAATTCCCAATCAGTCAGAATAAAGGGATTAATATTTATATTTATATAACAGTTAATAATAACAATTGTATTACTTACATGCTTTTCGTCTGCACATTACTTTGATTTCCTGCCAGCACACCACATTGTGTCACATCACAATATAATCTTAAATTATCGACTAGGCACGCATAGTATCTACAGTTAATCTTAAAACTCAAAACTAAACCAAATGCAAAGTAGACCCATGAGTTCCGTGACCAACGCGAGTGAGCGTGATAGCATATAGAGCTGTCTCTTTCATTTTTTTCTTTTATTAGGGGAATATTGCTGTCTTGCGCTATTGTTTTGTATTAATAAGCATGTAGATATGCCACGTTTTAAGTCATAATTATTACTTATTAAATGCACATTTTTCTAAACTTCGATTATTTTTTGTTTTATTTCAGTGACGGCTGAGTACGACTGTACTTTAATTTTTTTATTCTTTAAAATAAAATGTGTGCGAATAGCCTACTACATATTTTTGGAGGTGTCGATTCGCACGCCAACAAATTAACTTCGGGCGAATCGCCTACTAAAAAAATAATATTTTTCAAAGGTGTCGATTGGCACGTTTCGGGCAAGTTAAGTTCGGGCGAATCGACTACTAAGCCTTATTTTCGTTTTTATATATTTTTCATGGACTATGTATATTGGTCCGTGTTTTATTAGACTGCCGGTCTGACTTGAAATGTAGCTTTTACCGGTAGTGGCATTTCTAATTACCGATATTACCATGGGAACGGGTACCACGTGGGCAAAACTGCGTGGCACCCCGTATATTCTCTCATGGAATACTCGCTAAATCTAGCTATCTTCTTCCTTTAGACCTTAAGAGCTGGGCTATGTCTATGTATGAAGTTCTTTCCATTTTTCTCTATCTTCTACCATCTTCCTTAACTAGCTATAATACCCAATAAATACCCTAATCTTTACCATACTCGAAATCACCTCAAAACTGACGAGATGTTTGGATCTGATCCAGCATACTGGAGAACAATCTTTACTCCCATTAATAAATATAAAATTACATATCTCATTTCGCTCGTAAACGTCGTGTATAATTTGGAGTCCAGCTATGCACTCCGCACCGCACACCGCGACAAATGGGTGGGTAAGTTACGCGTTAAATATAAATAGCAGTGCCCCGCGGTTTTACCCGCGTTGTTTCCGTTCCCGTAGGAAATCCGGGATAAAATGTAGCCTATAGCCTTCCTCGATAAATAGACTATCTAACAGTGAAAGAATTATTCAAATCGGTTCAGTAGTTTCTGAGATTAGCGCGTTTAAAAACAAACAAACAAACAAACAAAACAAACTCTTCAGCTTTATAATATTAGTATAGATTAATTGTTCCGAACGAGGAGGGACTACAGTGGGATCAAGTAAGTAAGTTCGTGTAGGTCAGTGACCAACACTGGTGTCGTAATTTTTAGACCGCCTAAAGGCCTCCGACATGGTCTACGATTGAATCAACGGGGACCGACTGCTTAACGTACCCTCTGACGCACGGTAGTATTTAAATAGAAATGCCACTATCGGCCAACCAGCCAAGTACAAGCCGAGCTGCACGTTGCTTAACAATCGCAATGAACAAACATCGTTTAGTTGCGGCCGGTAGTTGCATTTCTATGTGAGCGCTAGCGTGTTTCAGAAGGCACGTTAAATTGTCGGTCCCGGTTGTTTCAATCGTTAGACCATGTCGGAGACCTTAAGGTGGTTTAAAACTCAAGTTAGCAACTAACCTACTGAAACTTCTTATCAAAATTGGTTCAATAAATCTATCTTACACAATGAACACATTACGTTTTAAAACTCTTTGTAATTTGAGTGTAGATGGAGCCACTATCAAATCACTTAGATTCCCTTAAAGTTAACTCGAAAAATAAACAAATAGTTACTCGGAAAGGCAAACAGTTTATCTTGGAAAGTGGATAACTTGGATGAGCCGCCGCCAGTTTGAGATATAATTGTCCTAAGTAATCTCGCTTTCTTTTTAAGTATGTGTGTGCTAATTGGTTGAAAGGGCTTTGATTGGGTGCGTACTGTCGGAGCAGTTGATGGACGACTTTTTGAGGCAGTTTGTAAAATTGTGTTATAATTTACTAACGTACACATTATAACCCAATAGAACATAGAAACCTCTTTTTAATAGCTAAGGTCAATGTTCTAACCACAATCAAATTCCTTCTGTAGAGTACCTAATATTTAGTCGTTTTTATTAAGCCATGAAGCCCTTTTTCCTCTATACCAACAGAAGGATAGGTCTTCTTTAGGTGGAAATCGGCCATATTAGTTGAGATTTTGCATGTTAAGTGTACGAAGAAATGTTTTAGTTGCTTTGGAGCATGCAATTATTTGAATTTTTGGTTAGGAGAGGAACACCACAGACCAGCAGTGGCACCATAAACTTAGGTTTAAAAACAGAAGTGCCGAATAGATCGTGCTTATGTAAGATTCTAGTTGGATACTGTTTATAGTTACACTTCGTAGTGTGTAAGAATTATTAAATTGGCTCCTATAACGTAGTCGATAGATAATTGGTTTGATTGTACATAATGTTCGTAAGTACCTAAGTTACCTACTTTAAAAGTAGGCAGGTAGTTAGGCAAGTAATACTCAATAAGAATTGGAGTCAAATTAACACCAATGTTTATTGATTTATACATACCTAACTTGATTTGTACTTACTTATTTACCTACACTTTCCTTTTGTAAATAAGTAGGTAGGTAAGTACCTACTAATCTTACATCATTATGTGTCTAATAAGGATCCAAATGTTAAAAGAGCCACTATATTACAAAATATTTAGGTAGTTAGTAATAGATAAATCTCTATTTTATACCAAAAAGTATTATAAACTAAAAGTTAAAAATATAACGTAGGTACCTACCATTACCTACCTACTGTCATATTACAAGGTTTAATTTGTAGGTAGCTAATTAACCCATTTAACCATAGGTATCATATTCATAGACAAAGTAATATTAAATTATCACTCACGTAACATTCAAATTTAACTAGGATTAACTTATTCTGTGAGAGAGACTCGTTTAATCCAAATGTAAACTATTTTTATCTATTCGAAGCTTATTCTCAGCCATAAATAAAAGCGATTACCGAAACGTGGTTAGCCAACATCCCGATTAGGATTTATAAAAATCCTGACCACACACGAAGTGATGCAGAGATAACTAGAGTCATGTTTAGCAAAAGCATAAAAAAGTTAAGTATTTTATAGGTACTTTTTTTTAGGTACCTAAGTGTGTGTACCTATTTACTGTTATTGGAAATTAAGCACAACACCCTGATTTACTTTATTTAGCACTAGCAGCGCCCCGCGGTTTTACCCGCGTTGTGCCTGTTCCCGTGGGAATTTCGGGATAAAAAATAGCTTATAACCTTCCCGTTGAATGTGGCTATCTATAGTATCTATTACAAAAAGAATTATTCAAATCGGACTGATATTACCTCGAACACAAACAAACAAACTTACAAAATTTACCTCTATATCGACCTATCCGAAGAACATAGTCTGATATGATCATAGACCAAAATTTAGTTAAATAGCTAAACGAGCAAAGGATAACATAGTTGACTAAACTGTGTTTTCAGAATTTTCATATCTTTTGTAGTTTTGTAAATATACAATCGAATAACGTCCTATTTGATATCGTCTCCGCTGTAAAACGCGCTATGTGTACAGGGGACGGCGCGCGGGGAGCGCGCGAGTGCGGGGCGCGCCGTCCGATCGTCGGTTCGGCCGCTACTCGACGGAGAACGAGGGCTTGTGTGATATGCGCTTACATTTTATAATTTTAAGGAAGATTCTGTAGTTTTAAGGTGTTTTGCATGAATGTAAGATAGTTCAAGATGACACGATCAAGAAAAATATTCAACATGTTACAAGAAGATGCAGAACATAGATTGTCAAATTCGTTAATTTCGAATTTTGATTCTATTAATCGTGGTAAGTTAAATGATGTATTAATATATATTTTAATTCACGATGCCTAATATACCTTATTGAAGTCAGATTGATTTTGGTCAATAACGATACTAGTTGAATGCAATTTCTAACTATTCCATCAAATAACGTCCTATATGTTCACATCGGATGTTTTTCTATGGAGAACATTATAAACGGGTTTTTAGCGCTAAAATACGATTTTTGTAACTAATATTCATTATTTAATTACTCTTTATTAATTATTAAACGACAAAAAGAAGTAGTCCCATAATATATTAGGACGTTTTTATTAAAACTTTATGAAAATTCTAAGCGTCTTTTGTTAATCTGGGACGTTTTTCTCCGGAATCTATGATACATTTTGGTGGTTCGATATTAACATAGGACTTTTTTACTCGTACAATGAAATCAATACGGACGATATTCAATTGAAAAAATCTTTATTTTAAGGAATATTTTAAAATTAAATGAGTAATTAATTGCTTGGTATATAGTATTCAAAATATATATAGACGATGAGTTATATAAATAATTATTATAAAGTTTAATTTGATTTTAGTTGCGGATGATGAACGTGGCTTGGACGAAAATGGTATGACGTCGCCTTTGCCTCCTGGTGCAGAGGAAGTCAGTCATCAGTTAGCTGATATATGGGAAGAAGTTTTGCGCGAAGATGATGGAACCACGGAGGTCGTCTGTGACAGCTCTGTACCCATTGTCATACCTGCATGGTCTGTCTGTCGAGGATGATTTCAATAACCAATGTGATGAGTGAAATGTTTTCAGATTGAAGGTGAATCCAACTGATTCAGAGAAAGAAGTTTTTCAGCAACATCAGGCTAACAAGAAGGTAGCGAAGGAAATTAAGAGCACTGATAAAAAACAGCACCGCTGAAGATTCGAATGGAAAGATTCTTACTGCCGTATTTGATTTTGAAAAAGTGTTACAGTGGACACTGTCATGGCAATATAAACATATTTTATTATAAGAGAAAGCTATCTTCTTATAACTTCACGGTTTTTTACATGGGTAAAAAAAATGCTGCTTGCTACATGAGGGACGAGTCGGTGGCCAAAAGAGGCGCCAATGAAGTAAGCAGTTGCCTCATAGATTTTATGCAGACTAACGTCGAGCGAGGAGCCCGAGAGTTTCGTTTTTGGTCTGATAATTGTGCTGGGCAGAACCTCAACCGCTTTGTTTTCACAATGTATGTTCACGCCGCAAAAAAGCTTAACATCTCCATAACACACCGATTCTTGCAAAAAGGACACACCCAGAACGAGGGGGATAGTGTTCATTCTGTGATAGAAAGAGCTTCACAGATGAAGACTATCTACACCTCGCAAGAATGGTGCTTATTAGCAAGGTATTAGAAGGCGAGCCCTATGTTGTTCGCAACGTAACACAGAATGACGTGTTTGACTTTAAATGCCTCGTTAATAATAAGGTTTGGATGAAAGACATCAAGGGTAATAAGGTTAACTGGAATAACATCCGAGAAGTTCATGCAGACGGTGGGGATCCTAACAAATTGTTTTTAAATATGACTTGACTCAACCTGATTATGCCATTTTAGTTATACGGGGTAACACAAGGAATTCTGTACAAACTGAACTCAAACCAGATTCCTTCTGCGAAATATAAAGATATGATTATTATTCCAGTAGATACTTTACATCTTTGCCACATCACACCAATGTTAGCATTCCTGAAGAATCGGATACGGATTCATCTGAATAACTTTTATCATTTTGATAATATTTTGTTCCATTTGTCTCATTCTACTATTATCTCTGTTATTTAGTATACCTAAATATTGTTCATGACTATGTAGGTCACGATGCAAGACTGATTATAATTATTTTTATAGAATACTATAGCTGTGTCCTGCGCTTTCATCCGCATTTATTCCTTCACTGATTACCCTGGACTTTCATGAATATTTCAAAACCAAAATTAGCCAATTCGGTTCAGCCGTTCTCTAGTTTTAAGCAGACTAACGAACAGCAATTCATTTTTATTTATATAGATAGATTATAAACACTCGTTGACATTATTTGATTTTGTAAAGATTTATATAATTTTATTACTACAAATTAAGTAACTGGTGTGATGAAAAAATATAAGACTTCTATAAAATACATTTCCTAGCCGTAGTGCGTGTAGGTGACCTCCACTTAAACATACATTATAATTATATTTTATTTACACACAATAATATATTAAAAACCACTTACATACATCACACATTCATATCCCAGTAACATAACATTCATAACACAAATAAATAATTTCTAACCAAATGTAAACAAACAATAATTCGGCAAGCAAACCCGCGCGATATGCGTTGTTCCGAATTTGTGCAAATCTTGCATTTAAGTTAATTGTGGAATGTGAAGCCACGCGGAGGCGCATCGCGCGCGCGCAGTCGATCACAGCGTATGCTACGAGAGACACATACAACTCGTTCTCACGCGCACTCGCGTTTTGCCCACGCGTGAACTGTTCACTTACTACTTTGATTAATTACATGATATGTATTATGTGCTACATTGATCCTGTCTTGCTATCCTTCTAAAAACTAAAATAGTGTGTGTTGTGTGTGGCTAATAAACTTTGGCAATTCATCTTTGTGGTTTAATTCAACCAATATTACCACGCATCCCCCCCTAAAACTGGTGACCCCGGAACAAACTGAGGAACACGGAAGACAAGGAGCAATTCGCAGCCTGGATGTCGGCGTCGAGTGGTTCAGATACCACCGGTAACGTGGACACGCGTCCACGACGCCACTCCAAAATCAAGATGGCGTCTCCCGTCGTGCCCGCTTTAACAGTTGCAAGTAATCCAGTGAGCATAAGAATACCACCTTTTTGGCCTGAAAAACCAGCAATTTGGTTCGCACAAGTAGAAGGACAGTTTGCAATCATGCGCGTGACAGACGAAGCAGCCAAATTCTACCACATTTTGGTTTCGCTCGACCGTCAGTATGCTGCTGAAATAGAGGACATCCTCACTGGTCCTCCCAATTACCAACGCCTCAAAGAGGAGTTAATCAAAAGGTTGTCTGCGTCGAGAGAAAATAAAGTCAAACAACTTTTGACCTACGAGCAGCTAGGTGATCGCAAGCCGTCACAATTCCTTCGGCATCTTCAACATCTCGCCGGTCCAGATATCCCTCAAGAATTTCTCCAAACAATCTGGACGAGCCGACTACCCGTTTCACTTCAGCCTATCGTTGCGTCACAGCCTACCCTGGGTCTTGACGCACTCGCTGAACTCGCTGACCGCGTCCATGACATCGCAGTGCCATCTCATCAAGTTGCTGCAACCTCAACGGTACCGTCATCATCAATAGCTGTTGAGGAGCTCACACGCCAGGTAGCTCAGCTGACGCGCCAGGTGAGCGCTTTAACTATCCAATCGCGACATCGACCTCGACCCACCGAGCGCCGCAGAGATGCGCAACGCAGCCGATCGACGTCACGACGTTCAGCGTCGAACTACCGCAAGTACCCAGTTTGTTGGTACCACTCACGGCATGGTTCCAAAGCTCGTCGGTGTATCCAGCCGTGCGACTACAACCAGGGAAACGAGAGAGGCAGTCAGTGATGGCGACTGATGATTGCCACAACCCCAGCTCAGGTCGCCTCTTCATCACGGATCGTGGTTCACAGATACAGTTTCTAATAGACACTGGAAGTGACATTTGTGTGTACCCGGTTTCAGCCCTTAAAAGGCAACTTTGTAAATCAACATATCAGCTCAATGCTGCCAATGGTTCGACTATCGACACTTACGGCTACATGCAATTAAATTTGAATTTGGGTCTGCGGCGTGATTTTCCGTGGCGTTTTGTTGTTGCTGACGTCACAAAAGCAATCATAGGCGTAGATTTCCTTTCTCACTATCGTTTGGTTGTTGATGTTGGCCAACAGAAGCTTATCGATAGTCTAACCAATGTTAGCACTGTAGCTTGTTTAGATTTAAGCGACAATGCTGTTTTAAGTGTTAAGGTAGCTAGTTTTAATGGTGATACTGTGTATCATAAAATTTTGTCTAATTTCCCGGAAATTACACGTCCTTTTGGAACTCCTCAAATCACAAAACACAATACACAACACCACATTCGCACCACACCAGGTCCACCTGTATCATGTTCTCCTCGCCGTCTCGCGCCTGATAAATTGAAGGTAGCTCGTCAAGAATTTGACGCTATGATTGCTAGCGGTATCGCACGTCCTTCTGACAGCCCTTGGGCATCACCTCTTCATCTCGTGACTAAAAAAGATAATGGGTGGCGTCCATGCGGCGATTACCGCCAATTAAACGCTCGTACTATACCAGATCAGTATCCGATTCGTCATATACAGGATTTTTCGCAAAACCTGTCGGGTTGTACTGTATACTCGAGTATCGATTTAGTGAAAGCATATAATCAGATTAGTGTTAATAGGGCAGATATTCCGAAAACTGCAATAACAACACCCTTCGGATTGTTTGAATTTTTAGTCATGACATTTGGACTTCGTAACGCAAGTAAAACCTTTCAGAGATTTGTTGATGAGCTTACTCGTGGCTTAGACTTTTGCTGGCCTTACCAGGACGATTTTCTTGTGTTCAGCCGCACGCCACGTGAGCACGAAGAACACTTGCGTCAACTTTTTACGCGAATGAGAGAATTCGGTATATTAATCAATCCGGCCAAGTGTGTCTTCGGTGTGTCTAATATTCAATTTCTCGGCTACGAAATCTCTGAAAGCGGCACCAAACCTCTGGACAGCAAGGTAAAGGCAATGTCTGATTTCCCTCTACCAAAAACCGTCCGAGAACTCAGACGATTTTTGGGCATGGTAAATTTTTACAGGCGATTTTTACCCAACGCCGCTCAGATTCAAGCACCCCTGAATGCCTTACTGTCCGGATCGGTTAAGGCATCCGATCCGATTGTTATGACTAAAGAATCATCGCAAGCGTTCGAAAACTGCAAGAAGAGTCTGTGCAATGCAGCACTTTTAGCTCATCCTGATTCGCAAGCTAAATTAGGATTGGCCACTGACGCCTCAGACACGGCGATAGGTGGTGTCCTGCAACAGCTCAAGGATGGAGACTGGCAGCCATTAGCATTTTTCTCTCGCAAGTTAAGCCCGTCACAAACGAAATACTCTCCGTATGACCGTGAGCTCCTTGCCATTTACGAGAGTATAAAATACTTCCGCCATATGCTGGAAGCTACTCACTTCACTATCTATACTGACCACAAACCTCTTTGTTACGCATTCAGTGAACGTAAAAGTAACTGCTCACCACGTCAGTATAGACACCTTAATTTCATCTCGCAGTTCACCACCGATATCGTTTTTATTGCTGGTAAGGACAACGTGGTTGCCGACACACTATCACGCGTCGATGAACTGCAGGTACCAGTTGACCTTGAAGTGATGGCTGAGCTCCAAGGTTCAGATCCAGACCTTGCGGAACACCTCAAAGGTGACACTTCACTTCGCCTTACACAGACGAATATACCTGGGAGTCGTACCGTTCTGTACTGCGACGTCAGTACACCGACACCCAGACCTTTCGTCCCTAAACAACTTCGAATGCAAGTTTACAACAGTCTCCACTCCCTCAGCCACCCCGGTGCAAATGCTACCGCCAAACTCGTTGCACAACGTTTTGTTTGGCCACTGATGCGAAGGGACTGCCGAGAATGGGCTAAGTCATGTTTGGCATGCCAGCGCTCGAAGGTAACGAGACACGTTGCCTCACCTTTAGGTACGCACGATTTACCTTCAGCACGGTTCAAACATGTACATCTAGACCTAATCGGCCCACTACCATCATCCAATAATTATCGGTACTGCCTCACAGCCGTCGATCGCTTTACGCGATGGCCGGAAGCTGTGCCTATTACCGATATTTCCGCGGAAACAGTGGCCAAAACGTTTATTTCCTGTTGGGTGGCACGATATGGTTGTCCTACCGAGATCGTAACCGATCGAGGCGGACAATTCCAATCGGCACTGTTTCAACAGCTTTCTCAGTCCATCGGTTACGATCACCGTAGGACAACGAGTTATCATCCGCAATGCAACGGATTGGTGGAGCGTTTTCACAGGCAACTAAAAGCTGCAATTACCTGTCATGCAGACACCAAGTGGACCGAATCACTTCCACTTGTGTTGCTAGGCATTAGGAGTGCCTTTAAGGAAGACCTCCAGACTTCATCAGCTGAGTTGGTGTACGGTGAACCACTTCGTCTCCCTGGCGAATTCTTCGGTCACGATATTGCGTACTACACCACCGACATCACCGATTTCGCGGCTCGGTTGAAGTCCTTTGCGGAAAATATTCGTCCGGTTCCCTCCCAACACCACTCAAATCGCAGAGCTTTCGTATTCCAAGATCTAGCTACATGCAGTCACGTATTCCTTAGGGAAGAAGTGATGCGTGGCTCATTCCAGCCTGCTTACACTGGTCCATACGAAGTGCTCAAAAGAAGGAGTAAAACATTTATTATTCGCGTTAGGAACAAAGATCTCACAGTAACTATAGACCGCCTTAAGCCAGCCTATATACTAGACGTTCGTGTACCCGTTCCTCGATCCTACACTGCAACTCCAGAACGTGTCCCTGTTCATCCACCGCAGGAAAAGACCGCGCTAACAACTACGCGTTCAGGTCGTACAGTACGGTTCCCTGACTTTTATCGCCCTTAGTCGGTCTCTGGAGGGGGATGATGTAGGTGACCTCCACTTAAACATACATTATAATTATATTTTATTTACACACAATAATATATTAAAAACCACTTACATACATCACACATTCATATCCCAGTAACATAACATTCATAACACAAATAAATAATTTCTAACCAAATGTAAACAAACAATAATTCGGCAAGCAAACCCGCGCGATATGCGTTGTTCCGAATTTGTGCAAATCTTGCATTTAAGTTAATTGTGGAATGTGAAGCCACGCGGAGGCGCATCGCGCGCGCGCAGTCGATCACAGCGTATGCTACGAGAGACACATACAACTCGTTCTCACGCGCACTCGCGTTTTGCCCACGCGTGAACTGTTCACTTACTACTTTGATTAATTACATGATATGTATTATGTGCTACATTGATCCTGTCTTGCTATCCTTCTAAAAACTAAAATAGTGTGTGTTGTGTGTGGCTAATAAACTTTGGCAATTCATCTTTGTGGTTTAATTCAACCAATATTACCACGCATCCCCCCCTAAAGTGCGTATGTAGTTGCTACTCTCTGATGAAACGTGCCATATAGTTAACTATTTTAATTGTATTGTTTAAGAAAGCGGAGTTAAGTCTAAACCCGGGCGTTTACGATGGATATAATTTTGAAGACTTTATTAATAGTTACCTAATAGGTAACAAACTAATTCTACTTTTAGTAGATAAGTACATAACTTTATAGTTACTAATTTTAAAATGATAATTTTTATACTGTTTATAATAATAATTGTGTTCAATATTATGTCATCTTACTGTTTGATACCCATGGGATTTATTAATAAACGATTTGCACATATATAATTTTTTTTAATTAAATTTTATATATGAAATATTCACAAAGGACCTTTAAGAGTTGGACAATTCCAATGAAAAACGACCGATTTTTATATAGAACGTCACTTAAATAAAAAAAATCCGTAAAAAAATGTTCATAGTTCACAACAAACCTTCGCTCCTCCGCCATAAAACGTCTTATGTATATATGGGACCCACTATCTCAGCAATTAAAGTAATTAGTAATATGTAATATAGAGCATTTAATAAGGCTAGGTTTTAGACTTACATATAAAAAAAATCTAAATGATATGTCTTATTTGTAAAGAGATAGAGCGGTCAACAACTTCTCCTGTCTCTACTGAAAACTGCCAACTCTGCATATCGGACTTTGTTCTTTGGAATAGTCGATATAATAAGTAGTATCTATACATAGATAAATGAAAAAAAAATATTTGTCGTTTTCCATTATTATTACCTCCATGGTGACATTTAAACAAGGTTAAAAATTTCAGCGTAACATCTAACCTCCATCTAACTAACATCTGACAGAGACATTGACAGCTATAAATAAACACAATAGAGTATGCACCAATAAGTATGCGCGTGGCAAAAATACGAAACTATGCCATTTCTACAAGGAGCGCGTTGCAGTAGCAGGGCGTTTAGAGCGCCGTAAAAAACTGCAAACTGCAAACTTGTTAGGCACATACTAGGAGGGATAAAATAAACAGATTACAGATTAGCAGCAGATTATCAGAATGAATCAGAGTTCAGATTTTAATTGTATCTCGTAAAAACCTGAAATAAATTAATTTGATATGAAAACAGTGAGCCATCACTAATTACATCAAGATTAATTTATAAGGCTAATTACTGCAAATTAATAACGCGAATCATACCATACCGACTAGTACGGAAGGAGCTATCACGATTACAGCACACCATATTATCGTACTTTTTATTATTTATCGTAATACTGAATGAAAACATATTATTCTGTGAAAATTATAATTGTTGTTTTGAGCCATTTATATGTGTAGAATACAATTTATCTGGCAATTGTGTGTATAACCATAAGATATGGATAAAATCAAACTTTTGTGGTCAAAAACTAACCGATGGCATAGAGGTAAGTGTATTTACAAGATAACCAGTTAAATTATCTATGAAGTATAGTTATCTGGTATAGTCTATTCAATAACTTGATTTAATTATTTAGCGAACCGCCCTCGCTTCCTTTCGGTTTATCATGATTGCGTAAGGTTCCCGTAGGAGTTTTGGGATGAAAGCTAGCTAAAAACCTTCCTCTTGAATCACTCTGTCGGTTGTTAAAAACCACACGGGAATCCGTTTTGTACTTTTTGAGTTAAGTTTAGATTTCTTAAATGTAAAATTCACTTTGCAACAGATTCAATTGAATGCAATAATTGTAAATTGCTAGTCATAACTGATTCACACTGACTCATCATATCGTTTATTACATCATAATTTGATTTATCACTAGAACTAGCAATGCTTCGCGGTTTTACATATTGTTTCTGCATAATACTCAACAATTAGAAACAGCCGGATAAAAGTATAGTCTTATGGTGGGCATCAGATACAGAAACATTATTTCTAATCAGACAAGATTTAGGCACAAACTTAAGGCTTATAAAAAAATATCTGGTTATCCAGAGATAGGTAGATATTTCAACAAATAAAAAACATACACTTCAACTTTAAACACCATCAGTATATATAAAGAGCGTGCAGCTAATGTATCATCATACCTTATATAAGTTTTAATTGCTATGTTTATTGTCCCAAATAAATACATTTTCGTTGTTTATTATTTATTTTAATTACAAGACAACTAACATTTTGACTACTGTAAAGACCATTATAAAGAAATACTAGGCACAAGCCTTATCTACTAATAATAAACTTTAACATTCCAGGTATTCTGTTGTTCCTTATCCTGGAACTCCAGATACTGCCAAAAGGTCAGCTTGGGTTCACATGCAATGACCCCGCACTGTCTCACCCATTCACCGGAGACACAATCTCGTGGAAACAGCTGCTTGCGGCTGTCGTATTCTTTCCCTTAGCTGTGGTGAGTTTTGGATTCACTTTAATGATTCATTTAAATTGTTTTGTTAAGCTGCCCAAGTAGTACATATTTTTTGACATTTTAGGCAAGGAAAAGAATCATTTCTCTGAAAATTACAGTAACAGCAAAGAGGTTTAAATACAGTTTTCAAAGTTACTTTTTACATCCATTTGTATACATAAAAAAATCTTTACCATTTATTTTAATAAATATTGGATGACTGAAAAAAACTTTATATTTCAGATGCTCCTTGTAGAAAGGCTGAACCAAACAGAAACTAGTTCAAAACCAAAGCAGAGAGCTCTGAGATGGTACAGAGAGTACCTGTTCGGGGTTCTACTCAACTTGCTGGTAGTGCAAGGGTTGAAGCTCATCGTTGGGTCTCCTAGACCACACTTCTTTGATACTTGTAAGCCTGTGGAGGCTGCCAGCTGTGAAAGGTACAATTATAGAAGTATTTGTTTAAAATCATAGACTTGTTTGTTTAAAATTGATCAAAAGATACGATTAATTTCATGAAAATACTAGCAGTATCTCTCAGTTTTACCTGAGTTGTGCCCGTTCCTGTGGGAATATCCTATAACCTACCTCTTGAATGTGGGTATCATTACAAAAAGAATTATTCAAATCCGACTGGGACTTTCTGAGATTAGTGTTATCAAATAAACAAAAAAATCTGACTACAGCTTTATTATAGCTGCGCCCCGCGGTTTTACCTTCATCGTGTACGTTCGTGAGAATTTCGGGATGAAAAAAAGCGCGTTCGAACAAACAAAATTGCAAACTTTCGGCTTTATTGTATTAGTAAAGAGTACTTGTTGTTCCAGCGGCCAGTTCGTGTCCAGCTACTCGTGCACGAAGGCGCACTGGCTGAGTCAGTCGGACCGCAGCTTCCCCTCCGGACACACCTCGCTCGCGGTGCACGGGGGGCTGTTCTTGATTGTGAGTCTATGTTTAAGAATAATACACCTGGACAAATTCACACACGGTTAATTAGACCCAAACTAAGCTCTAAGCTTGTATTTGCAAATGTATAAGTATCGTTAGATCCGTTATACAAGCTTAGAGCTTAGTTTGGGTTTCATTAACAATCTTCTTCTTCTTATCGAGTGGATGGTCAACCTGACCAATCCTGGTGTCAGAGTTATTGAGCCGCCAAAGGCCTCTGACATGGCTCATGTAACGACTACTATCTGTAGAAAGTAACCGGGACCGACGGCTTAACGTGCCCTTAACGTGTTCATTAACAGTGAGTGAAGTTGACAAAACGTATTTATTTATTTTGGTCTTAACAGATAGAATTGCTCAATTGAACATAGGTACTGTACTATATTATGTTTATTTATTTACGTCTGGTATCTGTAAACGTTAGATATCACATGTAATTTAACACAACTCTACCAAAAAAGCATTATGATTGATTTTAGAAACTTCTTCCTTTTTGAAGTCTTAACGAACTTCAAAAAGGAAGAAGTTTCTCAATTTAACTGTATAATGCTTTGTTGGTAAAGTTGTGTTGCGTTAAATGGACTTAGATGCTTTGTAAAAGCCTCTAACCCGGCGGATCGTTGTCCCCAGTACTACCTGTGGGCGCGCGCGCGGGCGTCGCGGGCGACGCGGGCGAGCCAGTGCGCGCTGGCGACGCTGGCGAGCGCGTGCGGCGCGTCGCGCGTTTGGGACCGCCGCCACCACTGGTGGGACGTGCTCGCCGGCGCGCTGCTCGCCGCGCCCATACTGCTCTACACTGTGAGTCTCTATATCTATACTATTACATTATTATTCTTCTTCTTCATCGAGTGGATGGTCAACCTGACCAATCCTGGTGTCAGAGTTATTGAGCCGCCAAAGGCCTCTGACATGGCGAAAAAGAAATACTTGTATAATAATTATTATTATAAAGAGGTATTTCTAACTCTGTTTCGAATCTCTAAATCTAGTAAAAATACATACATTTGCGTTTATAATGTTCAACTTTATTTTGCTTTCGTTTCAGATTGTGTACCTCTGCAAGAACTTCGAAACTCCGCCAAAGGTCAAAGAAAATTCCAGTGATAATGAATCCAATTCCAATAGTATTAAGGACCAACTGAACAGCAAACTAGTTGAGGGGAACTAGATCTTAAACTAGAAAATAAGAGTCACTTAAAGGTGTCTTTACACCAGAGCTATGCTATGCTACGTTTGTCATACACCAATTTATTTATACCAGTGAAATTACATAAAGTAATAATCAAACCAATCATATCAAATCTAGCATAGCAAAGAGACACGTAGTATCCACCAATCGTAGTGTCTATGCTACATTTACTAGTACGACTTTTACTAGCATGGCATACCTCTAGTGGAAAGGCACCCTTAAATTATGAACTGTCAACAAAGTCAGTAAAGACCTTTTTTTAACCAAATTTCGAAGAGTTTCACTCATTGCTGGTTGTAGGCACTGGATATTTATTTAATGTGATTAGCAAATAAGTTAACACTGGGATTGGTTTTATTATTTATTCATTTCGTCTAAAGTTTTGTTTAAAACGGGCTGAAAGTCCTGTTTGACTTATTCGTAACATTTAATAACGACTAAAGCACAACAATGTGCTATAGATAGCATGGCATTGCCCTAGTGGAATGGCACCAAAGAGTTATAAATTGTTACTAATTCTATGGACAAGCCTTTTTGTAATCTGTTGCAATGCATTCTCATGTGATATATTTTATTCATGTTTTAATTTATTTTATTTATATCTGAAGCGTATAACGCTACAATATGTAATACTTAATTTAATTAATCAAAATACTTTAAAGTCGCATGTTCACTCAGTTTTATAAACATGTTAAAGCGATGTTAGCTGTTCTGAACGAACAGCTAACATATGAAGAAAACACGTTTAAAATTAAACATTTGTTTACAATAGATCACCACTGAACCAGTTCGCTCGCTCTTGTGTTTTCATTCATCACAAGAACGAACGCTTGCTCTCGCGGAACAGGTAAGCGAAAACGCAGCGATACCGTCACTTTTATCACATTACCGTTAATTAAAGTATTTTGATTAATTTGTGTAAGTTGATTAAACCCAAGAAACAATTAATTATTTTAATTTATTTTATTAACACGTAATTATGTTTTAATCCTATGTAAGACGGTAAAGCTTATATTTTATTTATTGTAAGGACAGTACCATAACGACACTAATATTTGATACAATTTTAACATTGAAAAAACTAGGGGCATTAATGTTCCTTTCCATCCTTGCTTTGCTAAGCTACGTAGCAAAGCAAAGCTCTGGTGGAACAACACCTTGTTAATTATACGGTATTAATGGTATCTAAGAGTTTCTATAGGTATTCAATAAAGAAATATTTTTCTAACGTAAAATATTTACTTTGTTTTGTATTAATGTACTTTAAATATTTCAAGTTGAAATTCCGAGCATTAATCTGACGTCTTGTAATGTCAAGGTCTTAAATACCACACACTTATCAATACAAATTGAATGCTTTATTTGCAAAATGCATAAAACGTTTCCAATATGTTCATTCGTTCCCTCCATAGAATCAATACGTTCATTAAATTTCTGTATCACTATTCAATTTCTATCACAAATATAATATACATACTGGACAATTGGGCTTTTGAAAAAAAAAATTTTGTGATAAATGGAAAGATTATATATTAGTTTTATAGCAAAACTATTTTTTTTTCTTTTTTTTTCGCAATAATTCAAAAGTAATTTCAAAATAAAAATTAATTTATTATAATTAATATAATTAAACCGAAGACACTCCGACAACTCCCGAACAGACCCGAGCGCGTGTGACGTCATA
This sequence comes from Cyclophora albipunctata, assembly GCA_963082685.1. NCBI lineage: Eukaryota > Metazoa > Arthropoda > Insecta > Lepidoptera > Geometridae > Cyclophora > Cyclophora albipunctata. The sequence goes on from OY720127.1 coordinate 9,848,565, forward strand.
ATGTTAGTTAATGTTAATGAAAAGAGGTTCGGTTACATCGCAAACTTTTGGAGGGAAAGAGAATAAAAGGGCGGGAATCTTGATTGTAAACGCTGTACGTACTTATGGTTAAATAGCTATAACATTATGACGTCACAACTACGGTGACCAATCTTGGCGCGTTTATAGTCACGTGATTTTTATTTAAATTTCATCCATTTTTAATTGTTTATAATTATAATTGAAAAAATATATTTTTTAAGTTTTTTGCATTAAATATTATTATTAATAATAAAGTTTTAAAATACATTAAAAAAATCAATATTTTTTCTTTCAAAAGCCCAATTCAAAGTTACTATGCATACAACTGCACATATTGATGACTCCAGTGATCGAACCCGCAACCCCCGACACCGGAAGCGCTCTCATACCACTGTGCCAATGGGCTTGTCAAAAAAGGATTTGTAGGAAATTCAGCAAATTCAAATTTTACAGTCATCATAAACTTAGTAATTTTTCTACGTATATAAATAAATGTTTGATGACTATAAGTGTGGGTATTAGAAATAAAACAAAAAGAGTGTTACTATAAGTAAATTATTACCTTTAAATATGTATGTATAAAGATGTATTTTGTAGACTAGTGGTTTAATAAATGCTTTGGTGTATTAAATTATAATGAATTTTTATTTATTTCATTCGTGATTCTTCCTGAGCTATTTTTGATTTTGTTTAGTTGCGCAAAACAATTTAAGGTCACTTAAAAGAATACAGGTTTTAAAGTCATAAAACTATCCTTAGCTTTTAGACAGCGGGTAAAACTACTTCCATTTTGTAACCAAGACAATATTAACTTTTTCAAAACTGAAGAAATAAAAGCAAAATCCAAGTAAATCAAACAATAATTATACAAAATGCACCTAATAATTTACCCAAGCACTGATAATTGTGGTACCTAATTATTAACCACAACCGAAGCTCGCTCGAACACTGTTTAATAAATAAATGATTAAACTACCCCCTTGTTCTACCCTTAACGTGTTTACCGTGTAATTAAATCTGGAAATTTGTCGAGTAAAATATGTTTGAAGATAATTTTATGAACCACTTATAAGTAACTGTTTACTTTAGGTATAGTTGATTTAAAGAAAACAAATCGAAGTTTATATTTGACTTAAAATTATTTAGAACACTTCGCTTTTATTTTACATTTTCCTCTGAACCTGCCAAAGCCACGATAACCCAAACTTCATAATAGTCCATCGTTCTTACCTGTGTTGGGAGCATGCGCTGACAAACTTTCAGCTTTTATAAAATAACGAAGGTCTGGGGTTCACGGGCTCTTGGTCCATAAGTGTAGGGCCACATCTGCGGAGCGTACGGCGCCGAACCTTCCGCTCTATGACACATCAGTCGAAATTACGCCGCGTACTGATGTGCCATAGATAACTTGAAATACACTACGAGCGTATTTAGCGGAAGGTTCGGCGCCGTACGTTCCGCAGATGTGGCCCTACACTTACAGGAACCGTGGTAACAGACGACTTAGGTTTAGGGGGTAAGGTGTTATATTCTGTGTTATAATGAGTAGTGTTCGCTTTTAAACCAATCCAGTATTATAATGATATTTGACTTGTAGTAACCCTCGGCTAGTGTTGTGTGGGATAAGTATCCTCCATCGTGAATTTGACTATCGTTAACGAACGCGTACAACGCGGGTAAAACCGCGGGCTCTGTTGATTACAGGTAATAAACACATCACATCATCATACTCAGTTCTATCAACTTGGGTAGGTCGGTCACTTGGTTTATCTACCGATTCAAAAACGGTTATTTCTTTGAATCAACTATACTTTGAATAACGATGAAAAATGTTATTATAAATAGCGAGGAGTTAGTTCTTTTCAAATTCACTTTAAGTATAATTTAAAGGCTTATTAGATAATCCTGTTTATTCCTGTAATTCTCCACTATAGTTAAATACGTTTAGAAAATGATAAAAATACTGTTGTTAATGTTGCTAGTATTAAAAGTTATTTATGCTGCGGAGGTTTTTCGAAATGATTTTATTAAAAGTTTTGTAGAAAACGAAAATAAACCAACCATGTTGGTGTTTTGTGATCTGTGTTGGACTCGATGTAAGTATCGGTAGTTATTTCCCAATAGAAATAATAAACAAAGACATAGTTAGGAAAGTTTTATTCTCCAAATTCCCACAGGAAAGGGTACTACCGCTGGGCATTGCAATCCCTGTGATTCTATTTCCTACTAATATCCTATTTCCTAGTGATGTATTAAATTCATACATCATCTTTGTTACTCTTTCTCGCAAAAACTACTGGACGGATTTGGGTGAAACTATACAGTAATATAGGTTATACATCAGAATAACACATGGGATACATGTTATCCCGAAACTCCCACTGGAAAGGGTCAAAATTAGTAAAAATTGCGGGGCGTTTCAAGTTCTTTTTATTACGTAAAGTCTGTTGTTATACGAAGGAATCTCCTACTAATCAATTGCCCGTTATTCCTTCTGTAGATCACCAATACACCCTGGCACATGATCTGATGGGCGCAGGAGTCAGGGTGTCCACCTCTTCAGGGAACAAGCTGAAGTATCAGGACCATAGCGTCATGTTTCTGTTAGATCTAGATTGTGACAACGCTCAGGACGTTTTACAGAAGGTCAGTACTCAGTAGGTTCGATTAGGTTCGTAGGCAACCTTAATATCGGCATGCTTAGACCGCCTAAAGGCCTCTGACCTCGAATGGTCTTTTTAACCGATTCATAATAAGAAGGAGCTTCCCATGATGGGTATTTCAGGAGGCTCTTGAATCTCTTGATGTTGGACTTCTATCGCATGCCACATAAAATGACAGGGCTTGTCTCGTGCCTCGAAACAGAAACACTAGAAAAGTAATTATATTATACCAAACTCTTTAAGTTTCTTAAATAACAATATTGTATTGAGCAAAGGTCGCCTATTCCTTTGCCATGCATCTTCGCCATTCGTTTTCAGGCCACAACATCAAGTCTGTTCCGTTCCCCGTTCCGCTGGCTCATGCTGACCAGCTCCGAAGGTCGGAGGAACCTGGACCTTCCCGCTTTACCTGACAGTGACGTGACCCTAGCGGAACTGATAGATGGACAATACAACTTGTTTGAAAGTAAGTAGCTTTGGTGCCTGAGCATTATTATGCCGTAGCGATTGTGTTTACTTAAGAGTGTTTTATTTTATGATTATATAATAGTGCAATCCAGTCGAAACGTCGGGGAACCAAAGTAAGTGTTTTTACTTGCTTAAACAAAGTCTGAAGTTAAACAAAATGTTCATGAATAATGTTATTATCTATTAGTAAGGTATTAATGAAAGTCGAATATGATGGCTGGGTTACGGGTACCTTAAAACGAAATATAAAACAAAAAAATAATTTCTTTTCAAATCGCATAGTTACGTGTCTTTATTTCTCACTTTTCTTCCCTTCACAGTTCACAAAGCATCCATCAACTTTACCCTGACCTACACCTTCCGGGGCACCTTCAATGGGTCCTTTGTAGACGCCAGGCCTCACCGGGAGTTGTTCCGACGCCGCAAGGACCTTATGGGACATCCGTTGACCATGTCCAACGTGATACAGGACTCTAATAGTACGCAGTACCATCTGCCCAGGGAAGATGGCTTGTGAGTATCTGAGATTAATTTATGTAATACATGTAACATACTTAACTTAGATGATCAGTAAAAATCTTCACTAAATCAACTCCGGGGATGTCTAGCGACCGATTCTGTACATATTATGTAACTATGATGGAAATTGGATAAGTAAGCTTATCATGACGTACCTATACAACAAAGACAAACAAAGTCGTCCTACGCGTGTGTTGACGTTCAGGCACCACCAAGTGCAGGTGATACGAAGTTCCCACGCTACAAATTTCACATGCTACAAACTTCACAGGCTACAAATTTCACACGCGATGAAGTTCAGACGCAATGAATTTCACACGCTACGAATTTCACAAACTACAAATTTCACACACTACAATATTCACTGGGTAATAATTCCACACGGCTATCTGTCTTCATCTACCGCTGGGGGTCATAGGAATCAAAATCTAACCTCGCAACCCAGTTGCTGCAGGATTTCTGGGATATCTTACGTCTATTAGTTACTCAACCCCCAATTAGTGATTGGGAAACAATTATCCAACCTCTTTCCAAACCCCAGGGAATTCCAGAACGACGCCATAGCGAAGCTGTCTTGGATGAACGCCCGTCTAGCCATGGAGCTGCTGAACGCCACCCCGCGGTACATCTTCAGCTACCGCTGGGGGTACAAGGTGGACGGCCGCTGGTCCGGCATGATCGATGACCTGGCGTCGGGAAGAGCTGATTTTGGTAACATGCTTTTCCTTATGGGCACCTGGTATAGTTGGTTTTTAGATTCACACATTTCGAGTAGGTTAGTGGCCAACCTTGGTGTCAGAGTTTTTAGACCGCCTAAAGGCCTCCGACATGGTCTAACGATTGAAACAACCGGGACCGACTGCTTAACATGCCCTCAGAAGCATGGTAGCGGTCAGATAGAAATACCACTATCGGCCACCCATCCAAGTAGAGGGTCGAGCTGCACGATGCTTAACAATTTTTAGATGCTTTGGGTATTTTTGAAGTCTGGGTTTAACCTCATTTTAGTTTTTAAATTGGGGGTGTCATATGTACGTTGTGTGTCAGTGTATGTTTGTGTGGTGGTGGTTGATTTGATATGAGAATATTATAGGTACCTACTTAGTATGTGGCCCACTGGGTGTTGATGTCGGCCCTTAGGGGTTCAAAATGAAATTTCCTGTTTGATTATATTCATCCACGGATCCCAGGCACTAACTGCGTAGTATCGGACACGTCCCGGCTCGCCGTCGTGTCGTACACGGACACTCTGGCGCCGTTCCGGGTGCGCTTCATCTTCCGCCAGCCGCCGCTCTCGTACGTCGCCAACATCTACTCGTTGCCGTTCGCGTCGGACTTGTGGCTGGGGACGGCTGTGTGTGCGGCGGTGGCGAGCGCGCTGCTGTGGGTGGCGACGAGGTGGGAGGCGGGGTTTGGACAGGTAAGGGCTTGTGAAGTGTTTGGGAAGGTGCTTGATGAAATGTTGTATGGAGATAGTAGGAGATTACACACATTATTTTGCTGCGAGGATATGGGTGGTTGGTGATTGCATCTTCGGTAGCCAAATTTCCTGACCTGGAAATAATAAAAACTTAAGGGTATCCAAGACCTTTACGTATTTGCCTATGGTTAAGGGGCTTCGTCTTAAACACCAATTTTTTGTATTATCGTATGTTACAAAAAATACCTTCCCACAAGTCTTAAGTAAGTATAGTTATTATTTGGTAGGTTGACTGATACTTCATGTTTCATTGCAGGGTCCAACGAAGCTGGACGGCAGCATCAGCGACGCTGTGTTCCTGACCATGAGCGCTGTCAGCCAGCAGGGGTGTGGCATGGAGCCCAACAAGTTGTCTGGTGAGGACTTCTTCAAGAAATTATACAATACTTTCAACCTTGAAGACAACATGTAAATAGTTGCTCTGATCAGCAGGAGTCCGTAATCTTTTTGATGTGACCATTCAATAAACGAGGCCATTGCATAAAATTAGTAGTACCTACTTAAGTATCTATGTATTTTTGTCATTGTTGAAGTGACTTTATGAGTTTGACTGCCAAATGGTTGGCGTTCCTGCCGTGAACTTACCCAGGACCAAATACTTAATTAAAAAAATATTGACTGACGCCTCCAATAAAAACTTGGAAATCACCATCTATACATTCCTGACTTTGGGCCGCGAAATAAAGTAAATGGAAAAGAACTTCAGTTCCGAAATCAACCACATCTTTGGTTGGTTACTTACAGGCCGTATAATGGTGTGGGCGGTATTCGCAGCGCTGATGGCGCTTCACGCAGCGTACTCCGCTAACATAGTGGCGCTGCTTCAAGCGCCTTCCAAGTCCATCAATACGCTGCCACAATTGGCTGCAGCAAAGATCACGCTGGCTGCAAATGATGTGGACTATAATCATTTTGTTTTTAAGGTGGGTTACCTATGTTCGCATTACTATTTATACGAGAGACGTTTGGTCGTTTGGGTGCAATAATCGAAATAGTAAAAAAAAAAACTATGTTAAAGTATTATTTTGATGGCCACCGGTGTCGTGGATAGTATTTAAGTAATTTCGCATTTGTTTCAGCAATTCAAAGATCCTATCCACGTAGCGATCTACAAGAGGGTGGACCCTGAGAAAGGAAGGAAACAGTTCTATGAGATCAACGAAGGAGTCGAGAGGATTCGGCAGGTGACATTTACATTCAATTTTCAAACACCCCAATTTTTCCTTTGAAATATACCTTTACCTAAGTCAAGTTGAGGTGGCCACTAATCTACTCGAACGTACTTACAAGCTCATCATCACTGTCCATCCCCAAACTCATATTCACTACCCTCATCAAGCTCAAGCCAAACAGCGAGTAAGAGAGGTTCTCAATACAAATTATTATACTCAATAATCTCTCTCTTAAAACTTACGAGCTGGGCTTTTGTCGATGGAGTTCTTTCCACTTTTCTCTATTATCTGCCATCCTCTTCAATATGGTGGTCGAAAACACCGAGTTTGGCGTCGATTTCGATATAACTATCAAAAAGTGACTTGTAAGAGCTTTTAAATGACATAAGTCATGTCACTGTTGAGCATTCCGCCCAGGCTCCACAGCACCTCCAGTGGTAATTCTTCGGTGGTCGAAAACACCGAGTTGGCCGTCGAATTCGATATAACTGTCTAGGAGTGACTTATACAACTCTTCAAGACCTTTGAAATGACATAGGTCATGTCACTGTTGAGCATTGGGGCAGGCTCCATAGTTACCTGCCCGAGGTCCTTAATTTTTACATTTCTGGAGCGTGTAGTTCAATAACGGTTGGGAATATGGAAAAAGTGGATAGAATTAAAGTAATAGAGAATTTTATAAGCTTTCATTTCATCATACACTTTTTTTTGCTACATTGCACCGTTTTTTAGATATTCGCGAATAACCTAAAATTGAGAGCTTTGTCACTCCCCCCCCCCCCCCCCTCCGGCGCACCTCCTAGACGTCAGGACTTTTAGTATGTTTTTTCCCTGAGCACCCTGAATACGTTTCTGAAGAAATCGCTTAGGTACCCTCTCACGCACTCTATAACTACTTTATCGATTGGACTATATTAGTTAAAACGGGAAGTTACCTACGTATGACGGAGGTTACTGTTGAGTGTCCCTCAATACGTTTCAGTCACATTCGGTGACCTTCATCAGGAGGTGGGTGAAGCGCGACAGCGTGCGGGGATGTGTGGGGAGAGACGCTATAGAATAAAACACTCAAATACCATCTATCTGTCTCCCAGGGTCTGTTCGCATTCCACTCCATCGCCGAGCCGGTGTACCGCCGCATCGAAGAGACGTTCTTCGAGCGGGAGAAGTGCGACCTCATGGAGATCGACTACCTGAACAGCTTCGACCCGTACGTGCCCATGAGGAAGGGGTCGCCGTACCTGGAGCTGGTGCAAGTGGCGTAAGTTATTTGTCTCAAAGGCCTGCTAATGTACTCCATTACATAGTACAAAACAAAATCGCTTTCCGCTGTCTGTCTGTCTGTATGGAAGAGCGAAGTAGGTACTTACGTCTATTTCGTGACTGTAAGCGATCATAGAATTACTGGGCATACCGCATTTTTTACCCATACCATGTAGTCTTTTATCGTCTTCTATCACCATAAACCATCCAACGAAAGCCGCCAACCCTGGCACCCGGCAGGTTCAAGCGCGTCCGCGAGACGGGCCTGCAGTCCGGCCTGAGCCGGCGGCACCAGACCGCGCGGCCGCGCTGCGCGGGCGCGGCGGCCTCCTTCTCCAGCGTGGGCGCGCTGGACGTGCGCGCCGTGCTGGCCGTGCTGGCGCTCGGCGCCGCAGCTGCCGCCGTGCTGCTGGCGGCCGAGATACTGCTGCACTCATTGTGAGTATTTGATAGATTTTTTCAAAAAACAGGCAAGAAACCTACCCTTACCAGAGTCAACCCTAAGTCCCTAGGGTCAATTCCCCCTAAATTAAAACCCTAGACCTAGCTAGTGAGAGAACGCTGGTGTATAGAGTATTTGCTCCATCCGACTACAAGTCGGTGACCGAGGTTGTTGCAAGTTTTATGAATGAGCATAACTATCTATGTGTCAGAATAACATGGTGCAGTCCCAAATAGTTGAATCAAATTCTTCTTACAAGATTTTAGCAATAAAACAAAAACATAATATTAAATCTTTATTCAACCATCTTTTATTTATTTATTTATTTATTTATTTATTTAAAAACAAAGTCAACAGCTCTCCTTTTAATAAAAAAGAAAAATAAATAAATGCCAAAAGTATGAACAATAAATTCTTTACATCCACAGAAGGAAGAGCTATGAGAAACGAAACATGAAGATACATGGAACTCATGAAATAAACACTTTCAAGTAACGAAATAACTTATATTATCTTCTTATCAAATATGAACTAAGAAGCAAATAAATTTACAAACTCACATCAGAATTAATTTGTATACATAACATTACTAGAATGTTATATAACAAGCTAACAAGTAGTGATATACAATATTGTTTATAACATTTCAATCACATTAGGAGACGTTGCTAGAAAATAATATTATTTAGTCTTGTTTAAGGTATATAAGCTATGATGTTGCGTGGAATATGTTTATTATATGACAATCAATACACATTATTAAATGTTTTTTAATAATATTTTAGTTTATTATTAAAAAAAAATGAATGAATAAAGTGTTATATTATATACTCTATAAAAAAAATCTTAATGAAACAGTTGATAGTTATTACTATATTGAATGCAATACAAACTGTAAAATCAAATGCTCTTATTCAGATATAACATAATTTGTGATTACAATATTTACCATCGGTTTACATTATTCCAATAAAACTTCAGTGATGAAATTGAACTAAATCAATACAGCTTTAATCCTAGAAGTCAATTCTGCTGAATTGAGTGACAATTGAGTGTCAATTCGACCGAGATAGAATATTTTGACACAATTATTACTTAGCTCAATATCAATTGTGTTTTAACCGAATCTTAATTGAATCTATAAAATGTCAAACTATTAAATCGAAAAACAATTGACACTCAATTAACTTGGTTTTTTTTTGTTGTTGTGTGATAGTAAATACTTCGAATATTGTAAAATAAATAACTTTTATTATATGTAAAACTGTCCATAGACTTTCAATGTTATTCCTAGGCGTACTGAATAGTCTATTTAAGTAGCTCACTGTCTTCCGATAGCGTTTTCTCTCTTACTTGCGTGTTGAGGTGTTCAATGAGCGCTGCGATGGACATCTCTCCGTGGACTTTGTTATCTCTGGTGCGTACGTTCACCGTGCCAGAGGACTTTTCACGTTCACCAACCACTGGGGACAAATTAAAAACATTGTTTATTTAAGACTCGGGTCCTGCGTCTTGGGGGCAGATTAGATTCGGGGCTGGAGTCATGGGGGCAGATACAACTCGGGTCATGCTTTGTGGGTACGGATGAGACTCAGTTCACGCGTCATGGGGGAAGATGGGACTAAGGTCACGGGCCATGGGGGCAGGTGAGACTTAGGACACGAGTCGTGGGGACAGATGAGACTAATTAAGGACCATGGGGGCAGATGGGACATGGGTCTCGGGTCATGGGACAGATGAGACTTGGTTTGCGGGTCATGGGGGCAGATGAGACTTGGTTCGCGGTAAGTTAAAACAGATGGGACTGAGGTCACAGGAAATGACGGAAGATGAGACTCGGGTCAAGATCGTCGGTCATCGGGGCTGACATTGTTACATGAAGGGTGTCTGTATGTCCTCACCTAGTATATAGTTGAACTGCGCGAGCTGCGCGTTCCTCACTTTCTTGTTGAGCGTGTCGCCCGCGTCCGTGTCCACCTCCGACATGAAGCCTGCTTTATACAGCTCCTCGTTCACCTGGGCCATTGGGAAATACAACATACAATAAAAATAACTAATAACTAGCTGACGCTGCAAACGTTTTTAGGCCAAATAAAAATTAAGGAGTGAACACCCTAATCATTATAAATTGAGATGTAAGCTATCGTATCTTTCAAGTTGGATCAAATTGCACACGGTGTGCAAATCAAATTTACAATCGGTTCAGTAGTTTAGGAGTCCATCGCGGACATACAACGTGACACGTAATTTTTATATATGTATAAAGATTACTACATAACGGGATCCACGAGTATACTGTGCAATAGGTACTGGTACTTGCTTACTCGGGTTCACACCAAAAATCATTAGTTTTCTCATATTATGTAGAGTTTCTGGTGTCAACATAATGTTATTTCATACAGGCAACATGCAGTTTAGGCAAAACTTAGATGGGCGGCCATTACACAACTTAGTAGCATTTCTAGCGCTATCGTGCATGTTAAGTAGTCGGCTAGACTGTGTATAGTAACTGGTCACCTTGGTGGCGTACTGGTCGAAGGCCGGGCCCACGGGCACGACGCAGGCCTGGCGCGGGCTCAGCCACAGCGGCCACTTGCCGCCGTACGACTCGCTCAGGATGGCGATCATGCGCTCCACCGAGCCCAGGATCGCGCGGTGGATGATCACCGGACGCTTCTTCTCGCCAGACTCGCTGGGGCAGAGAAAAGTTTTTTGTCTTTATGATGTTAAATGTGTATGCAATATTTCAACTCATTTGGAAACCTTAAAATCTCTATTTTTTGTTATCTGATTACAGGCAAAATATACCCGGCCAAATTCACTCACGGTTAATTAGACCCAAACTAAGCTCTAAGCTTGCAATATGGAATCTAACTAACTGATACTACTACATATATATATACACAAATACTTTATAAGAATATATAATTGACACCCAGACGTCGTCGCCAACGACTATGTCTTCACATATTGTTGACTCCGGGCGGGAATCGAACCCGCAACCCCCGACACAGTAAGCGCTCTCACTGCCACTGTGCCAACGGGCTTGTCAAATGAAAGCTTGTATCATAATATTTGATGGATTATTCTGAATCTGAATTTGTCTGTACGCAATAAACTTAAAACTTAAAAACAACAACCATTGTCCGTGCGGATTTCACCTATAGACCATGTAATTCACGCGGAAAGTTTTGACCAATCTTATGCATAACATACAATTCACGCTACAACTTATCGATTATCATGACGACATTTTCAAAGCATCACAGAGTAGTCGCACATGTTCCAATATAATGTGGAGCGTGGCTCACCTGACGTAGGTGAGGTTGAACCGCTCGGGCAGCTGGAAGTCGAGCTGGATGGTGGCGCACTGGTGCGAGCGGCGCAGCGCGTCCTGGATCGTGATGTCGATCTTGGGCCCGTAGAAGGCGCCGTCGCCCGGGTTCAGCTGCCACGGCTTGCCGAACGCATCGAGTGACTGCTGTAAGGCCTGCAAGTAGTTTCGACAAGCTTAGTTTTGGGCAAAATGAGAGGTCACAGTGGTTGCATCGGATGAGACTCAAGGTCACGGAAGGTGGGATCGGATGACACACAAGGTCACGGATGGTGGGATCAGATGACACTCGACGACACGGAGGGTGGGATCGGATGACATTCGGTCACGGATGGTGGGACCGGATGACACACGAGGTCACGGATGGTGGGACCGGATGTCACTCGACGTCACGGAAGGTGGGATCGGATGACACTCGAGGTCATTGATGGTGGGAGCCGATGAAACTCGAGGTCACGGATGGTGGGATCGGATGCCACTCTAGGTCACGGATGGTGGGATCGGATAACACTCGACGTCACGGAAGCTGGGATCGGATGACACTCGAGGTCACGGATGGTGGGACCAGATGACACAAAATCACGGAAGGTGGGATCGGATGACACTAGGTCACGGATGGTGGGATCCGATGACACTCGAGGTCACGGATGGTGGGCTCGGATGACACTTGAAAATATTCACTCGAATCCCTTTGGAACCCACCTTCTCCGCCTCGTCCCAAGTGGCGAGGTCTCCCAGGAACTTGTCGGGCCGCGTGGACAGCTTCAGTTGGAACGTGAACCCGAACGTCGTGTACACGGCTTCCAGGAATTGAAGACAACCCACCTTGTAAATAAAATTAATAAAAAACAGTTAGAATATTCATATCCTAACACTAGTTTCATCTGCTCCTACGTCTTCTCATTAATTACAAATGAAGGTAATGCATTGCAGATACTTAGATGGTATTGAAATCCTATCACCACACTCTATTCAAAATGAGTTCGAGCTCCATTCCGATGTAATCCCCAGCAGTGAGCGAGGCATACCATCTCCTGCTCGATGTGGTGCGGCGCGCAGAAGATGTGCGCGTCGTCCTGCTGGAAGCGGCGCACGCGCGTGAGCCCGGTGAGCGCGCCGCTCAGCTCGTTGCGGTGCAGGACCCCGAAGTCGGCCAGGCGCAGCGGCAGCTCGCGCCACGACCGCGTGCGCACCTCGAACATCAGGCTGACGGGTGAATACCGACAAAAATCAGTACAATTGTTCCTTGAGTGAAATTAATAAACCGGTCACTGACCCTGATGGTTGCTTACGTCAAATCAATAAAAAGGTCACTGAACCCGATATTCACTTGTGCCAAATTAATAAAAGGTCACTGATCCCGATTTTCACTTGGGTCAAATTAATAAAAAGGTTACTGACCCCAATATTTACTTGAGCCAAATAAATAAAAAGGTCACTGAAGCCGATATTCACTTGGGTCAAATTAATAAAAAGGTCACTGAGCCTGATATTCACGTGGGCCAAATTAATAAAAAGGTCACTGACCCCGATATTATTATGGGCCAAATAAATATAAAGGTTACTGACCCTGATATTCACTTGGGTCAACTTGATATAATGGTCACTGACCCCAACAGTCACTTGTTCAAAATATATAATAAGGTCACTGACCCCGACAGTCACTTGGTCTTACTAAATAAAAAGGTCATTGACCCCGATATTCACTTGGGCCAAATTAAATATGAAGACATGGTCATTGAAACAACCAGGACCGATAGGTGCCGGCCGAAGCTTGGTACACGCGGCTTATGTTTTCATATGAATAAATCGATACAAAGCCAGGCCGAACTCTACACATTTTCAAGTGTCCTCCATATTTTTAAATTCAAATTGAAATTCATATGTCTTTATTATATCAGATCATTATAAATCATTTATAATCGTCAGCTTAAAATTAAGTTTACGTTAGTTCGCATCGCGCCACCTACTGAGAAGAACTAACAAGAAACTCAGTGGGGTAAGCCTTAAATAATAGAGCAATTCATTTCCAAACATCTGAGTCTAGAACATACTCCGAAATAGAGTAATATGCCTACTGGCTGAGTCTAAAGTAACTTCATACTCAAAGAGACTCACCAATGCCCGGGACAGTTCATGGGTTTCAAGGCGAAGGTCTCCTTCTCGACGTCGAAGGAGAACATATTCTCGGCGTAGTGCGCCCAGTGGCCCGACGTCTGCCACAGCTTGGCGTTGTACATGTTCGGGGAGACTACCTCTTGGAAGCCTCGCGCCCTGCGAATGTAATGGTGAATTGATACTCCTTTCGTTATATAAATCTTTAGAACATTTTATGATGTGGCTTTATAATATAAAAAACCGGCCAAGTGCGAGTCGTACTTGCGCACGGAGGGTTCCGTACTGTAAAAAACGGCAAAAAATTACGTTTGTTGTATGGGAGCCCCCCTTGAATATTTGTTTTATTTTATTTTTAATATTTGCTGTTATAGCTGAAAATTTCAACTGTCTAGCTATCACCATTCTTGAGATACAGCCTGGTGACAGACGGACGGACAGCGAAGTTTCAGTATTAGGGTCCCGTTTTTACCCTTTTGGGTACGGAACCTTAAAAATTATTGTAAAGACAAAATAATGCAAAACACTGACTGTGTTTTGCATTATTTTGTCTGTTAGTGACCTGCTCATATTATGAAGCGTAGTCCTTATTTAACCCAACATTCTCACAGGAACGGATACACCATCTTAAGAGGGCCCTTCCCGGGCCGTCATTCTCCAACGCGAACATTATTGAAAAGCTTGTTGTTTCAACTAGCGCAATGTTAGAAAAAGAGGCACTGCGAAAAGAGTGAGCAAGTGCCTGAGCGCTCGTTTGGCATTCGATAACTTTCGTCGCTCACTCGGGGCGGCCGGCCGATGACGTTACGTACGATGCCATTCATAAGGCGACGATTACACGTAAAGTATTTACTGTGATCCGTCAATACAGTATTTATTGATGGATTTCAGTATTTACTGATGGATTAATACACCGGCCTACACGTACAGTATTTATTACGTCAGTATTGTGTCCGGTCTCCTGCTGTTTACACGTCTAAAATGGCCACAGAGCTGAAAATTAAAGGTTGCGTGGCTATTATTTTAGCACTTAGTTTAAATAAAAAGTCCAAGCGAAAGCGATGGGCAAAAAGGGAAAGGTACACACATTTGAATTTAATGGCAGAAATTAAATTACATGGTGAAATGGATGATTACGAGAATTATTTTCGAATGCCTGAACCCTGCTTTGAAGAACTTCTGACAATAGTAACACCTTTTTAAATCATAATCCGACGGATCATCATAACAGAATCAAGAAATCTAGAAATCCATCAATAAATACTGACATCCATCAATACATTAGGTTACACGTTCAGTAAATACCACGATACGTCATTATTTACTGATGGATCACAGTAAATACTTTACGTGTAATCGTCGCCTAATAATATCACAGTAAATCTAGATATCGTATAAGTCGCTATTTTTGTCTGTTTGTTTGTCTGTTTGTCTGTATGCTTAAATCTTTAAAATTACGCAACGGATTTTGATGCGGTTTTTTGTAATAGGTAGAGTGATTCAAGAGGAAGGTTTTTATGTAAAAAATTCCCGAAATTCCCACGGGAACGGGCACAACGCGGGTAAAACCACGGGGCGCTGCTAGTAATACATAAAAACAATGTTCAACATAATCAAACTTTGATTATGTCGAACATTGCGTTGCATTGCTCGTTGCTCATTATTGCGTTCAAATAAGTTCGCGAAAGCATACGTGTGGGATACTATGGAAATATATAAAAATCAATGCCACTTTTCGTTGTAATTTTATAACTCAGGAACGGGCTGACCCATCCAAACTAAATATTTAGGCTTTGTTCGGACTATTTAGTAGATGGTCTATGTGAAGTTTGCACAAAATCGGTCGAGCGGTTCTTAAATTCCCCCGGGAACGGGCACAACGCGGGTAAAACCACGGGGCGCAGCTAGTAAAATATATATCGTAGGCACAATACAAAGAACGAAGAAAGTTCTATACGAAGCGAGCGAGCGACCGAACTAGCGAGCTAGCGAGCGAGTGCGCCATTCATAGATAGACTCGCCCCCCGCATACCTCTTTCCGTTACTTGACAACAAGCAAGGGAGACCGCGATAACGTTGAACAAAATAAAGTGTGCGGAATCTTCATAAAACATGTTCCAGGATATACGTGTTTTTTAAAAAACCTTGCATGTTTGTGAAATAAATGATTGTTATTTCAAATCTCCATTATATTTACGAGGTTTCTATCATAATATTTTCTTTAATTTTACAATTTATAAGTACAATATGACCGCCCAAAGTTTAGGTAAAATTTGTGCAAAAAGCCGGTTTTCGGAGGCTTATACTGAATTTGTTTCTAAAAATTTAGATTTTCTGTTACGATAGAAACCTAGATATAGTGCATAAGATACTTATTAGCTAAAAAGTTTCAAAGAATGATCTATAACAACGCCGTAATCACGTAACAGCGTTTGTATGAAAAGTAAGACGGGTTGGCCGCTCTTAATCTTCTAGTATAAAATAAAATCGCCCGAGGTGTCTTTTCTTGCGATTTCTATCTTCTTCTTCTTATCGAATGGATGGTCAATCTGACCAATCCTGGTGTTAGAGTTATTGAGCCGCCAAAGGCCTCTGACATGGCTCATGTAACGACTACTATCCGTAGAATGTAACCGGGACCGATCCGAAGCACGGAATCATAAATAATCGGTTTCTATCAATAGACAAGACGATTCAAGAGCTAGTTTCCTTTAATCAACCGAAGCGTGGGCCGGTCGCTTCTTCATTAAAATAGCCTACTAACCTGTACTGATCCCTGATGAAGTTAACTAGTGTGTTGTAGATGTGAGCGCCTCGCGGCTGGAAGAAGCACGAGCCCGGGGACAGCTCGTGGAAGAAAAATAGCTCTTGTTCCTGAAATATTAAGTTCATAGTTTGGAAGAAATACTCTATATAAAACAAAATTTATGTAACAGGATAATCCATCTCTATCTCCCACTATTTCCTCATATAAGAGGAGAGCAAACATTTAAAAAATCATGGCTTATTTCATGACACTTTCAGCGCATATAAATTATCGTAGATACAGTACATGGTGGCATTTCGTCAACAAAAACTGCCAAATTCTTATGTTCAAATACGTGTACACCGCATCACATCTGTCTTGAACTGTTACGCAACGCAACGTAACGTTTAATATATTCCATCAAACATTATCAAGTGGCCCGCACCTTCCCGATCTTGCGGTGGTCCCTCTTGGCGGCCTCGGCCTGGATCTGCTCCCACTCCTTGAGCTGCTTGGGCTCCGGGAACGACACGCCGTACACGCGCTGCAGGCTCTCCGCCTCCGCTTTGCCTTCCCAGTACGTCGACGAGTTCTGAAACAAGAAACATCCCATTTGCATACTTATAACGAAGAACTAATATTACTCACTCATGGTTTTGTTTGATCAAAGGTTCAGTGAAAACGTCTGTCCCTGTTCACGTATTTGCAATAGCCTACTAAAAATACAGGTTTCACTACCTTATTATTCCCAAGTAATCAAAACTCTCAAAACTCTTCAAACTTGGTCTGACCATAACCATTTCAATAATTTCCAAAGAATTAAGCTGAACCTTACCTTAGTAACCTTTATAGCTTTAACCTTCCCCGTGTGCCTGACGTGTGGTCCCCGGCACAGATCGATCAGTGGCCCACACCGGTACACCGTGGTGGTGGGAGTGTCCACCTTCTCCTTCAGGATCCTCACTTTGAAGGGGTTGTAGTCGAACATCTCCAGTAACTGTTCCTTGGTGAGCTCGAGACGTTCGAACGGTTGCTTCTCTTTTGCTATTTTCTTGATCAAACCTTCTAGAATGTTGAAGTCTGTTGAGGATATCTGGAATTTGAATTAATTGTAATGAAGCTGAGTTTTTTAATTAACTCTCTGTAAATTCTTTAGTCAGATACTTGGATACATTTTTAAATATTTTTTGTCTGAATAAACTGATAATTGAAATCTCTGAGTATCTCGAGGAATTACGTACTGCTGACGCCTAATCCCATGGTTAAAATACAGATTTCCTCAAAAATAAAACAAAAATATCAATAACAGTGTAACAGTAAACATACCCCCTTCTCTGGATAGTACATGTCGTAATAGAATCCTTCCTCTATGGGCGGACCATAACAGAGACAACCGCCGTACACCTGAAATAGAAAATTAAATTAAAATAACTGGTGCTACTACTACATAACCACTACATTAGCAAAAGTTAATTGGTTCACTGATAAATCGCGGCGGGAAAAAGGGAAAAGTTAGAAAGATATTACTTTCAATTCTTGAGATTGATTTTTCGTTTGTTTGAAGGCACTAATCAGAAAAGAACTTAACAAAAATACACAAGTACTCACCCTTTCCATAGCCTCTCCCAGCATATGCGCGGAGGAGTGCCAGAACACAGCCTGCGCGTCGGTGTTGTCCCACCGGAGCAGTTCCAGCTTGCAGTCTCCCTCGAGCGGCCGGTCCAGGTCCCACAGCTGGTTGTTGACGCGCGCGATGATGGTGGAGTCCGCCAGGCCCTGGCTGTGAGGGGAATGGGGGAATAAGGCTGCGGTTTCACTGTGGGGGACTGGTTGTTGTGTTGGCGTGGGTATTTCACTTTGTGTGAATAATCCTTATAATATGTTGAATGTTGTGTACTTGGCTTTAAAAGATAATGAAGGATTTTTATAGTTTGTCATTCTCTTTGAATGTTGCAGGTAAATTCTTATAAAAATATCTCACTCAAAATTGTATTATTTATGATATTATCGATGGAATGTCTTAATAAATAAATAAAATAGATGATACAAGTACATCAAACATGATACTAGATTAGCAGTAATTGTAGTTTCAGTAGCCTAAATTATGTTAGAAAACAAACAATAATATGATACCAATACTCTGTTCCTGGTATTGAAGCATCTATTAAACAGTTTCATTAATGTTAAAATATTCAATCAAGGTTAGGTAAGTACAGAAAAAGCAAGTAAATGTTTCTTGCTTGCAGAAAAGTAAACTAGTAATTCATATTAGTTTCCATGCATATTAGGAACTACAATGTCAATTAAAATACAAGCAAGATAGGTAATTCTTTTCAGTATTTACTAGTTTTCTTACAAGTTTCAGAACACAACACCTACACAACAAACCAGTCGGCCCCATGTAGATATAATACTTACAATTCACTCCAGAACTCGCTGGCGAGCAGTTAAAATAAGGTGCATCAGTTATTTACAATAATCATCTATACAGATTATAAAGAAGTAAAATTTGTAAGTTTGTTTGTTTGTTTGTATGTTCGAGTTAATCTCAGGAATTATCAGTCTGATTTCAATAAATCTTTTTCACATTCCACATTCAACGGGAAGGTTATAAGCTATTTTTCATCCCGAAATTCCCAGGGAAAGGGTGCAACGCGGGTAAAACCGCGGGGCGCTACTAGTATATTATAAACAGTTAAAGTTTGTACTTTCTTTGTATGTTCTGGGTATAATTTCTGAAATGACCAGTCCAATTAATTTTTTTTTTTTTGTATTGGGTTAGTTTTATTAGCTTTATTCAAGAGGAAGGCTCTGTATATATAGACTAGGATATAGGCTATCCCACAAGTCCAGTTTCCAGATGCTAATAGACTCAATACTAAGTTAAATGGTCCATAAGAGCAGTATGGATTACCTTGTTTGTTAAAAAGTTCCCAACTATAAACACTGTTAAATGAATGTTAAATAGAAAGGATTGCTTCATAGTTTAAATGACATTCTGTTAACGTTATTTGGGCTGCCTGTAGAAAGCCATAATTTTTCATTATTTGACATCTATTGAGACTGACATTTTGTGGTAATGTTTACTTGTGAGTACAAGCAACCCACCCTAAAAATATCAATCATATTCAAACTCACCTAATACCCTTAGCTACGTCATATGGTGAAGTCTTCCACGCCTTCGCTTCTACAGTCTTCCCATCAGGTAATGTGACCACAATGCTCACATCAGGTTTACTGGCCAACTGTTCCTCGTACTGAGCCTTGTATTTATCCCACAGTGTGATGCGTTTCTGGATGTATTCCGGCCAGGGGTTCATCTCGGAAACGGCTCCGGAGTCTTCAGTCTTCTTCTTCTTCTCCTTCATTGCTTTTGTCTTTGACTGTAAAGAGGTTTTCGTTATTAAAGAGGTTATATGTGTAAAAAAGTTTACATTTGCTGTATCTTATGGGACAAGGTATAAAAAAGTGTAAGAAAAAAACTAAACAAAAGGTCAGCCTTGTGACTTTAAATGTTTGGAATAACTGTGGTACATATAAAACTTTTCTGGACTCGATACTTCAATACTAAAATTAGTCAAATTGGACCAGCCATTCCTGGAGTTTAAAAAAGATGTTTTTAATGAAATGCATATGATCAATAACTAAAACTTTGAGGAAGTAAAGTAAGAATCGAATTAAACAATTACGTTTGTGAATGTTGCAATAGAAAAGCGGTATTACACTATACACAAAACACAACAATGTAAGTAAGTAAACGAATATGAGATACTCTGTTGAAAAGCAAACAATGGTACTTCAATTTAATAACTTAAAAGAGCATATGGACATGTGATAATCTATCATTATTTGTAAAATAAGGTGTCCGACACACGCTCGCCCTTCACTGTTTATAAAACTTATCGAAAAGTAACGGGTTATGATTTTGCTGATGCAAGCGAAATTGTTTGGAGACTTTGACTTATGATGATTTAAACTTGTTAATGAATTCTTATAAGATTGATTAGGAGTTAATATAATAGTAGTTGATATATTCGATCGAATATGAATCATAAAAATAATAATATGAGCGTATTATTCCGCGAATCCTACGAACCCATGTGGCATACGCGTATCGCCCGTTGCACCGGACCACAAAAGCTCGAGGCGTGAACAACTTTAGCATCACTCGTCTAATGAACAAAATGAACTTTAGAATCTTATTAAATTGTTTAAAACCCTGCCTTTTCGTCAATTTTTAATTCTTGAATTGCTGCGGCGGCGGAATCCCCCATTGCGGCTGAGTGCGTGCATGTAATGTATTGTATGTTAAGTACCACGTTTGACACTCATAACTGACATTGACAGAACGGATAACTTGAAATGTGACATTTAAATATGTATAAATAGTTGTGATTTTTGGATGAAAAGAAAATTTGTGTAATAACATCATCCATGTTCATAATATGGTATGGAAAAAGGCTGATTCACTCATGTGTAACTGCCACGTAACTGCAGATCTTATTTCTGTCCTATATCTATATTTCCCTAATTTCAATCAAGTTTATATTTTTGTCTAAATTTAATTCAATTAGAGACCGAAGGTAGTGTAAAATTAATACAACTAATTCAATGCACTCAGTGAGGAGTCCCCAATAACTTTACAGTTTGTTATTAAATCCATATCCTTAAATATCAGTAGGTTAAATTGTCGGTCCCGGTTGTTTCAATCGTTAGACCATGTCGAAGGCCTTTAGGCGGTCTAAAAACTCCGACACCAGGGTTGGCCACTAACCTACTCGCACTTACTTACCTATTACGTAGGTTGAACCATGGTTGAACATGAAGACTAATGACAATGTCCCAAACAGTTTAACACAGAGTAAGCATGTAGGTACTTTTGTTACACAGTACCTAAAACAAAATAATAAAAGTCACCATTATCAAATGGTGTTATAAAATTTTAGTTTCTTTTAAATATAAAAAAAGCATAAAATAATAAAAATATGTCAATTTTCCATTCCCGGCCGACCACAAACGCTTTGCAGCGAATAATGGGGTCGTTCAAGCAATTTGAAAAAAAATTGGACAAATTGCAGGACGACGTGAGCTACCACGGTCAGACGCTGAACCAGCTGCACAATTTATTGCTGAACAATATGCCAACGGGCACGATCCTCGCGGGGCAAGCAGTCTCGGAGATCATCAACAACGAGCTGAAGCGCCCTCACAAGAAGGTACCACCACCAGTCGCCGACAGCAACCGAAAAAGCGAACAGGTCACCAGGTACCGCCGATCTCAAGCTATAAAACCAATTCCAGTGAAAAAAGGAAAGATACAGATGACCAGAGATCAGTACCAGAGGAAATACACCGTTAATTATACTACACAAGGTACGAGAACTAGCCCAGAGAAACACACGGTTAAGGGAATGCGGCAGAAAAAGGGCGAGTCTCCACGTAAAGCTACAACACTGACTTGTCATAAGCCAGTAACTGTTAAACATAATAAGAAAATAACTACTGACTAGTCTTAGGGAAGTTATGGTGTACCAGGTGTTATTATCAACTTTATTGGCCCCTCAACTCTCAATTTTTCGTAGGTACTTAGTGTAGTGTTGATGCACTTGTAAAGAAAAATTATCTTGTATTGTAGTTAGGTACTTTATTAACAAAAAAATCAAACAATTTATATTCTAATTTAATACTTTATTTTCTTATATGCTGTTTGTAATTAAGGGCTAGATTTCGAATGCCATCGAATGGCGGAATAACTTTTATCTGGGAAATGAAAAGAGTTTAAGCAAAGATCAACGAGAATAATGTCAATTTGTCTTGAAAACACTGGACCGAATGGTTCGAGAAATCTGCTCTTAGTTGAAGAAGGTATGTAGTGAAGGCTCGTCCAATTCGTTACTCAACATCATTCGTTTCTGTCTTGCTATCATCCTGAAAAGAAATAAAAGGTTTGAATTAAAAATCCCGTTGTTTTAATTTAGGTGTCTTTAATGAACTATAAGGACTTGTCATTATCACACAGGATACTTTCTATGGTTTGTGATCGGCGCGCATCATGTGTGAACAATCATTGTCGAGCAGACTGGGCAAGCAGGGCTACCGGTCCTGGTTCGGGCAAGGCAATCGTACTTCCCGATGCCCGCCTGCCCGTGCCCGTTGTCCGCCGCCCTTCCCCTAATGCCCATTGCCCACTGCCCTTGAAGGAATTTGCCGTAAAGTCAGATCACATCGCCATTCAAAATATGTTGTTCACACACACAAAGCATAGAAGCACCGCCGCGCCGGCCGCTACAGCGCGTGGTGCTTATATGCTCTGTGTTCACACAGAATGCAGGCTGCGTTCGGTTTGACGTGGCCGCAGACCGCAGAAATAATCCTGTGACAAGTTCAATAAAACTTCAGAAGTCTCATAAGTATGCAAAATGTTGTCCCAAACCTTACATCAATGGATATTTATCTCGTTATATTACCAGCGTTTGTTTAAAAATTTGAAAAACCTAGAACTTACAGCTTATGGTACATAATTTCCACGAGCAAAACTGCGGGTGCGAGCAGCGTTCCGTAGAGTGTTGCCAGCATCACAGGGAACATGTCGGTGATGCCAACACTGCTGAAGGTGGACACTGCGCCGGAGCATTTCGGTTTGGGCACGTGGAGGCGATGGTGGATGCAGGATTGAATTCCGGATTCACGGATTTTTATGAAACTGAAATAAGGAACATTACTTTACGATCATGATTTGGGTCTAGAGGCGCCAATGTCTCGGGCACAGGGGCATACTTAGTTTTTAATAAAATACGAAAACGCTCAGGTATAGTGCCACTTGGTGGTCACCAGCGCTTATTGACGCCGATAAGCACTGACAGATCGGTGAGTCGGCACGTATTAGAGACGTTTGTCGCTTATTGGTGCAGGCTGGACACATTGTATAAAAACGTAGCACCAGGTTTCAGCAGGCGTTCCAAGATGCGCTGGTAGACCGACACAGGCTACCTGTATTCATTCTGTATGAAACCTTAACCTATTTATATCTTTAACGCGGTTTCACCCACGTTGTGTCCGTTCCCGTGGGAATTTCGGGATGAAAAATAGTCTACCTTCCCATTTAATGTGGCTATCCATTGCGAAAACAATTAATAATTATTCAAATCGGGCTGGTAATTCCCGAGATTAGCTCGAACATATAAACAAACAAACTTACAAAGACTCTAACTATATAATACTTACCAATCCGAATAAAAACCTATGTCCCTTTCTCTATAAGTACCTTCAAAATTTAATCAAAAAAGCAGTTAAGGCATAGTAGCGGATAGGCAGACAGCTGAGTTTTGTACTTTGTAAGTAACCTACTTTAACATTTTATATTAAGTAGCTGGACGATTTTAAAAAGGATTGGAAGGAGTTGGCTATGGAAAGAGATAAATGGAAGGGATTGGGGGAGACCTTTGCCCAGCAGTGGGACAGCGAGGTTACGTAAAAAAAAGGAAATAGGAATTAGGTACTACAAGTCCCAAGCTCCAACTAACAATAAAAACCAACTTAATCTTATATAAGTCCTTGAGCGCGGCGCGCTTCTGCCCGGGCACCCAGGGGTCGATCTCGTTGATGTAGTCGATCTCCACCAGGTCGCACTTCTCGTCCTCCTGGTACGTCTCCTGGATCAGTCGGTACCCGGGGTTCAGCTCCATGTGGAACGCGAACAGACCCTGCGTGGAAACAGATGTGGGTACAAATAACTAGAAATGTATAAAAATAAGTTTACCCAACTAGTTACCTGTGCCCGTGGAAATTTCGGGATGAAAAATGCAATAGTATAAATAAGCTTTGACCACGCACTGACATCTTCAATGTAAAGTAGGAGCCAAAGACATAGAAACCTCTTCGCTATATAAGGTATAACTCTGCAACTCACTTTTCTTCACCCAAAATACTAAAATATAAGCAGGTACCTCGGAGAGATTGAGTAGATTGAAGAATACATAGTGTACATAGGCCAAGGAGCTTCTGTTTTGAAGTTAGGATAATATGAATTTCATTTTCAAAACATTTTTCGCGTAACTACAGTGAAAAAGAAAAGCGACAGGCACTACGATTAAAAATCCCTATTTAAAGCTTTCTCGTTAAATGAACTATCTTAAACGTACCCTAAACGCTAACAACAACAAAAAACTTATTTCAAAATGAAACCTTTAAAAAGCAACCTTCGACGAGGATGGGATTCGAACCCACGCGTGCAGAGCACATTGGATTAGCAGTCCAACGCCTTAACCACTCGGCCACCTCGTCTCGTAACATATACCTATTTTATCAAGTCGGTTACAGAGACGTATGGTTTTATCGTGACTTTCGTGTAGTAATAACCTACGTATAGTAGTAGAGTAGCCTTTCACTATAGGTAAGTGTTTATTTATTTTATTACAGATGTTGCTTATGTAAACTACCAATTGCTTGCATTAATACCTAACTGGTACCTACTCATAATTTTAGTACTTGTTTATTACTGATCGTTATTGCCAGTGCCAATACACTTATTATGAGTGACTATAAGCAAATCCCGCGGTTACCCCGTCTTGTTTTCGTTACCAAATCTATATACTCGTATTGAAAAAATTACAGAATTTCCCGAAGGATAAATCCATACTTATACTTGAAATTAAGTCTCATAGGGATGTGCGATTCCGGGGTCCAATCGACCTATCGACGCTCCAATCGACACATTTAAATTATCGAACCACGCATTGACATTGTCAAAATCTTTTCAGATGTGTTGCGTCTTTTTTGGTCATTGATCAATTGGACTCCGTACAGCTTAGCTTGGCAGCGGAGCCTCCGCTTCACGCGAGACAGTCGAGACACAGCTAGTGGTTCCTTCCGGGCTTTTACGATAGATACTAAGTTATCCAGTTCAGTATTCAGTAGGAAGGTTACCTGTCTTATTCGCCGGACTCCTTCCTCCATGGTGTAAAAGTTAGGTTTCTTCCCTTTCGGTGCTATTTTCTTGTCGTAGATCGCTTTCCTTACCGGCTCGTTTAATTTCTGAAAGTTAAAATAGTCATTTTCATTCGTTTATAACTAAATATATTTCCCTTACAATACTGCAAAAATTGTTTTATGTTTTTGAGGTTTAAGTTCACTCGAGTTCATCCGCGACCACGAGAGGTGCAATCCCCTTGAAACGTCGGGAAATAAAAAGTATTAACTTTCTAACGCGAAAAAACTCGTGTGAGTAAGTTTACTATGTAATAATTCATTTTGAAATTAAATAAATAAGAGTCCAATCACCATTTCAAACAAGCCAGTCTGAACGGACCAACCTTAAAAAAGTATCGATTGTACTCAAAGTCACTCGCTCCCAGTTTAAGTGGTGAGTTCAACAGGTCCGGGAGACTCCGGACGGAGGAGCTGGGCGCGCGGAGGAGCACCACGATGTTGGCGGAGTAGGCGGCGAACAGGATGGTCATGGCGAAGAACAGGATCAGCATCACTATGCGCCCTGGGGGTTATTGATGTTCAAGGCTATTGATGTGATCCGCTGTTTGTCTGTCTGTCTGTCTGTCCCAATGTATGCTTAGATCTTTAAAACTACGCAACGAATTTTGATGCAGTTTTTAAATAGATAGAGCGATTCAAGAGGAAGGATTATAATTATAAAAAATCCCGAAATCCCCAAGGGAACGTGCACAACGCTATTGGACGAATTTGGATGAAACTTTACAGTAATATAGGTTATACATCAGAATGACTCATCTACCCTCGTTACCTGCAGCATATCTCGGTTCGAGCGTGCACCCCTGCTGGAGGAAGGCGCCGATGATCAGAATCAACACATCTGCCCACGAGCCATCCAGTTGCAAGGCGTGCTGAATAAATTATATTACGTACCTATATTATGTCATATATATATTGTATTACGTAGATAGGTGAGGTAA
Source organism: Cyclophora albipunctata (assembly GCA_963082685.1). Taxonomy (NCBI): domain Eukaryota; kingdom Metazoa; phylum Arthropoda; class Insecta; order Lepidoptera; family Geometridae; genus Cyclophora; species Cyclophora albipunctata. The sequence goes on from OY720127.1 coordinate 9,874,714, forward strand.
TCCTAGACGCTAGGACCTAGGTTTTAGGTTAATAACTAAAGTACCTGTTTGAGAAAATCCCAGGGTGTTAGACTGGAGTGTATTCATGATAATAATATTGTGTTGTTGTTGGTACCTATTATTAAAGCAGGTACAGAATACGAAAAGTCTAAGAATCCCACCCAAAATATGGTGAGGTAGCGAATTCTAAAGATATCAAGGGTTTATTGAATTAGCCATCTCTTCAATCTATTCATTCATTTTGAAAAGGTCAGTTGCCAACCCTGGTGTCGGAGTTTTAAGACCGCATAAAGGCCTCTAACATGGTTTAACGACTGATCCAACCAGGACCAACTGTACGATAGCGCTTGGATAAAAATGCCACTATCAGCCACCAATCCGTATTTTTGCCGAACAGCGCGTCAGTTAACATTGCTCAGTTAAACTATACCGCACCTATAAAGTAGTATCTTACCATACTCATGCTCGCTTCCCACTTCGACGTAATGTACAGGAACAATGCACATCCCAGCACACAGATCAAGATGGCTAGCCACACCCTGCCGGTGAAGGGGAGCGCGAAGATGTTGGAGATGTACGACAGGGGAGGCTCCCGGAATACGAACCGGACGGCCGTGGAGCCGACCATGGCGATGTAGTCTACCACCCGCATGCGGTCTTGAGTGAAGATGGTTAGGGTTCCTGGGGAGGAACTGGTGTGAGCTGCGTCGGATTGTAATGGAAGATGCTATTGTGTGGGTTCCTATTGAAGTTGTTGTAGGCGTTATGTGGACGACCAAATTAGTTAGTTTTTGAAAATTCCGACGTATACACAAGACATGGTAAGTAACGCTTGGATACCGACTTAGTAGAACTGCATCTTCCTGATCAGTTTGATGCTGTAGTATATAGCTTAGTAACTTAGTCTAGTGTAGAGACCCTTGTTAATAACATTCATTGCAGCTACCAGGGATCCAAATCTCCAGGCATCCAAGATCTAGAGGCACTTCATTCTTTCTTTTATTTACTTTCTCTAACTATTGCTTGGTGTTTTACGTTGACTTACTTTTTTAATTACTTTTCCGTAAACCTACGTAGCTTCGAGTTTTTTTTTTCATACTCAGAGACGTGAAAAGATTTATGAGTGATTTTGACATATTGTAATAAGAAAAATTACGTTTAAGTGTGGATTTAATAGACATATCTGAGTGCGACAGTGTGTACTACAAGTCCATCCTTCTCACCGAGATCAGCCTTCCTCTTCATCAGGTAGTCCACGATGCCCTGCCAGTTCCCGTGCTTGTCCCGGTAGCCCCACGTGTGGGTGAATATCCGTCGCTCGCTCGCGTTCAGCATCTCGAAGCAGATCTTCACGACAGTGTATGACATTTTTGATATAGAGTCTTGGTGGAGGTTCCTGTAGGATTCGCAGTTTAGTTTAATTTACACTTTTGAATTTAGGATTTAATGTATGCCTCATCGACGGAAATAAGATATTTCTAATGCTGTACACAATTAAGAAGACCTTGATTATCGTTTGTATTATGTAATTTAGTCAGAATGAATCCTTACGATACGATCTAGCAGTGAAGGATCCAGAAGAGAATAGATACAAGCCTTCGCCAAAATCATCTGAGCCCTCTCATACCCATATTTTCCTTCTACTAAACCCTATCAGGGTTCTTCCTATCTTAATATCAGGGTTCTCATCAGGGATAAACCCCTTAAATCATCTCTACCCTTACAAGGGAAATATGCTTCAAATTAGTTATTTTTCATGATTTTAACATTTAGTGCATTTTCATACATTTTCTTATAAATAGAATACTCTAAATATATCATCCGTCCATTCATACCTTTTTCATACATTAATAGGTACTCACAATCGATCATCCAAATGCTTCCTAGTCTCATTGCTGTCCGTGATCACATTGACTATCGTCAGCGGATGCCCTCGAATGTCCTTCCTTCTGATAGACTTCACCTTAGTTCTTCTATAGTCTTCTAGAGTATCGTAATTCTTCTTGGTATCATATTCTACCACGTTTGTAGAAGAATTATGGTCACCAGTGCTTTTGTTCACGTTTTTCATCCAGAAAGCTCGTGTTGTGTAGATTATTTCTGATTTTTCTGCTATTTTGTACGCTGGAAAGCAAAGAATTGGATAATTGGGGCATAATTTCTTCTGAAAAGGAAGTGAATGGAGACTAAATTCGCTTGAAACTTAGATTATTTATGCAACTTAGACAACTAACTATGTCGATTACATCTATTATTAGATTAAGGGCATCAAGAAACCCTTTTAATTAAAGTAAATCGTCAGCAATTTGAATAATTACTTGATAACTATTGGCGCCTTTCATGACAGCATGTTAATTTAAATATTAAGATAGAACTTTAATTAATTTCTTGATTTATAGATATGAATAGTTTTATATTAGGGTTGTTGCATATAAAACAGAATGACAACTAAGTCCATCAACCTAAGGGTGCATTTTCATTGAAACCGAGTGGAGCTGTGCGGAGCTATGCATAACGAAAAGATTTTGAAAATGTCAATACGTTGTTTGATAATCCCAATGCGCTATGACTGGTGAGTCGACTGATACTTTTCTTTCAGCTGAAACTTTTCTATCGGCCGAAACTTTTGTATCGGCTAAAACTTTTCTTTCGGCTGAAACTTTTCTTTCAGCTGAAACTTTTCTATCGGCTGAAACTTTTCTATCAGTCGACATACCACCTAACCCTTATACCCTCGAATAATAGGTTTCTGTTGTCACCTAAAACTGAAGAACAGTAATCCTATCCTACTAATATTATAAATGCGAAAGTGTCAGGATGGATGTATGGACGTATGTATGTTTGTTACGCTTTCACGAAAAAAATACTAGACGGATTTGGATGAAACTTTTCAGTAATATAGGTTATACAACAGAATAACACATAAGATACATTTTATCCCGAAATTCCCGCGGAAACGGATACATTGCGGGTAAAACCGCGGGGCGCGGCTAGTAGTCAACTCGTTCATCCTTCTCATATACATACGGTTTCATGGGAAAACCCTGCCCAACTTCCAGTTTGCAGTAGGTCAAAGTTAATGACTCGCATTCTTGACCAGCAAATACGAGTCATTTGTCAATATTATTCATGTTTTATGCCTGTTTATGAGAGGCTCGGTGCATTATGTTATTGTCTGATGTTATGTTATTTAAAATTTAAAGGAAGGTTATGTTATGGTGTATTTTGTTTATTTATTATCCATTAGAGTCCCACAGTTGGGCTACCTCTTCTTCTTTGTATGAGTATTGCTTCTTCAAAGTCGAATATTTTTATTCAGTCTTTACCTTTACGTTCGGTTTAAAAAAACCTAAATATATTATAATGAAATCTCAATATATATGTTATTCTCAAACCGTTAAGATCTGTAGGTATGTATCTATGTAATAAATTGTGCAAACCTGTTTGATTATTGATAATTTAACTCACGTCGTGATTGTGATAAGATTTTAAGTGCTTCTTATGTTTTACTAGCAGTGCCCCCGAGTTTCTCTGCGTTGCATTCCAGTATGTATTGAAACCACGGAAGAGCGAAGTACCTACTGCTCTATATGTATATCATGATTGAAACTAACCAAAATCACTACATAGTATAAAACAAAGTCGCTTTCCGCTATCTGTCTGTCTGTCTGTCTGTCTCTATTTATGCTTAGATCTTTAAAACTACGCAACGGATTTTGTACGTGGTTTGTTTAAATAGATAGAGTGATTCAAGAGGAAGGTTTATATGCATAAAAAATGCCGAAATTCCCACGAGAACAGGCACAACGCCGGTAAAACCACGGGGCGCTGCTAGTGCTTAATAAATTGCTTAGACTTCTTGCTCATCGACTTCTGAATTTAAGGGATGTTTGCATTAGTTTCGGTTCTATTCCTCCTGATTGCATTTTCTTAATAAGCAGTAGAGATCTCTAACTATTTATTTATTACTTTGAATACCTAGCACATGCACATATGACCTTGATGCGTCTAATTTAAAGTCCGGAGGTTATTTTTTGCTTTGAAAATAATGTCCTTTTTTTAAAGTTATGTTTATTGAGTTTTTGAAGTGAAAACTTCTTTAGCGGCGTTTTGCACTTTTTTAATGGGTAAAAAATGTTAAACTCACTTCAGGACACGTGACTTCTGCCGGCCCTCCCGGAGTGCAACCCGTTGTTTTTTAATCATCCTTGTTTTTTAAGTCAAGTCAGTGGTCTCAAACTAGACCCCTATTTGAAAGATATCTTTAGAAATTTACTGGATTCTCCATGAGAAACTATTCTTTTATCATCCTTCACTTCTTTCCTTCAGGATAATCCAACCTACCTTCAATAAACACGTATCTCCCGTCTTCTATCTCCTTGGCTATAACCACGTCACTGTCTATGAGTATGTCCAGCTTCTCCAGAACCATCAGATCCTCTCCATCATGACTGGCCAGCAGCCAGCGGTATGGAGACTTGAAAAGTTCTGCTTCGTTTGACTGGGGACAACATTTATGAATGTTAAGCAGCTTGCAGCTTGGATATTACTGGGATGGAGGGCCAAAAGTGGTATTTTTAAATGAGTTATATGAGTTGCTTTGAAGGGCACTTCAGATTGCGTGTCCCGGTCCTTTCAATTGTTCAACCATGTTGGACGCCTCTACGGCCGCATGTTGAAATTGACTTTTAAATCGAGACTTTACTAATAACTAACAAAGCACTTATTAAATCTCTACTAAGGGAGCATTTCAATAGAATAAGCTAATTCACTTATTGGAACAATGTGATGAGAACATAAAATATCTAACTACTTAGAACATAAAATACCAAAATATATTTGTCTTCTCTGAGTGCGGGCGTGACTACTGACCTGAACAAGGAAGCCTCCCACGCCAGGACACGCGAGGTCCACCACCACCACCACATGCTGCAGGTAATACTCGGTCCTGTTCGGCTGGAACCCCTGGCCCACGGGTATTGCGGAGGACCACAGGCCTTTGGTTAGGGCTTTTAGTTTAGCTGGAAAATGGGTAATGGGTAGTCATTAGGTAATCATAAACTGAAGAGCTTGGGTTCTTTCGGGAAAATTTGTGGAAGATTCTTTATCTATTTTTGTTATTTGTATGTTCTATTTTGATCTTTACAGAGGTAATTATTCAAAATGCCTGCCGTCCTTGCACGAAAAAGCTCCCCTAAATAAAGTAAGTTTGTGTAGGTTAGTGAGCCACGCTGAAACAAAATCTTTGGACCGCCTAAATGCCTCCGGTATGGTCTAACAAGTAAAATAATCGTTCTCTTTAAAGTTGCCTAGGTAAGTACTACGAAAAATAAGCAAGTAAATGGTTATTTCTATGGACAAAAAACTTTCGTAGCGCCTAGATTTAGAACTTTATAGGTTTTTATTATATAGGGAAAGTTATAGGTTTTTTCATCCCGAGATTCCCACGGGAACAGGCACAACGCGAGTAAAACCGCGGAACCCAGCTTATAGTAGATATATCCAAACAAATAAATATAAACTTACATCCACTGCCGCAAAAATGCGGCAATAAAACTGTAACGGACTGTTCATCCATCGAAACGAAGGTCTTCACCATCTCGACGTCGATGTGAGCCGACACTAATATTAGATGGACCAATAAAAGTATTTGTTTTGTCGCCATTTTGAATAACCGAATGCGATCGTAGAATTCGACGACTTACGGCTAGTAAATACGCTCAACGTAAGAAGTTGAGAAGGACAATTTTATCAGTGCTGAAACTTTCAGTTTTCAGTACGATGTAGTGGTTACTATTTCACAGAAGTAATCAAAGCTTTTCAAACCCGTTTGAAGAAAAAAAGCTTTATATTTGTTTGTAAGCTTTATGCATACTAAATTAACATAAACACAGAGTAAAAGATTTGTCATTTCCATAATTTAATGTGTAACCACTGTCATCAGAAGTACAGGCGAGTACAGAAATGTTACGCAAAACTAATTACGACAAAATCCTCGTAATCCTAATATTATATATTAGAGTCCAATTAACTTTAATTACTTATTTTAAGTTCAAATTCAAATTCAAATTATTTATTTGTTCATAAACATGGGTACAATCTTAGGTGGTAATCATTGTAGTAGAGAACAGCCATGTTTCACCTCAAAGGTATACGAACAGTTGACAGATAAAGTCATACAAAACTTATAGGAAATAAACTCAAAAACAAATAAACTCAAACACAAAAAAAAAAAAAAAAAGTGAGCAGAAAATCTTAAAATAATAACAAAAGTTACTTAACAAATAAGTGAAACTTACCAAATAAGTAAAGTTTAAGGAAAGCAAGGAAGGGGAAGGCCTAGAATCAGTTACATGAGTCAGATTAAAGAAAAAGTGCCTTGCTCTTAAATTTATGATGAACAAATAAGTTGACATGTGTACGAATTCATGTTAATTTATTTTTAGATAATTTACTTAATCGCGTATTGTCAGACACATAATTAAGCCTCGCTATCTGTGTTTGACATCTGACATAAGATCATAGCAATAACCTAGGTATACTAAGTTCTATTTTATGTAAATAACTAGATATTTAGGAATTTATATTGCAGAGAACACGTTTTTCTAGTCAATTTAGCATAAATATATGAAGATATTATATTTGCTAGCAAAAAACACAAAATAAATACTTTATACATATATGTGTTTGTTAGAATATACAAATTCCTTAACACGTTGAAGTATACCTTCTTGAGTACATATTGATAATTTTAGCACATGCCTTAGGCAATAGGCCTGCGCCCCCAATAAGAGACTTTCAACCGCTTTTGTCTAAAAGAGGCACAAAAATACAACTTATATACTCGTAATGCTTCAATAATCGCAGTTTGGACAAAACACATACCCATCCCATGTAGGAAATCTGATTGAGACTCGGATTTTTTATTTGCTTACTAAGTCACTTGTCTCTCCGACAGTACAATACAAACAAAAGCTAATATTACCCGTAACATTATAATCCGTTTAACAAACATAATGATGAGTTGGAGCGTAACCGCTGTGATTACGCCATCGAGCTGTGCCATGCATAACTTATTAGATATAGTTCCAAGTTTCAATACAAAGAAAAAGGTGATTTTCATTATTTACCAGCTGTGCCCCGCGGTTTAACCCGCAGCGCCCCCGTTCCCGCGGGAATTTCCAGATTGTTATTACTTATTTTCTTACTAGCAGTGCCCCGCGGTTTTACCTGCGTTGTACCCGTTCCCTTCCCGTTGAATGTGGCTATCCATTACAAAAAAAAAATCAAATTGGACCAGTAGTTCCTGAGATTAGCGGGCGCGTTCATGCAAACAAACAAACTGCAGCTTTATTATATTAGTATAGATGTAAAAACCTTGTATAACCTTGTAAGGAATAAAGGAAAACATAAAAAAATAAAAAATATTTGGTGCAGTCGTTCTGAAGTTACGTGCGTAAATACTTTCGGCGATTCATTTTTATTTTTAAACAGCTTAAAATTAAATAGGATTAAGTTCGTCGTATGCAGACAGCGCCCGGTGGTTTTACCCCGCGCTGTGCCCGTTCCTGTGGGAATTTCACGAAGAAAAATTGCCTATAAAATTCCCGTTGAATGTGGCTATTCATTCAAAAAGTGTATTTGGGGCGTTATACTCAAAAACGTGCAGCTCGTATTGCTTGGCTGATGGCATTTCTATTGGCCGTGGCTGGGCTTCGAATTGTACGTCGAATATTTCGTTATACAACGTCTTTGGCCGTACAAAAAATCTCGATATCAGATCACGCTTTTTAGACTAGTTTCTTCCTATAAAATTGTACTGAAGCAGCCACGCAAAACGCCTTGGCACTTAGCATCTGTTCATCTTATTCCCAACTCTTTGATACTCTGGTGCATTCGCAGAACAATTAACTGCACTTTTATCCTCCCCATCCAATTAAAACATCTGAATTTCTGCGAACAGCCTCACACGTGATTATCCTGGACTTAGTGTGGTTCTTTTTGTTTAGGTCAAGGGCAATGTGTCGTGACGAAATGAAACAACGTGCAGTTGATAAATCATTATTAATGACGCACTGTTCCTTTGAATTTCATACAATTTGGTTAAATTGTATGGTACAGTCAGGCCTAGCAAAGGTTAAATGTTTTAGTTCTTTATCACATTTTTAAGCTTTGGTACTTGGTCATTTTATAATATTTGAAAAAGCCCATCCTCCTCTTTATAGACAAACTAGCCGCGCCCTGCGGTTTTAGCCGCGTTGTTCCCGTCTCTGTGGGATTTTTGGGATGAAAAATAGCCTATAACCTTCCCGTTGAATGTGGCTATCTATAACAAAAAGAATTATTCAAATCGGCCTGATAATTCCTGAGATTACCTCGAACATACAAACAAACAAACTTACAAATTTTACCTCTTTATAATATTACTAGCAGCGTCCCGCGGTTTTACCCGCGTTGTGCCCGTTTCCGTGGGAATTTCGGGATTTTTTTTACATAAAAACCTTCCTCTTGAATCATTCTACCTATTACAAAAAACCGCATCAAAATCCGTTGCGTAATTTTAAAGATTTAAGCATACAGACAAACAGACAAACAGAGACGACTTTATTTTATACTATGTAGTGATATAGTATAGATAAGAAGTCGCTGTGGCCAGGAAGATTAATATTGGTATTATGAAGATTTGAAAATTCTTGCAAGTTACAGATGGTTTAATAACACAAATAAAATGCATAAGGCGTTGTCCTAATAGAACGCGAATGCGCGATGCGAGCGATGCGACCATCGCGTGTTTCAAACATTTGAGACCGCGTCGTGCGATTGTCAGTTAGGACACCTAATAGGCGTTGTCCTAATAGAACGCGAATGCGCGATGCGAGCGATGCGACCATCGCGTGTTTCATACATTTGAGACCGCGTCGTGCGATTGTCAGTTAGGACACCTATTAGAGTTCAATATGTTTGATCGCGCGTTCGCACGAGTAAAATTCGCGCGATTCGCGCGATTCGCGTTCTATTAGGACAACGCCTAATGCTGATTATACAGGTCAATGGTCAAATCTTTAGACCGCCTAAAGACCTTCGGCATGGTCTTACGATTGAAACAACTGGGACAGACTCGACTGGTAGCGCTCAGATAGAAATAGGATTGGCCACTAACCTACACGAAGTCACTTACTGTACCACCAAATGTCGGTAGGTAATCGCTCTGCCGGGTATTTGTTGTAAGTGTTGGCACGTACTATGCTATTAAAAATGATTACCATGTTACAAACCCGTGTGAACCATGTGAAAATACCCGATGAAACTGTAAAATGTGACTCATTTCGATGATTTATTCGCGGGAGTTTGGAAGGTTCTTTCCTGTTGATTGTTCCGACATAGTTCTGATGGTGGATGGATGGATGTATGTAGGTTTATATTGGAATAAGTAATATGGTTTTTACTTAAAATATAATAATATGTCCATCCATAACGGTGGTATTCCAATAGTCAAATATCTTTTACAATTAAACAACTTTGGCAACTGAACTAGAAACATAGCAATTTATAAAAAACCTTTGATCAAATATTAGACCTCGAACCTGCCAAAGACGATTCACTAAAAGAATTACCACCCTTTCTGAAAGGGTTTTCCGAAAGGGTGGTAACGATGATTGACTAATAGAATAACCACCCTTTTGAAAGACATATAAATGAGTGAATTTACTTCCAAATAAAATAATTTCCATCAAGGAAAAAGCGTCAATTCATTACCATGTTTACTAGACAAACAATTATACAAACTGGTCGCCATTAAGGCCAGACAGTAAGACCCAACATCCACCAAAGACAAGCGAGAGTTGGACGCAGTGCGTAAGGAATAAAGCTCAGCACAGTACCATTGGATCCGCTCAATTTGAATTACTATCTCTCACTTTGAATACCATCTCCATCCAGTTTCGTGCCTACTCCGTTTTGCTGATGTTCTTCCAAATGGGCGGTACGTTCAAAAGAGCCCTTTTGGAGCTAAAACTGAATACAAATATTTGACTTTAACTTTGACATCTGACCAACAATGCAAACATACATGTTAAGACAGAGGTTTTGTCTTGTCCTTTTTTTAGAGATATCTCTGTCTCTAAAAAAGAGACAAAAGAGATACTGTGTTTGGTTGGCGGGAATAAAGCTTTGCTTTTCCGAGTTTCGCTTCACAACCTCGCATCGCCTAGCCACCTTACTTAGAGTGGAGAGTCAGTCTAAGAGGATACATCGAAGAATCGGTCGGAAACAGGTTATTTTTATGATCCAAAATTGGTTAAACGTAAACACGGTCATTGCCGCCGAGTGCTGATTGTATCGGGTTTAAACGTTACATAATTTTAGCACATTCGTCTGAAACGTAGATAGCTGCATTTAATAAAATAAAAATTTAACTATTTAAGTTATTTAAGTAGTACATACAACTTTCATTACTAGTAAATTTAAGCCATTGCTGGGCGGGGATGATACGGTGAGGAGTAGGTATATGTCATGATCACCAATCTTGTCTACTGCGGGTTGGTGATCTCAAACCCGAGCCATATTTAAAACGTAAGAAACCTTTGTTTTCGTTCGACCGGGTCCCGGAAATTGAACTCGGGACCCCAGTCTTAGCAGGCGAATGCACATACCACTACTAGAACATTGAGGCGTAAGCTGTGTATAATTACTAATGTTAAAAACGGGAAATTACATTCGTCTGTGTATGTTGAATGTCGCTATGCAGCAAAAATGTTCATATGATTTTCGTAAAACAGAACTTAACTTTCAGCAGTCAGGTAGACTGATAACCGTTAAGTGACCCAAACGGGATAATTTAGCTTAATTTGTACGTCAATGACCTCGTTATCAATTCGTGCGGTTCTAATAAGTATGTGTTGTATTTATAACATCACACTATACAATACATAAAATTAACAAAACATGAATACTTACATGGGATCACCAACCCGCATTAGGAAAGCGTGGTGATTATGCTTATCCTCCTCACTGTACTGATATATTCGGTGAGATGAGATCATGAGAGGCATTTGCCCAGCCGTGGGACATATGTATAGTCTTTTTTAAACTAACACGATTTGAACACATAGTTTAAACGTACTCACACGGGTTTTTTCGTGTTTTTAACTTTCTAACGCGAAAAAACCCGTGTGAGTACGTTTAAACTATGGACATTTGTATGTTGCTAAGTGTATCCGTAAAAGTAGTATTCATTCAAAATTATGTAATGTTCGCCTTAACTAAACATTACGTACTCTGTTCTAACTTAGTAACCATAAGTAAATACAGAAATTACTATTTACGTACTCGTATGCATGCAAATCTTTCCAAGGTCTTCAACTTGAAACATACTTCTAAGAAGATGCTTATGGGAAAATCTTATATATAAAATTCTCGTGTCACAGTGTTCGTTCGCGTACTCCTCCGAAACGGCTCGACCGATTCTCATGAAATTTTGTGAGCATATTGAGTAGGTCTGAGAATCGGCCAACATCTATTTTTTATCCCGAAATTCCCGCGGGAACGGGTACAACGCGGGTGAAACCGCGGGGCGCAGCTAGTAATAATATAATAACTTATTTCTAATTAAGATGATTGTTATTGTTGTATACTACTTTTGACTTCGCCGTAGTCGGGTAAAAAGGTTAATTTATACGTCAATCAAGAGTATAATATCTACGTTATAGAGTCCTCTAATCTGATATTAAAATAAATTAATCTTTTACATTTCAACCATGGCTCGGGTTTGTGATCACCAACTCGCATTAGGCAAGCGTGGTGATTACGCCTAATCTTCCTCACTGTACTGATATCGTCAGTGGGATGAGAGGCCTTTGCCCAGCAGTGGAACATTACAGGCTAATACTTTCATAGACCAGATTAAACAGACTACAGTCTTGACTGGTGTACACTCTGGCTGTTAGACAAAATCAAATAATCAAAGCACGCCCTCGCTAAACAGACACCTCAGATCTGTGTTCTATTGTAACAACGAATAATACTTTATTAATGTAATAATTACTCATTATTTCGTTTCGTCCGTACCGTGACATCCGTTACATGTAAGGTAACTCGTCGTGACGGGGGGTTAGTCACTATAGGATCTTGATGATGCATCATGATCATCTGAATATTCAGTAGGTGGGAGGGATATCATTAAAAATGTATTAATGGATATGGGAATATCACTTAAAAACTGCTCTCTGCGGTTTCATAGTTTCCGTGGGAATTGAATATGGCTATCATACACAAACATATTATAATAAGTATATAACGAAAACCATAACACATTGAATGATTAATATTTGACAATAATTAACATACAGTCAATGACAAAATTGATCTGTTATATGAATTGATTAATGAAGATGCTTTATTTATTTGATCAGCAGAGATGCGGTTATTAAGTAGTTGGGTATGGTTGATTCAATAGCTTCATCTGTTAATCGTAATATGAATTAAAGTGTTGTAAACTTATATAGAATCTTTTTCTACCTACCTTAGTATCTATGAGTGTACTTATCCTGGTAATTAGGTAGGTCCCAGCAGTACATGCTCTATGTAAATAAGACCAGTGTACTACTACAAATAAACATAAAAACATGTCATTGTTATAGAATCTATAAAACAGATATAATTACGCATTAGAGTCGGATAATTAGTTATTAGGTACTTTGCAATTGTGCAGTTCCATCGAATATTAATTACCAGAGTTAGACAAAAGGATTTATTATAATTGCAGTTTACATATAAAGAAAGTTAATGGGCGGGTTATTTTGTTCGATGATATACTTATTATTACTTAGAACCACGGTAACCAATTAATATAACAAGCTCGTTGGCACAGTGGCAGTAGGAGCGCTTACTGTGTCGGGGTTTGCGGGTTCAGTTCCCGCCTGGAGTCAAATATGTGATAGTTGTTGGCGACCACGTCTGTCCACGTATTTGTGTATGTATATGTAGTAGGATCAGTGAGTTAGATTCCATAATACAAGCTCAGAGCTTACTTTGTATATTATAGAAGTGGGTATGGGCAAGTCTGAGGTCAAGTATTGGGTCAGTATGGGCAAGTCTGAAACTACAAGAGATACGAAGATGTTTTCTAACCATGTCACCGATTTAATTTCATTAATTTTTAACAAAGCATAGGTATTTTCGTAAAATTGAAACTTGGGTCCTGAGAAAAGATTTCTCTATATCATGCTTATACAGATCGTCGTAAAAAAAAACACTCTGTATTCTAATGGCTATTTTACCAGTCCCAATTATATATATATATGTATATATAGATCGATAAATCTATCGAGATATTTTGATTTATTTTCTATAGTAAAATAAAATAACTTACACTTTTTATCACTATATGTGAAATCCTGTAGACTCATCAATGGATTAGTTCCTAGTTTTTTTTAGCTTTTAAATATTAAAGGCCATATTAATTAACATTTTAGCTATCAAACGGTTTGCCACATTCTTACATACGCAATATTCCGAAGAGCAAAAGAGACAAAACACATTACAACAGTGTTTTAGTTACACATCGTTTATTAATAAGGCAGTCGAAGACAATATTCTATTCTAGACGTAAAGATTTGTCAGTAAACATTGTAACTAAGTGTCGGTAAATCATGACATCATACAAAGTAATTACATAGTTGATTGAATCATAACCGTTTATTGGAAATTTGGATAAGAAGTTCCAGGGTGACCCTAGTTCGAAGGTCTTGTCGTGGTCAGTTCGAAGAAACTTAGAAAAAATAATAAAACCTACTTATGAAGGATTATACTACTTGCTACTCTTACTCATGCGTTAAGAGACGTCCATAGAGGAACCTTTGCCCATCTGTTATCTGATGATATTAATTACTCTTCATCTATGAACTCTCCAAGAGACAGCTTGTAAAGAAGCTCAATTCGAACAATCAATAACAAGATGATGTTTGTAAAAAAAGAAGTTATTGATCTCCTTTTCCTTTCCATATCACTATGTACATAGATATACAAGTATCTGCGGTTCATTCATACTTCATAACTAAAAAAAATACTACTAAGCATATAAATAAGCATAGTAAATTAGTAATAGATACGCATATAATATTTATTTACTGAATCAAATGACTAATGCAAGATGTCGTGACGTTAAAAGCTCGGCCTTAGGGAAATACTATTCGTAGGCGCCGATTGCGTATTTTTAGATGAATTCACAACGGATTTGCATTGGTTCGTGTCGTAGGGTGACCATGGGTTAATAATATTAGTAAAAAAGGTAGCAATGTCCTACTGCTGGGCAAAGACCTCTCATCTCACTGAAGATGTCAGTACAGTGACGAGGGTTAGGTCTAATCACCACGCTAGCCTACTGCGGGTTGGCGATCACAAACCCGAGCCATGTTTAAAAGTAGAGCTTCAGTAAACATGCTTCGTTCGACTCGGAAATTAAGCCCGGGTCTTAGTTTTTAAATAATGTAATGTCTCTTATACCTCTCATTGCAGCGTAAAAGCTGACTCAGATCCTGTCATCTCACTGAAAATATAATTACAGGGCATGTAAGAAAAGGCTGTTAGGTGTTGTTATAGGCTTGCCTACAAGATATGTTGTTTGAAATATGTATCTTGATTGACATAGAGATGTGTCAATCGACCTCAATCCGATGTGAAACCTGAAAAACTTACCGCGTAGTTAGACAGTGTCAACTGTTTACAAAACTTTAGAAATTACCCCACTATTTCTCCAGGATGTCGGGAAAATACAGAATCACGTTAAGGTTATAGGTATAGGTTACTCATACCGCTATTTTAGGTAACACACTTTACGTATCAATCAATATCATATACTTTATCCCACAAAACGCCAAACAACACACACCCTACCGGGCCAATCGCCAAACGGCGAGTAATACATTGAAATACAATGAACGCGCGAAATATACGTCAGTTTGACTCGATCCGTGCGCGGGCGCAAGATCGACGGGAGTTCTTCATTTAAATTATTTTAAAGTTGGAATTATCGAAAAACAGTGGAGTGTCAGTGGCATTAAAAAGTTTTTATTTAAGTTTTTCTAAAGAGGTATGAAATGGTTTTATTAACTTTTTGAATATGTGATGGTTATGTCAGCTTTTAAAAACTTAAAGTAATCAATCTTATGCGACTTTCTTATTACTTCATGAAAACAATTAATTAAGTACCTACGTGTAAAACAATTAAATAAATAAGTGTGAAATACTAAATTATGCTTTATCGGCCGTATTTGCCAATATTAACGTGACAGCAATAAAAAAAATAACTTTTGAATATATAATAAACTAGCAGCGCCCCGCGGTTTTACCCGCGTTGTGCCCGTTCCCGTGGGAATTTCGGGATAAAATGTAGCCTATAGCCTTCCTCGATAAATAGACTATCTAACAGTGAAAGAATTATTCAAATCGGTTCAGTAGTTTCTGAGATTAGCGCGTTTAAACAAACAAACAAACAAACAAACAAAACAAACTCTTCAGCTTTATAATATTAGTATAGATATTATATTTAATGTAATTTTTTTAAACTCTTGTATTAGATAGAGGCCGGTAACCGGTTCATTCAAATGTATGTGGGCGTCTCAGTTATTAGATAAAAAATATAGAATACAGTTAATATTTTGAATGATTTATCTTATCCATAATTTAAGAGTTAGGAGTAAAGATTGACAAAACTTTGATCGTTGCTAGGCAAATTCTATCTTTACCTAGTGAAGTAAAGTAAAGTATTATCCTGTAATGTCCCACTGCTGGGCAAAGGCCTCTCATCTCACTGAAGATAATATCAGTACAGTGAGGAGGATTAGGCATAATCACCGCGCTTGCCTAATGCGGGTTGGTGATCTCAAACCCGAGCCATGATTTAAAAGTAGGAAATATGTTTTCGCTTGAACTGGGAATTGAACCCGGGACTTCAGTCTTGGCAGGCAGGTGCCCATACCACTAGACCAACGAAGAGTTTATGTTTAATCTTTACCTAGATTAAACATAAATACGTACGAGTACCTACTACGTTTTACATCAATATTACTTATATTTAATATTCTAAATAAAGTTTAGTTATCTAAGTTAGTAATTATCAAAACACCTATCCCATATCCTAAAGAAAGAAAGAAATAAAAAATATATTGTAACCACTATATATAAATGTTCCAACTCCACGTGCAAAGATTTCTAGTTAAAGATATTTTTCTTCGAAATAATAAGTCTATTTGGCCATTAACCAAAAATACTCTGATGGGCAGCATCTGATTGATACGTATGTTAATCTCATTGACATCGTCATCATGTATTAGGTACCTACAGTATAGAACTTACTTTTGATGAAGACGAGGTTCTCAGGGTATCATCATTTTCTTTCGACTGGAGTCCAGTCACTGGACCACATAGAGAGAACAAGAAGGAGAGACAAAAAAGAACAGAATACGTTTAATTAAAATTGTGTTCTAAAGTCGAACGAAAACATTGAATAGCATTTGTTTTTTAACCCCTGCCGAAAAAGGGGTATTATGAGTTTCACGTCGATGTCTGTGTGATCGTAGCTCTTTTAAACTGATGGATCGAATTTGATGCATTTTTTCTTAATTTTTAAATTCTACTTGCTCTAACATAATATGTTCGTATTATCGCGGACCAAACTTTTGAATTTTAATTACATTACAAATATTGCTTTTAAACTCCTTTTTACTTCTCGTTATCAACCTACGTGTTTTTGTCACACTGTACAAGACTTTATACATAGAAATGATGACACGGTATCAATTGGATCTATTCTCAGAGGCCGGCATCATTGATATAAATGCATCTTACGAACATAGGTTATTATTTAACGGTTACAGAAAATAAATAATGTTATGGCGATATAAATACTACGTCATTGCTTTATATTTTTGGCTACGGTTTGGCTGCATAAATATGATTTTTATGATCCATATTAGACATTAGCTTACATCGGGCGCGTTTACAAGTTAAAGCTCATTAGAATCCGGGCGCGGCAACGAGTATTCGACTTGTGTGAGCGTCATATTCTATGCATTCTCCGGATAAACATGCCCAATGTGAGCGACGTTGTTGTTAAGCAACGTGCAGATCGACACCTTCTTAGATGGGTGGCTGACCGTGGCATTTTTATCTGAGCGCTACCGTGATTCGGGCACGTCAAATTGTCGGTCCCGGTTGTTTCAATCGTTATGAAATGAAATGTGAAATGAAATATTTATAATTGCTTGAATGTAGTTACATTAGGTCTTACAGTTATAATATAGTTCCATACATTCTACCACCACTGTGGCGTGCAACTGTCTTGTAAGATTACACAAAAAAGTTTAAGTTGTCATTATATAAATCAATTTACATTATTAACAAGTTGTAAGATTAGTTAAGGTTAATAATGTCAAAAAATAATAATAATTTAAAAAAATCCATCAGTTAGACCATGTCGGAGCCTGAAGCGGTCTAAACACTCCGACATCAGGGTTGGTTACTAAGCTACACGAACTTATTTAAAACTCAAGGTACCTGCTACTATAAATAACGAATTGCTAGTGTACGTGACTTTAGAACTACAAGGATTACTTCTGTTTACAGACACATAAGCACTTGCATCAAAATGGAACCTCTAGTGGTGGACATTGTGTACTTCTACCCGCGGGACAACGCACAGATACACAACACTATCAAGTAAGTTTACAACGATAGTAATTGTGACGATCGAGGGTGCGTTTCCATTGTGGAGGGGAGTTGTGACGAGCTCAATTAACCAATCACAGCTTTGATTGATAAGCCATATTCAACGGGTAGGTTAAAGACTATTTATTTATCCCGAAATTCCTTCGGGAACAGGATCAATGTGGGTAAAATCACGCGGTGCTACTATAGTTACTTTATATTTGTAAAATATTAAAGGCATTATTCATAAACGATTATTAACAGCACTCAGCTAACAAAAGGTTTGTCCCTTTCCGACATACGCTATTTGCCGAAGAGCAAAAGAGAAAAAGCACTTTAAAGCAGTGTTAAAGTTAAATTGCGTTTATGAATAAGCCGCTAAGTCCTTATGTTTATAATACAACTCGTATTCCTTCTAACAGATATGAGGCAGTGAACGAGGAGCAGGAAGCCATCACGATCGTGCGCCGAGGACAGCCCTTCAACGGGGTGGTCGCCTTCAACAGACCCTACGACGAGGCCAACGACCTCATACAACTGGTCTTCAATTTGGGTAACATAGAGTCCTTTTATATAGATGGGGAATGCATTTCCGCATCCCCGGTTGCTTGGGTAAACAAACTGGGGTATTTGGGACTCAACCCCTGCACAATCCCCCAATCTCTAGGTCTCTATCTTATGATCCCCGTGTTATGATCCCCTATTACGGGAATCATAAGATAGAGTCCTAAAAATAGAGTTTAGATATAGAAAAATCGTTGGAAGAATTAGGAAAGTTACAGAATCCCTTCTCAATTCCCAGGAGACAAGCCCCACATGGAGACGCAGGCCTCCTTGTTCATCAAGCCCGACGCCGTCACCGACAAGCACTCTTGGAGCGCCCGCTTCGTCGGCGCTGACGCCAACAATGTTTCCTTTGAGGTAAGATTTTGCAGTCATCATCAGAATCCAGCAGAGTCTAAGTTACCGCCAAGTTTTAGCTACCTAGTCGTAAGTTACCTAAGTACCATGACTGGTGGAGACACTTCTTAGAAAATCGAACTGTTTGGAGTTAGACATTAGTGAGAAGACACTAGTGTGAAGGGGTTAATGACCCGTCGCCGAAATAATTTTGTGGCTAACGAAATTATTATTAGTCTATCCAGATTTGTGATACGCTATTTGGCTAACAACTTGTACTGAGCATGTGACATCAAAAATCGAGGATCCTACTAATATTATAAATGCGAAAGTTTGTGAGGATGGATGTATATATGGATGGATGTATGGATGTATGTTTGTTGCTTTTTCACGCAAAAACTACTGAACGGATTTGGATGAAACTTTACAGTAATGTAGGTTATACATCAGAATAACATATGGCATATTTTATCCCGAAATTCCTGCGGGAACGGGTACAACGCGGGTAACACCGCGGGGCGCAGCTAGTTAGTATATAAGTACGAGTATACTTCAATATAATAAAGCTGAAGAGAATGTTATTTAGATTTGTTGTTTATTTTTTCTTTGAATGTGCTTATTCTCAAAAACTACTAATCCGATTTTAAAATAGGGACTCAACGGGAAGGTATAAATTGTTTTTCGTCCCGAAATTCCTACGGGAACGAGCGCTGATAGTATTAAAATGAAATAACATGCAGTGGGGAAGTGTTTTCCGTACCTATCAATATTGCATAGACACTAGCTACCTTTCCTTTAAGTTCACACTATTATGGAGGTAGTATTAGGTAGGTACTTGTTTTTTGTGGAAACAACTTTACATAATTACTCGTACATAGTTAGTTTAGTACATGTTAATCCACTACTTCTTACGATGTCTGAATATAAAACATCACCTAGATAAGGCAAGATGATAAATCGTGATAAATTCTAGTCTAAACAGTTTTGGTCTAGACATTTTCTAGGTATTGCATTAAAAATTGTGCTTAACAACATTCCATCAATAGTTAGATGTGCTAGGCTAAGACCAAATAAAAAGAGTAGCCCGACCGCTGCGAACAATACAGTGAAGCATTCACAAAATTACACCCTAAGGTCACAAGCAAGCTCGTTCAACAAAATTATACCCATTTGATTAATTAGTGCAATCGCGATATTTTGTAGTTTGAGTGAGGATGTCAAAGAATAGTGAGTGTATATTATGTGTAGGTATAATGTGAGGTGTAAATAAGTGTTTACAATACCAGCTTCACTTCACTTATAGAAATTATTGACAGTGATGTGAACTAACTGAAGTTTTTATTTGGTCTCCGGCACCTACTAGGTTAATATAGTGCTATATTGGGAATTAAATTGCTAATTGCTTAAACATGTTTTTTTCTTTCTTTTTTGTATAATTTATTTATTAGTGTAGATACAATATTTTGTATCCCACTAATATTATAAAATAAACATAAACTACAACGGATTTGGATCAGTAAAATAGGTTATACATCAGAATAACACATCGACGGGGAAGTGCGAACAACTCCTAACTTACAAAAACCAAATTTTACAGGATGCGAAAAAAACCGTTTTTTATTTTTCCCAGATGTTTAAGAAAAAATGTGTAAATGGCAATTTTATACTTAAATGGACCCGCATGTAAGGTAATAATCAAAATTTGTTTGGAATAAGTATTTGGCGAGATAATGTAAGATAGGAGGTATCACCAAGCTCGTGTGGCTGAAATTTTGAAGATAGGAGTATTTTCCATACTTCAAAAAAGTAACAGAAATCATTTAAAATTATCATTTCTCGTTGAAGTTTTCAATCATATTAGGTAATAATATAGCAAAGGAATCTAAAAATTACTAAAAATAGACCAAATATTCAAACTAGGCGATTTTTTTGAACATAGGAGTTATTGGCTTTCTAATATCAACATCATCGTCACTATATTGGTTAAGATAGGAGGTATTTTCAAAATGAAACACTGTTATAACTCTGAGAAATCAATGTTTATCCATTGCAATTTTTATTGTAGTGTTTGAAACTATAATCCTATAATTACTGTAACATTTATTGATAAAACATCCTTTAAAAAATCAAAGATAAGCTTAAATAAAAACATTCCCACTTCTAAAACTAAATCAACGAGAACAAAATGAGAAAGCGGCATAAAAAAATAAAAATCTCTTTAATGACTCTAATGATAACTAAGGACTCATAAGACTCTCTATATAAATAATACTATGCATAATCTATTTCAGTCTCTCCGTTTACAAACTTAAATTATGTACTTTAAAAATTTAACAGTTAGTTAAGTACTATTTTTACTCACTACTTAATAAACTTTCTGTTAAGAATATCGAAAACATGACTAAGATTTTTTGTTAAAAGTATAATGTAATTTTTTATTACAATTATTAAACTATTATCTAATCTAATTATTTATAGATAATAGTTTAATAGTAAGCTATGTCAATGAGTACATTTACTTGGGCCAGTTAGCATCTTTCGGCAACAGGCAAGATGCAGAAATTGCTCGTCGCATAGACAACTATTGAGCTATTGGGCCCTAGCGGAACTCCTGAAGGGACGCCTTCCAATGTCGCTTAAGCGAAAACTAATGGACATGTGTATACTTCCTGTGCTCACATACGGTGCACAAACTTGGTCATTGACAGATTCGCAGAAGTCCAGTCTCAAGGTTTGCCAACGGGCGATGGAGCGCAGCATCTTGGGTGTCAAGCTGACGGACAGAGTCCGAAACACCGAACTGCGCTCCCGCACAAAAGTCGCCGATGTAGGTCGCAAGTCTGCTGAGCTAGAGAGGCGATGCCGCGGCAGACCAAAAAGGAGATGGCGAGATGAACTAAACAGATTTCTGGCTGGTTGGCGTCGTGAAGCTCTAAATAGAGAGATTTGCCAGTAACTCTGAAGCGCAAACTCATTGACATGTGCATCTTGCCCATCCTCACCTACGGTGCGCAAACATGGTCACTTACCAAAGCACAGAAGACCCGACTCAAGGTTAGTCAAAGAGCAATGGAACGCAGCATTGTAGGTATCAAGAGACAAGACCGTGACAGAAACACCATGCTGCGTTCCATGACAGGCGTTGCAGACGTGGGAATTACAGCTGCCAAGCTCAAATGGAATTGAGCTGGTCACGTAAGCAGGATACACCCGGACAGATGGGCAAAGATTGCAACGGAATGGGAATTCCAGGAAGCCCCCAGGCCCCCAGGTTGGCCTCCGACTCGATGGCGGAAAGAGCTGGGCGATTTTAATAAGGATTGGAAGGAGTTGGCTATGGAAAGAGATAAATGGAAAGAATTGGGGGAGACCTTTGCCCAGCAGGAGAACAGCGAGGTTACGTAAAAAAAAAACTTTATGAGGCAGGTTGTTGAATCCAAGTAAAATATTTGTCGTCCAGCACAATTTACATAGTAATTGACTATTATTTACTCAAAAACAATCAAAAACGCTGCAAATAGATTAAAAACACAGCACTTAGTGACGAGACGTCGCGCACGTAAGCCGGTGTCCCTTTCACACTGGGAGAGACGCACCGTTTTTGTCTCGCTCTAGAGCGGGAACACAGTACTTGCGTATGAAGATAGGAGATATTAGCTCAAAGTTTTATTTTAAATGAAGTTACGAGATGTTTCCATTTGTAAGTTAGAATATATTTCCTGCCAAAATTAATCAGGTTATGTTGGACCTTAACTTAAGAGATGTTTCTTCGATGCCTAGCTACGTCAATTTTGCGAATTTCAACTTAATTCATATATCAGTAGACGCGCAAATTCATTCTCTATCGAACTGCATTCAAAAGTCGTTTTCGTAAAAAATGTAAGTTAGGAGTTGTTCGCACTTCCCCGTCGACATGGAATATATTTTATCCCGAAATTCTCTCGGGAACAGGTTCAACGCGGGTAACATCGCGGGGCTAGTTCATTTGTAATTTAAGTAAAGCCTAAGACACCAGAAATTTAGCATTTAAATTGATAAATAAAACTAGGAAAATAAAATTAGATATTATCTAAAATATATAAATATTTTTATTCGATGCGATGCGACAAAGGTCGAGTTAACTAAGTCCGGTTTACAATTACATAATAATATATATATATATTAAAATAAATGAATTAATAATAATAAAAGTTAATAAAAATTACAAGTAAATGCTCGTAAATAATCGTTATTGTTTTATTAAATAGATGTTTTATATTCATAGTGGTAATAGACGTAGGTATTCTATTAAAACTTGTTCTTAAAATATTAATAACCTGTTCTAAGTTTTGTGAGCGCATTCTATCTGCTCATGCTATAAAATGGCGAATCTTACATTTTAATTTATTAGTAACTAGCAGCGCCCCGCGGTTTTACCCGCGTTGTACCCGTTCCCGTGGTAATTTCGGGAATTTTTATACATATAAACCTTCCTCTTGAATCACTCTACCTATTACAAAAAACCGCATCAAAATCCGTTGCGTAATTTTAAAGATTTAAGCATACAGACAAACAAACAGACAAAAGTAGCGACTTTGTTTTATACTACGAGTATGTAGTGATTACTTAATATTATAAAGTGAGTTCACCCGCGACCACGAGAGGTGCAATCCCCTCGAAACGTCGGGAAATAAAAAGTAAGTTATTTACTTGCTTTATAAACTTTCCAACGCGAAAAAACCCGTGTGAGTACGTTTAAATTATATTATAAAGAGGTAAAATTTGTTAGTTTGTCTCTTTGTCCGAGCTAAACTCGAGAATTACCAGTCCGATTAGAATAATTCTTTTTTAAATGGATAGCCACGTTCAACGGGAAGGTCACAGGTTATTTTTCATCCCCAAAATTCCCACGGGAACGGTAAAACGCAGGTAAAACCGCGGGGCACTGTTAATTTGTGATAATAAGTCATGAAGATATTTTAATTAGAATTTAAATTTGAATATAGTGATGTGTAAAGTATACCAAGATCATAAAAATAAAGTACTCCAATTCAAAATATTTTATTTGCAGTTTAGTCCTGTAGTAACACCCTGTAAGGTATATTAGGGCACAGTAACAATTATAATGGTTTCCAGATATCAACGCCCGTGACCCTGCCGGTGGGGAGCTGGTCTCTCCGCGTGGTGACCAGGCTAAAGAGCGCCCCCGTCCGGGAGATATTTGACTACAACCAGGACCTGATTATACTGTTCAACCCTTGGAATCCAGGTGAGATGTCCAGCCTTATAGGTGTAAGACACGAACTAAATAAATGAATACCTCCGGATAAGTTCACAAAAAAAATTATTAGACTCAAACTAAGTTCTAAGCTTGTATTATGGAATCTAACTAACTGATACTACTACATATACATACACAAATAATACTTAGTATGATTATATATTTGACAATCTCCCGGACGACTTGCCTGTTTGTGAAAAACAAAAGAAAATCGGTAGAGTATTTTTTTAAATTAAGCGATAACAGAAGACAGCACAGACAGAAGGAACCTAGTTAAGGACTCACTTTTATGCAACGCCCGTACTAAGAGACTTCCAATATTTCCTTAGTAGAGATTTTCTAAAGATTTGAGTGATTTTGTCGTGCAATGTATAAAAAATTTCAATTAATTAATTGTCCATTTAATAGACATCTCTGAGTACGGCTGTAAGTATATGTAAAGATAAGATGTACTAACTAATAAATTACCTCCTAAATAAGGAGTTACGAAGCTGTCTCGAGGTCACGTTATCACATCCCTAAAATGGCTACACAAACTTCCTTATATAGCTACACAATATCACAACATCGCATATGCAGTCCTCACATCTTACCAATCAATAGTAACTATCATGTAATCTACAGACGACCAGACCTTCATGGAAGACTCCACCTTGCTCCAAGAGTATGTCCTGAATGACGTGGGCAAGATCTGGCAAGGCCCAGTCAAGACCACGCGTGGGAAGCCCTGGTCCTTCGGGCAGTTCGACGGAGTGGTGCTGCCGGCTGTTATGTATATGCTGGACAAAGTCGCCATGCCTTATCATTTGTAAGTTGGTGGTTATTACGAAAATACTCTTTATGTATTTAAGTTATTCGTTGATAAAGTTGTATTGTCCCTAAAATTATAATTAATTAACAGTCTTAACCCAAAATTTTCCTTATTTGGATAAACAGCGGAAATCATAAAATGGGTCAAAAATATTTTTGTTTCACAACATAGTTAATTTATTAGTATGTTGTACGTAAAATATTACATAGTTTGAAAGTTGAGATGTAGAATGAAATCTGAAAAAACTACCTACAAAGTTACAGACTATGATTCTATTTGGATTATCCTATTAAAAAACTCAACAACTCTATACGAGTTCCTTATAACAAGGCTGAAGATTTTGTTTTTTTGAACACGCCAATCTCAGAAATTGCCAATCCGATTTGAGGAATACTTTTTGTAATGGATAGCCACATTCAACGGAAAGGCTACCGAAATTCCCACAAGAACGTACTAGTTTTAATATAAAACGTACCTTACGTTTCCTTCCCAGACGCGGCGACCCAATCAAAATGGTGCGCACCATCTCCGCTGCAGTAAACTCCATGGATGACGACGGAGTCCTCGTGGGAAGGTGGGACGGGCAGTACGAGGACGGAACAGCTCCATCTGATTGGACAGGATCCGTGGACATCCTGGCGCAGTTCCTGGAGACCAGGGAGGTGGTGCCGTATGGACAGTGCTGGGTGTTTGCTGGCGTTGTGACTACAGGTACGTGTGTATTTTTAGAAGGAAGCCAATCACCAAAACATTCTGACTGCTAGATATGAGGTACTGTCATCAGTTTGGCACAATGTTCAATTCCATACCATTAGGTGGTTTCCTGCGACCTTCAAGCTATCAGAAAGGACAGGAATACAGACATCTACTTTAAAAGTGATGGAATAGATATTTAGAGCCCAACGCAATCGTTAGTCCGGTCATTAGACTGCCTTGTATGACGCAGTCAAGTCAATTGGGTTCGTCGTTGTCGGTAAAAGAAATTAATAAATGAATAAATATAAAAATAAATATACCTGGACAAATTCACACACGGTTAATTAGACCCAAGTAAGCTCTAAGCTTGTGTTGTGGAATCTAATTCACTGATACTACTAGTCTACTACATATACATACACAAATACTTTATAAGGATATACAGGGCGACATCTGGGTCGTGACTCTAACTTATTGTTTCAAACTCAGTTAATTATTGCGATTTCAGATAAAAAGCTAGTTTTTCATTTACTAGACATTTATCCGGTCGGGTGTGTAGGGCGACTACACGACCTAAAAGAGAATATTTTTTTTATATCAACCAAATTTTTTTAATGTAACAATTTATTCAAAATTATGTGTTATATCACTGAAATCGCAATAATTAACTGAGTTTGAAACAATAACTTAGAGTCACGACCCAGATGTCGCCCTGTATAATTAAAAGTATGTTGGACGTCTTGTCTCTAGGATGCTGGATACACTCCTTCTAAGCTTTTCATAGACCATAGATAGTCTTTAAAGAGACCATACATTCAGTTAGTTCGTATAGATCAGTGGCTAAGCCTGCTGTTGGAGTTTTTAGACCGCCTAAAGGCCTCCGACATAGTCTACCATAACATCCTTGATTAGCTATATAACATCTTTGATTTTCTCATTGTTCCAGTTTGCCGAGCTCTAGGAATACCCTCCCGCGTGGTCTCAAACCTGGTCTCCGCGCACGACGCGAACAGCTCGCTCACAGTCGACAAGTACTACACGGAGACGATGGAGGAGCTGGACATCGACCCCACCAACGAGGCGGGAGTGGACTCCATATGGAACTACCATGTGTGGAACGATGTCTGGATGGCGAGGCCTGATCTACCGTCTGGTAAGTCCTGTGATTCGTTTGCTTCCATTTGCTTTTGGTGTTTATGGACTGAATTAATAATTATAAACAAATAATAGTTATTCTACCTGCCTAAATTTAGTTTGTCAAGTGTTTTTACTTGCTAAAATAATGTTTTGTGCTGTGAAAAAACCCCTTCTATCTCCGAAGATCCATTCATTAGATCCATTATGGATTTACTGAGATTTTATTTTCCCACTAGATCTTTCTTCTTAAACCGTGGATCTAATGAGATATTATTTATCATTTGATACACCATTACTTCTAGTCGCTACAAATGGATCTGAAGAGAGTATTTTTCTCATTAGATCTATTGATATACTCGAGCATGGATCTATATAGATTTTTTTCCCACTACTTCCATTGATATCCATAACAGTAAATCCATAATGGATCTAATGAATGGATCTTAAGAGATAGATAAAAAAAACCTGTAGTAATACTTTAATAATTTGTACTAATAAGTAACCACGAAATTTTGAAAACGACTATTAGGCTAAATGGTTTAGTACCTAACTAAATTTGGGAATTTAGGAAGCTAGATCCCATTATGCAACTGAAGTTAAAAAAAGTTATATCGACAGAGATTTTTACTACTCGTAGCTCATTGAGCATCCTACTTTATTACAAAAACCAACCGAGAAGACCGTGTTATACACAGCATAAGTTTAGGTCCTTTACATTTTCGTCATCCCTCTCTTGTCCCACAGGATTCGGCGGCTGGCAAGCGATAGACTCTACTCCTCAAGAGAAGTCCGCCAACATGTACCAGTGCGGTCCAGCTCCTCTGGAAGCCATCAAGCAAGGAGTCATCGGCCTGGGCTTCGACGTGGAGTTCATGTTGGCGTCAGTCAACGCCGACCTGATGCGGTGGAGGAAAGACCCTGACGCGGAGACTGGGTACTCCATGGTGGATTCCAATAACTACCAGTAAGTGTTCTTCTATTTACTGTACTAATATTTTCACCATCTTTACCGAGTAGGAACTTTGACTATGCCTTAAGGCAGGTCCACACCAGGAGTTTTACAAATAGCGCTTAAGCTCGTTTTTAAAAGCGAGTGTAGGCACGTCTGAAGTAACTACAATTAAATAGGTACCTACGTCAAATTTCCTCTTAATTAATCTACATAATTTAAGAATATTTAAGAATTCTACTTACCCATATATTTTCTTCCCATAGCATCGGTCGTATGATCCTCACGAAGAAGCCGTACGTGTTCGACCCGAACGGCGACGAGGACCGCGAGGACATCACGCCGCAGTACAAGTTCAGAGAAGGAACCACCTCCGAGAGACTCGCGCTCATGAACGGAGTCAGATACTCCGAGAGGGCGAAGAGGTAAGAAGGCTTTCTGCTTTTATTATTGATGACGCCTCAGTGGTCTAGTTGTATGTGCACTCGCCTGCCAAGCCTGAGGCCCCGGGTTCAATTCCCAGGTCGACCGCAAAACATGTTTCCTACTTTTCAAACATGGCTTGGGTTTGAGTTCACCAGCCCGCATTTGGCAAGCGTGGTGATTAGGTATACTTCAACCCCTCACTGTTTAAGTTTACTGGTATGTGAGAGTAAGTTGAAGCAACCTGCCCTTATTGTATCATCTAAGTAATCCCATTTAAATTCACCAGGTACTACTCCGTAGCCAGCAGTCTGCAAAACGACGTCGTTTTCACCTTACAGGACATCGACACGGTGCAGATCGGCAAGGAGTTCAGGGTCATGGTGGACATACAGAATAACTCCTCTGAGGTATGCAATATTGAACTCCAATAATATATTGACCAATCACAATGTATTACGAAAAGATTTTTGATTAACGACAATTTCAATGCGTTGTTTCAATAACGCCTCGGTGGTCTAGTGGCATGTGTCTGCCTGCCAAGACTTAGGTCTCGGGTTCAATTTCCGGGTCAAGCGAAAACATGTTTCCTACTTTTCAAACATGGGTCAGGTTTGAGATCACCAACCCACAACCTATATAGTCCCACCGCTGGACAAAGGTCCCACAAACATCGCCCAACCCTCTCAAATACTTAGTTGTAATAATTTGTTCTATTTTTAGAGTCGTAACGTCAAAGCATCCCTTTCTGCGACCAGCATGTACTACAATGGAGTGCGCTCCGAGCTGGTCAAGAAGGTCGAAGGAAAAATATTCGTGGGACCAGGGACAAGTATGTATATCTTATTACTACGCGGAAGTTGATATAATTTAAATTGAGACCATTTTAAAATACCTTATAGCCAATATAATGACCATGAACTACTGTTCCGAAATAGAAGGATCTTTGAAACATCATTTTGGTTGGCCTTGATGCTGGAGATTTAAAACGCTTAAGGACCTGCGAATGCGATATTATTATAGTCCAACCACTGAAACAACGGAAACCAAAATACATGGGTACCCCCTTACGCAGAAAGTGCTTCGCTCTTCCGTGGGTACCCCCGAGAAAAACACTTCCAAATATTGCTTCAATTTTGATAATTCATTGTTTTGATTGCAGCGGAAACAATAAGCGCCCTGGTGACAGCCGAGGACTACCTTCCAAAGCTGGTGGAGTACTGCAATCTGAAGATATCGGCGATGGCTATCGTGGAGGAGACCAAGCAGTCCTGGGCTGATGACGATGACTTCCAGGTCCTGAAGCCGAACATCAGTATTAAGGTGAGTTGTCAAAATACTCTGCAAATATGGTGTGGTATAAGTAGTTCTCAACTAATCTTTTATGGGAGTGTCATCTGAAATTATGGAGTGAATAGTACATGACAAACGATGGCTTACGGCGACAAGCAAGTTTAAAAAAAGTTGATTGATCGTTAGCTCTACATATTACATTATAAGTAATTTCATGCTCTTTTTCAAAACAAAGTGCTGTATAAGCGAAGGTGCAGGAGGCCGAGATATCTTGTAGTGTAATGGTCAGATTCGAGTACTAAATATATGGCTATACGATCATTCGATCGCAGTTTTTAAAGTAGGTACACACGTTCATACCTAGACTTATTCGCCTTACATTATACCCTTGGGTCGATGTTCACACATTAATTCGATTATTATTCCAACACACTCCTATCTCCCACAGTTCAACGAAGACCTGATCCTGGGCCAGCCCACCAACGCGGTGCTGTCGTTCACGAACCCGCTGCCGCGCGCGCTGTCGGGCTGCGAGTTCCGCCTCACGTCGCCGGGGCTGGCGGGCCGCACGCTGCGGGTGCCGGCGGGCGACGCCGCGCCGGACGGCCCCGTCACCGTGGAGCTCCCTGTACAGCCCAATGTGAGTGATTCCGGTCGCTATAATGAAACTGCCTTCAAGTCCACCTGTACTAATATCATAAATGCGAAAGTTTTTGATGTAGGTATGTATGTTTGTTACTCTTTCACGATAAAACTACTGGATGGAACTTTACAGTAATATAGGTTAAACATCAGAATAACATATTAGATATATTTATCTACTATTGACTATTGAGGACTATTGTCCTGTGAAGGTTTTGAAGCCTGCGCAAACCCTAGGAGCGAGATCGAATCAATTCCTTTGAGTGAGAAAGCTAAGAGACACATTAAATTATGTAAGCAGATGAGGTTCTACATACAAAGATCGAATTCTTCCTCCACTGAATAAAAATTCTAACAAACTATTTCCTTTACAGAAACCTGGCAAGATCAACTTCGTGGCCACGTTCAAATCGAACGAGCTGAAGGACATCAACGGAGCCGCCAGCGCCGAGGTGTTCGAAGGATAAATGTTGCCAGTTCAATAAATTAATATATTACGTTAAGGATAGTGTTATCAGCTTTATATTAATATATTACGTTCCGAACAACTTTGTATTAAGTGTCATATTAAGGTAGCTCTTAGGGTCTTCAATTTAACCGTTCTAATGGACCTGCTTGTGAAGCACGCGCCCACGGCACACCGACAGTCTTCTGTCTAAAATGAGGTGTAGCTCGACGACTTGAACGTTTAAATTGAAAGAACTCATACATTTTGTTATTATATAATTTTATTTTTGTATTAGAATATAGCAATGATTTTTATAATGTTGATTATTATGGTCAACCCTATTTACCCACCGCCTAATTTTCGATATCCGCAAACAATATCAAAAGTACCATAAATCCATTGGAAAGAAACCATAAAGTCAGTCTGTTAAAAAAACACAAATGTTTAAACAATATTTTATTCAATTCCATTCATCATTCACCTCAAATGTCCACAAAAATTCAATTTTTGACACTTTGTTCTGATTTTCTATAAATACACTATTTGAAACAAAATATTCTCAAATAGGGGTTGAAAAGGGGAGGAAACTATATTGAAATGTTAGATACTGCACCAACTTTACACAACGCCTTGAATAGATTTGGAGTTGGTATTTTATTACTTGTCACTGTTTTGATATCTTCAGTAAGTGATGGGCCTTTGCCCAGCAGTGGGAAATAGCAGGCTATTCCTCTTTGTTTTATTTTACCTGTTGATTCGTATTCACACCAATCAAAACACAGCATTTTATCGTGTCGTGTCTTGTCACATAGCGCGGACATTAACTTCAATCATGACATTATTAGTGTCTACATATTTCCACCCCTTTTCCCCTAAAATAACCACACCCAATCAAAATGAAATACATAAGATAGGTAACACAGTCCATACACTCGATATTATGAAATGCAAGGGAAATAAACTCAAACCACAATCCTTTGATCTTAATATTAAATGTATACCTCGGGCCAAAAGTATTGGCTGAACTAATATAACTATAATAAATAACTACATGTTTACCTCCCAGTCACAACAATCAAAACTGATTGGTCGACGTAACAAAGCTGTCTTTTGCCAATCTTCGTACTTACACTGTCGTAAGTCTAACAGACTAATAGATCTAATAGACGTATTGTCTCTGTGCTCTAACATTTTCTTTGACCAGAAAACTGTCTAAGTTCAGCCTTGACTATACTATGCTCAGGCAAATGTTTTTGGTTAGGGAATATGAAATTCGAATAGCTATAGCTATATTACTGCAGCGTTCAATATCTTAGGCGAGAGGTACACACACTTAACCACCACATTTCAAATTACACCTTAACCTAGAACAGTTCATTTGATTTTCAATATTTCATTTATTTATTAAACTAAATAAAAACAACAAAATCGGTTCACATTAAATAAAAACATTATCACATTGAAGCTTGGTATAGAACGTTACGTATCCAATTGTGATAAATGTATTATGTTATATAACATATTCAATCACTATTTGATAAAATAAGGAATGAATGACAATAAAGTGGTAGTCACGAGTAATAAATAAAAGATAAGTTGTTGGTTATTTTGTTATATAACATATCAACCACAGTCTGATTAGACTCAGCAAGTAAAGATTTATAACTTGTAAAATATGACTAGTTAAAAATTACTTGCAAATTGACCCGATGGTAATAACTATGTTGTAGATACGTAACGTTAACAGAACTGCAAAAAATATTCAAACTACACTTTACAGTGAAACTAATAAGAGTAAGCGAGACAAAATCGTGTACACAGTTAATAGATTTTTATATTTGCATAACATTTGTCATTTTATCGTGAATATGCTCACAGTATTACTATGGCTACACTTTTACTAGTTTTATCAGTCAAGCTTCGAAGTTTTTTTTTGGCAAAGTTCTAATTACTTGACTATAACAATTTCATTACTTAAATAGATTTGGTTAGCATGTTATAACGTTTTATAACATAGCGCGTTATTGAAGAGCCTGTGTACATAATATAGCCATTAAAATAAAATTATATTCATAAATTATTTTGTTTTCTAGGAACACCTAGCGGGACGGGCAAATAAACGTTATTATAGCTTAATTATAGTAATCATTAAAGTATTTTAAACTGGAATTTGAAAATAAATATTTGTAGGACTCACACCAATATTTATTGTAAGCTACATGAACTGGGAACTTCCAAACCAATTCACAATTTAATACTTTATTTAATAGTATAAATATATAAAACTTACGGCGTGTCCACGTTATATAACATTCCGTGATATAACATAGTGTGTTGACACCATTAACCAAGAGTTTTTGAATAAATTAATTGCATAATTTATATTGCTTTACACTTTTCTATAATCTAGATTTTTATTTCGACAAAAAACTGAAATAATTTTGAAATATTGAATATTTTACATGATAATTTATAGTAGTGACAGCTCGAAGAGCATGCATGTTATTTATTTACAATACACAATAATCTACTGAGTCGTAGTTATACATTACTAAGCTTTCACTTTCAATCATCAGATAAAACATATCCAGCGAATATCTCTGACAAATAGACCATAGATATCTCTGACAATACATTTTATCCTACAGATAAAGTAGAATGATTTTATAATCAGCTCTGCAATCACATAAGGTCTTAATCGATAGATTTACTTTTAATCGATCAAAAATCAACGTTAGACTGTAAATTCTAAACTCGAAGGCATGAAGGCAGTATTTTTAATCGATCAAAACTTAGGTTTCTACCGACTAACATCATAATGTACAGAGCAATTACTATTTTCACTCAACCAGTTTAAATTAAGAAAAAAAATACAAGAAAGGATACCTTTCTACTAGTTTTTGCTAGATTTCCACCAATACACGTTTGAAACTGTATCCAGCCAATCACGAAGCT
This sequence comes from Cyclophora albipunctata, assembly GCA_963082685.1. Taxonomy (NCBI): domain Eukaryota; kingdom Metazoa; phylum Arthropoda; class Insecta; order Lepidoptera; family Geometridae; genus Cyclophora; species Cyclophora albipunctata. The sequence continues at coordinate 9,907,931 of OY720127.1, forward strand.
TAATTTCCACTTCCTTATTTGACATAAGAAATCTACCTATCTGATTGGTGATGCAATTTGACAACTGAACTCAAGTAATCATATTGGTCGACAATTAGAATTCTTATCATGTATTGGTGAAAAAGTAGCCCGAAGGCTGTTAAATGTCTTTTATTAACAACAAAATGTAAGATACGAGTGTTGTACTTAAATCCGTCTCGTAACGGGATTATATTGTTCAATACTTACACGACTACTGATAAGAGATTATCATATTGTTTGGTATTCGAGACTAAAGTGAAAATGTTGTTTAAATCGGGTAGTGAACCTCGGTCTAAGCTTAGAATACCAATACTTATTATATAGCCAATACTTAGTAACACAATGATATTAAAACGTATTTTATTACTTATGTAGTATTTAAAACAATAATATTCTATATAAATACAAAAAGAAGACGTGTAATGAAAATAGGAGAAGAAATCGATTCCGCAGTAACAATATTATAATCTCTCATTAATTCATATGTTATCTAGAATTCGCTTTAATTATATTATTTGAATTTGGACACAATGTTCATAGCCTTAAGTTACAAATTACAACAAACAAAAGCGTACGTAATAAAGCTGAAGTTTCATTCGAACGTACTAATCTCCAGAATTATCAGTCGGAATCGAATAATTCTTTTGGTATTGGATAGATGCATTCAATATGAAGGAAAAAGGCTACTTTGTATCTCCAAATTCCCACAAGAACGGGGACGTAGCGGGTACAATTGCACTCCACAGGGTACAACGCGGGTAAAATCACGAGACGCTGTTAGTATCAGAAATAAGGCTATACTGACCTTAAACTTTGTATCCAAATTGAAATACCTGTATAGAACAGCGATGTATACCTCGTCTACACACTCAGTGCTGCTTGCGCTTGCCCGCGACGAGGCGCGCGTACTCCTCGTAGAATACGGGGAAGTATTGGATCGCGAAGTATACCAGAGTGAGGTACAGCGCGATGGCAACGGTCAGGATTAGGTCGAACACTGCCGGCTTCACACTGGAAGTGAGGACGATAAATGTAAGTAAATAGATTGGGCAAAAAATAGGTCACATTTTAATAAACAAAACGGAAAACCTGAGTTTGTAGAGGTTTTTTCTTGTTTTAACTTCAGGCATTTGTCGTTTATTTTGGATTTGAATAAAAGTTATACTGTTTATACTTCATCTTTATTGAAACATAGAATGGCTTTTATGCCGAAATTCCCAAAAATCAATAAGTAAGTTAGTAGTCAGTGGCCCACCCTGATGTCCGAATCCTTAGACCGCCTAAATGTCACCGATATGGTCTATGGATTGAACCGGGTCCGAAAATATAACGGGCCACCCATCCAAGTAGGCGCCATGCTCAGTCAAACTACGTGACGAGCGCATTAATAATTTTATCATACTTCTACATACCTGTAGACGTAGAGCGTGGCGGAGGTAGGTCCGTACAGCGTGTACTCGGGCTCGCGCTTGTCCAGTGTGTGCACACTCACCGACGCGTCAGTATAGCGGGACAGGGCGCGCTCTAGAGCTGCTGTCACTCCTGGGAAATAAAGGTTTTAATGGATTTAACTAAATTAGATTAGTCTTCATCCTCAGTCACAAAAGTTAAAAAAAAAAGTTTCATATTTTACCACGTTTAAGTCAAATACTTCGTACATTTTGTCCCGGTCTATTTATAATACTTTGTATACCGACACCGACCTGCCGTAAGCGGCTGCGTAGTCAAGTGTTGCGGCGCGCGCGACTGGCTCGCCAAGTAGTGGTGCCAGTGAGTGACCGCGTCGCGGTCCACGGCCAGCAGCTCGTCGAGCGCGGCGGCCGGCTCGCTCTCCGTGATGTTGTACACGACGGCGGCCAGCGCGCGCGCTATCGACACGATGTTCGCGTGCAGCTGCGCGCTCGCGGGCGCGCGGTCCAGCAGCGAGCCGCGCGCCGGGGACTTGTGGCTCTGGGGAGGTCAGGTTACTTTGTGTAGATAGTGTTGAGGGTAATAATGAGGCTGGGGATAGTGTCTACGGAGTGGCACAGTTTTTTAACAAACTCGATTGGATACTTATTAAATTTCTTTTGAATAATTTTAAATGAGAATCTATGAATACGATTTCAAATATTATTTTTGTAATGCGGAGCCACATTTAAAGAGAAGGTTATAGGGTATATTGCATCCCAAAATTCCTATAGGATCGGGCTCAACGCGGGTAGTACCGCGGGGCGCTGCAGTGCAGTTCGTACCGGCAGCGAGCTGAGCGTGAGCGCGGGCATCCTCCGGATGCTGAACCGCTCGTGGTGCCAGGCCAGCGCGTCGTCGGCCAGGTTGATCTTCTTGTGCACGGCGGCGGCCGCCAGCGCCGCCAGCAGCGCCGCGCCCGCCGAGCCGCCGCGCGGCGGCCGCGACACGTGCGCCCGCAGCGCCGCGCCCGACACCGACTCCAGGCACAGCGCCAGCGACACGTCCTGCGGGCGAGGAAGGGCATCCTCGTATAATACCGAACCGAAGGGGACGTCTTGCATTAAGAACTTTCTGCTCCTAACAATTTCTGAACAGTAGGGCCGATTAACGGAGGAACAGATGGATGAACGGACAAGGCGAGAAATTATAAGCTTTTGTTGTAAATTATTACCTGATAAACAAACTAACCTGCAACAGCGTAGCATCAGGCGAGTCCAGTTGTTCCTCCAGCCACTTCTTGGTGGAGAAGTAGTTGAGGCTGTGTCCGGTGGAGGCGAGCGCGAACACGAGCGACGCGCCGCCACGCGTCGCCGCGGACGAGTACAGGCGGGAGAACACTCGAGCCAGCTCCAGCACCGCCACCGCGCCCGACGCGTTCGAGTCCGCGCCCACGGACAGCTCCTGAGGACATGTGCAAAGGGCAGATACAGTGAACTGCATCAAGGATCATCCTGATCATAGTATTAGGTAAATACATTCAAAATTAGCTACATTGACTACAAAATATATGTAGAAGAGTTGTGTAGAGTTTAGCAAAGTATTACTCAAGACAAATTTACGTAAGTTTAATAGTGTAGCAAGGTGTGGCGTTGTTGAAGTAAGCCATAAAATAAAGCTGGAGTTTGATTTTTGTCTACGTAAAATGGTAAATCTCTAGCAGTTTGATTCATATTTACTTATGTGTTGGAGAGCCACATTTTGGAGGAATATTGCAGTTTACTTTCCTTAAAAAAAGGGCACATATGGGACTTATAACATGACTCACGGGCACAATCCCGGCCGAGTCGTAGGTGGCGGCGATGACGATGGTGCCGGCGCCCGCGCTGCCCGCCAGCTTGCCGTGGATTGTCACCGGCTTTGACTCCAGCTTGGCCGGCGTCGGCGCCGTCACCACTGGAACAGAACATATATTTATATACGAATATGTACAGGACTATCACACACAGTTAGTTAGACCATTAAGCTCTATGCTTGTATTAATAAGTAACAATATTGTAGATGGTTTTGTTAACCCAATTATGCTGAAGTCATAATCCAATATTATTTTTTTCAACATACACACAACATAATGTGTCTTTTATAGAGCTATCCTAACCAATGCTTTCAGTCAGATTGTAGATTGTATAGGCACATAGGGAGATAGTAGTTTAATTATGGTTTAGTAGTGATATCACTTTTGATATGAATTTAGTGTAAGTCTATGAAACTGCATTTAGTTAATGTAAATGCAAGTTTACCGAAATAAATTATCTTTACTTATAAGAGCCTAATACATAGAAACATCTGAATACTCGAAAACTCAATTGAAACAAACATTCTAACCTAAAAAGTAAGATAACATACCAATCTGATATCCGTTAGAAGACACAGAATTGAACATGGCTTCAAGCGCAGTACTCGACTTGTCGTCGGTGATGAAGCTGTGCTGCAGGTCCCGGATGATGTCTTCGAAGTCAGGGCTCCACTGAGCGAAGTACACCGGAGCGTTCATCTCCTGCTGGCCCATCGCCATCTCGAGGAGTTGGATGTGCTGGAGATGTGAGTGAAAAATTGTGTCAATTAGTCAAAAGTTAATTTAATTGATTTTCCAGATTACGTACAAGTTTTACAGCAGTACTCAGAGAGTAACTAGTAAATTTATTTAATTTTCTCTTGCAATCTATCTTCTCGATATACAGCAATTGATATAGGTAGATTTTTTTAGCTTGTCAGTACGTGTCCAGTGGCACACCTGCTTTATCAGTACATATTGGATCTATATTAGTAAGTCTAGGTATTTTACTATTAATTGAAACGTATGTTAATGTCATTATTATTTATTTAAACGGGAACTTCCGTACGCGGAGGTTACTGTTGAGTTGTCCCTCAAAAACTCAACAAGAGGGACAACTCAACAGTAACCTCCGCGTACGTAAGTTCCCGTTTAAATAAATAATAAGTCTAGGTATTTCCTTATACGTTTTACGGGTGGAGAAAGTAAAACTAAGATAGTTACTTGGAAAATATTGCGAAAACAAATATCCTTGGACCTTCAAATCCACTCCACTTACCTCTTTCTCTTCAACAGTAAGCACGGTATCATTCTTTGGTAGCACGAGCAGCAGGGCTCCGGCCTTGCTCCGGATCTCCATGAACTGATCGATGGAGATGTCTTGCGCGCGCGCTACCACGCAGTGCCGCGACGTGCTCCACGACGTCAGGGAACGGCCTTCCAGGTTGAAGCTGGCGCTGCGGCATCCTGGGGTTAATGGGAACACTTACACTATTTAAAGTACCCTCGTGAACACGGCCGTTACGACACGACCGAAACGTTGAGGTATGCTTTAAATGTTTAATTCGCGATTAAGTCCCGTCTAGATTAGTGTTTACATTGATGGGAACAGTTTTAAAATGAACATAGATAATAGAAATTGATAGATAATATTCTATCAATACTTATTAGCTAAGTGGTTCGCCCTACGATCATAGAGGATAGTGTGAACTTTTGTAGATCACACTTTCTTTATTTTCCAAGACTTAGTGAAGTCATACATTTTGTTACGCAGAATAAAGTCTTCTTTATAAAATTAGGATAGATATCCACACATAAAACTTAGGAAAAATAAAGTTGAACTTTGAATTGGAATATTTTATCTGTAAATAAAAATGTGAAATAAAAGTGTATAAAGGTAGTTTTCATTCAAAATGTATTTAAACTAACCCTAAGTAATCAGTGCTAAGTTTTCAGTACAGTCAGTAAAGTAAGCTGTTAGTAAAAAGTGTGGTGAGGAAGGCACTCTCCTCCAGAGTTAACACTATGCTAATTGTTATGTACTAATCATATCACCATGTAGTATAGCAATATAACATAGGTGGTGGCCACCTTTCATCTCATTTCTAATTTTCAGCTCTGGTGGAAAAGTAACAAAATTAAGTTCCTGTATGTTTTCAATTGATAGATTTAATTGCAGGTACTAAATGATTTTTAGGTCTATGTAAATGGTATATTACTTATTAAATCAAATCAATTTTGCAGCAAAGATGTCTCGTGAGGAAATAGCTTAATGAAGTACTTATGTATATGAGTATCCTTGAAAGCAAAAAGGCTTTATTCATAAATGCTCACTAGCAGCATTTAAGCTATCAAATGGTTTGTCCCTTTCTGACATACGCTATTTTCCAAAGAGCAAAAGAGACAAAACACTCACTAACAGTGTATATGTTAGAGAGTTTACGTTTATGAATAAGGCAGTAATACTCCAGTAATATTTAAGCATTCAATGACCCCAGTTGTCATTCAAATTGGGTACTTATTTCATAACAAATGAAGAGTGAATAATGTTAGGTATTACAATATGTTAATATGAATAAGTTACTTCCTGTTTTTACAGTATTAGAACTGGAGCACTTATGATACATATCTTCCATTTACATACATTGTTATTTATGTTATGAACACTTTAATTTTGACATGGATTTGCTATCAGATAGAAAGTACAGTAACTAATACATTTGTAAACATAAAAATAGAACATTTTATTTGGTTTTGTTATCAATTCATCAAATCAGAGCTCATCATTCTAACAGAACATAGTTATTACATTACACAAATTAAAAAATAACCTCAAACTAGTGAATCGATTTTTAGTTTTATAAATGGAAACTTGTTACTATAGAAGTACTTACCGTGAGGAACATTGTGCAGGTCGTATTGTTGCATTCTATAGACGGAAAATTCGTGAGAAGCAGCCACCGGGCTCACAGGGGACATGATGATAAAAATAGGCACAGCAACAAGCAAATAAAAAGGCAAATAGCCTTTGAAAATTTCGGCAAAGCCGTCCGCTTCTTCGAGCCACATTTTGGCGTCTATTCACTGAAAACACTTTATGATATTTTACCACAAAAACCAAATTTTAACAAGACATAATCCAATTAGAAACCCTACGTGTGATAAGTCGGTCAATGACATTCGATTTCCTTGCGTGACATTAGTGATGTCCAGTGACAGATTGACTCGACTGACTGAAAGACTGACTGAATGAAATCGATTAAAACTGACGGTAATTAGTCGGTTTTTGTGTGCCGACTTGAATAAAAACATTGTTATTTGCGTACAAATAATATATAAAAACAAAACATCAATCATAAATAAATAAAAGTCACATAAAAGTTACCATAATCTTGCCGGTCATAAAATTATACTTTAAAAATTATACATGGAGGTAAGATACAAAGTAAGTAATTTACCAACTTTAATAAAAGAAGGTATCAATCAAGTATAATCAGTTTAGGTAACTATTATCTATTGTTTAAAGGGCAAGTCCATGTTACTGTTACTGTTACTGTTAGCCCGTAATGTCCCACTGTTGGGCAAAGGCCTCCCCCCATTCCCGCCACTCTTCTCGATTTTGAGCCACCAGTTGCCAGTCCCTCTTGTAGGCGTCCAGCTAGTCCATGTATCCAAATATTTATCAAAGTCGGTATATTGGCAGTGTTATCTCTGCAGAAACACATAAAAGAATGTTAAGTACACAGCCCAATCTGTAATCTTCTTATCTACTTAGAAGTAGCTTATAAGTGAAATGTGTGTATGACACAATTTCATATTGTGTACCTCCATTAGTTGGGCGAGGTTTATTCACCAGTTAACACAACAACAAAGAACAGTTTTTAGCACCCTCGGATGGAATTGTATATTGACCCATTGAGTTCCACGTTAGTACATATATAACTCAATGATGTAACCTTCCTATTTGTCAAGTCATCGCAAGTACGCTGCGGGATAAACTGCGAGGAAAAACCATACTACTAATACTTAAGCGGATACAGGATGCGTATTTACGGGTAGAGTTGATAATTAGAGTTAGTTGGGGCCTAGTTAGGGATACTTAGGGCCTACCGACTAAGTCTACCTAAGTCTTCCGACGTTCTGTCAAAGTTGGTTCAGGTACCTGCCTATATTTACAGCGAAATGGTAAAGTGGTATATAATAAAATAGTCTATAGCCAATAACCTAGGTACTAACTTTAACACCGAAGTCAACTCCCACAAAATGTTGACTGTAATTTACGATAAAATGAAAATATATTGCGTTTATGAAGAGCACAGTTAAACATCCTAAATAAAAAGTTATTGAGTAGCTTAAAAAGCTGTAAAACATTCATTTATCTGAATGATGACGGAATAAACGACAATAATATTCATAAATGCATTAAATAGCACATTCAGGCCTAAGTAATCGAGGAGAATAGAGATAAATGTGACTTGTGAGCGAGTCTTTATTTCACAATGATTATTATTTATGAACATTATGTAGGATCTAGCTTTTCCTTCAAAGGTAAAAAATACGTAGATACGGTTTAGGTAAATTGTTGTATTTGCCTACTCAAGTTCACTTAATGCTCGTCTCTTGCGAAATTTAAACCAATATTGAATGAATTCTCGCCCGTCCTTCTCGTAAAGCAAGTAGATAGGTAGGCAGAATTAGCAACGAAGATAGGTTGCCTAATATAATTTAGGCAGGGATAATACCCAATTTAAAACGCAAAACCTTTCGCCTCCCCTAGTAAATATTCCATAAAACATAGTAGGTGTCCTGGCATGAAGCAACCGCTAACGATTTACCTCGATAATTCAGAGTAATGTATAGAGCTCTCGGTGTTCGGGGCGGGCGGGCGCGGGCGGGCGCGGGCGGGGGCGGGCGGGCGGTGCGCAGTGCGGGTGTATCGAGCGGCGGCGGCGGCGGCGGCGGCAGTGTGGTCGCGGCAGCCGGCGGCATGGGAGGCGGCGCGCTGCTGGCGCTGCTGGCGGCGGCGTACGCCGGCGACCCCAACGCCACCTCCGCGCCCTCCGCGCCGCCCGACGAAAGGACGCCGCTGTTCCCCACCGACCTGTTCACGGAGGAGCAGCGGCGCTCGGGCGCCGTCTTCTTCCACGTGCTCGGCATGGGCTACATGTTCGTCGCGCTCGCCATCGTGTGCGACGAGTTCTTCGTGCCGGCGCTCGACGTCATCATCGAGCGGCTGGCCATCCGCGACGACGTGGCCGGCGCCACCTTCATGGCGGCGGGCGGCTCGGCGCCGGAGCTCTTCACCTCCATCATCGGCGTGTTCGTCTCCTTCGACGACGTGGGCATCGGAACGATCGTCGGCTCGGCCGTCTTCAACATCCTCTTCGTGATCGGCGCGTGCGCGCTCTTCTCGCGCACCACGCTCACGCTCACCTGGTGGCCGCTGTTCCGCGACTGCACCTTCTACTCCATCAGCCTGATGGTGCTCATCTACTGCTTCCGCGACAGCATGATCTACTGGCAGGAGGCGCTGGTGCTCTTCTCGCTGTACGGCGCGTACGTGCTCTTCATGCGCTGGAACCAGCCCGTGGAGCGCGCGATCAAGAAGCTCATCTACAAGAACAAGGTGACGCGCGTGCGGAGCACCGACCAGTTGATGCCGACGGTGAGCTCGCCCGCGCTGCCCGTGCCCACGCCCACGCCCATGCCCACGCCCACTGCCCGCTGCATGCCGTGGGCGCCACACTCCTCGCACTCGCCTCCACACCTCACTCTCCCTATGTCTGTCTCGCTCGCTCCTCTCGGACGCATACAGCTTGAGGTGTGGCGCTCCACATCTTGACGCAGCTTTGCTACGAGCCCGCGGCGGCGGCGGCGGCGTATGACCAGGGCCCGCCCGGGGCCCGCCCGGGGTCCGCCGCGCGCCACGTTTATAAATACTCGCCCGCGCCGAGCCACGCCGCTCCCGTAGCAGAGCTGCGTCAATCATTACCAATACACCTAGGTATTGGCGTTATTAGAGCCTGCAATGTGTGGTCTTGTGTCTATAAACATAATCTAATAGATCCCCAGTCCCTCACGGTATTATGTTATACATAATATATTTTTTAATAATGTGAATGCGTCGATGGACAAATTATCAAGCATAATCTAGTTTTGTTCGTGGTTAAATTAATAATTCAAGTCGAGGTAGATACAGCCATAACATCGATCCATAGATGATAGACGAGTGCTTTAGATTTGTATTCAGAATGCGCCTCTAGATCCCCGTGGTCGACTCCGACGAATTAATTCAATTCATGTTCTTAACTTATGTTCATTAATTTTCTTTATTCAAACAATTGCAGGAGTTTCATTTAAAATATTGGGTCATTAAAACCTGTCCACCTGACTCAAGCAAGCAAGCAACCTAAAAAAGCCCATCCCTACGTTCCACACTTGAATTTAAAACACAAAATCTGAATAACACTGCATACATAAGCCGTGCTTAAAACACGATAAACGCGTTCTAGTTTGTTTAACAAAGCTTTTACCTTATAATCAAAAGCTCGCCTCACGTGTAGTTGTCAGTCAGTTGACGTAACGTAGCGTAGCGTAGCGTGCTTCGGTTACGTGTGGCATTTGGTTTGATTTGATTTTAACGATAATACCTTTGTGCGTAGCTAAGGGAAACATTTCATGTAACTTACTAATCTTACGTGAGGGAAGTTATGTTTAACCTAGTTCTGAAAGGTTTATTTCAGGGTTTCTTGTCGAAAGTGTCGAGGGACTTTGTTTAAAATCGGTTTGTAAATGACTCTTGATAGATTTTTATATGATTATTAATGCATTGAGTTAACGATACTTAAAATAATAATGATTAAAAGTATTATATAAATTCGTTTTTAAACAAACTTTTATTTTATCTCATGCATTGTCACATCAAATGTGTATGCATAATTTCAATTCAATCGGCAACCGAATTGTAGTTGCAATTACCGATTTTGATGACCAACAGACACCGGCGGGTGAAAATAAATAAAAGCTTGTAAAAATAAAGTACAAGGCTAAAATTAACACACAGTTTTAAACTCAGACTAAGCTCTAAGCTTGTTTATGGATAAAAAACGTGTACGTACTATAGGTGCCATGACATACTTAGTAAGCGCACACAAACCGCTGAGCCAACGGCCTTCTCAAATAATATTTTCAGGACCTTACAGGATGCTAATCTTTCATAGCATTTAATTGGTCGCATTATCGTATAGAGGTTACTATAACTAACTAGCTGTGCCCCGTGGTTTCACCCGCAGCGCCCCCGTTCCCGTGGGAATTTTGAGATTTTTATTCCCTATAAACCTCACGGAGCCCGAGACCTTTCCAACGAATGCAAAACCGTGGAAATCGGTTCGTGCGTTCTGGAGTTATAGCGTCAGGGAGGAAAACCCGACTTATTTTATACTAAGATCACATTTTGACCATAGATAATGTTATTTAAGTTCTATTAAACATTCAGTCCTCGGCGCCGAAGCCAGCTTGACTTTGAAGTCAATCATATTTTTCAACCCACTGAGTTGCAAACTCCAGTCAAGTAGAAGTCATATATTTTTATTCAGTTTTGGCCCCAAAGAGGCTGTATAAAACCATAATGCTAAGATTTGGAGTATTTCAGATCCCTCTAAGAGATAGTTTCAAGCTACTTAAAAAGTCACTAGGATATCTTGACTATGGTCTACCTATCTATACAGTCTAAAGCTAAGTTGGCCAAGACTCCCCTAATCATTGTCCAATCACTTCTCTAAAACACCACTAGCAACACCAATTTGTAACAAAAGCAGACATGGAAACCTCTTCGCTGCTACAACAAAGGTACAAAAAGTACGGCCCCTTCATTTAGTCTAATCTTAACGTTGTATAGTCTGAAAGATAAAAGGTTGCACTCGGCTCCCCCGCTGCGAGTAGGTAAATGGCTCGACAATTAAAATGATGCATTGTTTGGACGGCGATGGGGAACGGTTTTTGCAAGTCTGTGAAGTTTCTGTGCCTTGTAAACTGAGAACATAAATGAGGAAGGGGTGAATATTCATACGGAGGTTTTCTCGTGAAAAACGTTTGGTTTCGGTAGTTATTTTTGAAGGGTTTCTTTGATTAGAATGTTTTACACAAAAGCTTCATTTAATTACTTTGCTTATTTAACACAAGGTTTGATGTTTGGGTAAATTCCAATAATGTTAAATGAGTAATGTCTTTTACTTACTGATTTTTAAACGATGCAGCAGATGTCGATACGTAGCTCTTTAAAGCTGTAGTCACCACGTCATCCCGTATCAAACATTTCATCAACTCAAAAATTTTACAAAATCATTCCCTAAAACACAATGTTTTAATAAAATGCAGTTTAAAACAATGAGCCGTCGGGGCTTCGACTCATCTGGCGCTACCTCTTTGGCTCAGAGCCAGCGGTGACCATAAAGCTGTACCAAACTTTTTACTCAATCCTTTCCGCTACAAACTCCAGCTAATTAGGCCCACTTAAATTCATTTTATGATACCAATTTGTACGAAAGGCTTTCTTTATTATATTTATAATGAATTTTATGCAGACATTGTTTCTTGTTTGTTGCAATTTTGTTGCTTAAGTGTTTTATGTCGTAAGCTTCGTTTTATGGTCTGGTCGGTGTTGGAGTAGGCGCTTAATGCTATGTTTATGATAATAGTGTAGTAGGTTAATTTGTAAGCATCCTGTTGTTCGTAATTGGAGGATATTAGTTTGTCCTTCGCCGTAATAGGTGTGACTCGAATCGTTTTAGCACAGCGGAAACTTTATATTAATAGTTCAGTAATTATCACTGCATTAGCTGTTGGTGAAAACTCAAATTATTTAGCCTCCTAAAGTGACAATATATTCGTTTTATCAAACTTTGACACAGACAAAAATGTCCCGAAATCACTGTAAATCATTGCTCACCTTCGAAAGCTCCCCTGAAACGGTGTAGGTACATTATTTGAAGAGAATACTTTCTTCGAAACAATGGCTTTTACGGCGAACCGAACAACAGGCTAGAAAAAGCTTTGTTTCTTATTTAATAACGCTTTTTCCAGTATATTTTATAGTAATAAATGGCATATTACTGAGAAGTGATTTTCTTTACTCATACTTACTACAAAAACTATGAAGGAACTATAGGTATTGTAAATACATCGTTTTAAAGTCGAAGTACTTACATCAAAATTAGTCCATATTTTTTACAGGATATTTCATAATACATAAATGATAGTATCTATAGGTACGTTTCATATTTTTTCACACACAGTTCATTAGACCCAAATTGTATACTATTCCTGAATTTCGCAGAAATCCTAAACTATATTTCTTCTCTAAAAGCCTCTACAAACCGTCAGTTCAGTAAAGTTCAGTTCGTCAGCAACTAAAGCAAACACTATCCTACGCTTTATCGCGTCCGAGCCAGTGGGTTCGAAAAATCTAGCGAGATAGTACTTGATAGGTGACCTAGAATGGAGTATGTACTAGGTATCGGCTAGGTTAGGTATAGGTACATACGGATAGGGCTGCAGCGGTTGTAGTTTTCAAAATATTATGTGGTTGTTTTTGTCTATGCTCGGTCATAGGTCGGTCTTGCTGAATAGTTAACTTTGTTATTTATGAGCGGATCTTGGAAATAATGATTTTGTTAAATGCAGAAATGCTGCCTTATAAAATTAATTTAAGTTAGTTGAGCTTTCTTTAGGAACTATTATTTCAAATATCTGTTTTTCAAAAATATACACTTTATAACAGAATAGATAGAGTAGGAACTTGTACTACTTTATAATTTGAAACAAATAAATATTTTTTTTTAAGTCTACTTTATTATTCACGTCGTGTGTGCAAATGACACATATCATAAAAAGGGTAAAAAATATCCCACCCTGCTTAGAATGGGCAAAAAACGACAGCGCACGTCAACTTTTTAAAAATATAATCATTTTTCATCCAAAATTACGTTCTGATGCCACTGAAAGAAGAAACCTTCCGCTTTACACAAAAAAGGGATACTTTTTCGTTTGAAAGCTGAGGACCATCAAGATGGGTCAAGATGGTGAATGATCAAGATGGTTCTTAGCTAAAAAATAAATAATCAATTAGGGGGCTGCCTACATACAAAAAAAGGCTATTTACTATCGTATTCATATTAGTTATGAGCTAAATGATTATCAAATAATTTTTTGGACACATTTGTCATACCTACCGAATTCCCAACAAAAAATCTCGTTTATTACGAAGGCGAGTGAATAAAACAAAATAAGATTTCCAACCCTCAAACGAGGTAATAGCTACTGTGTCAAACTTAGTTTTCAATAAACCAACTTTTTTAAGTGAGCTTGGCGAGTGTTGGCAGGTTGCCAACCCGGCCGGTTCAAGCATGTGGTCAGTACAGTGTATTTGACAAATGATTAACTAACGTTACAACATGGCCGGGTTATATCACGATTCACGATAGTAATCTGTAATAGGCTTGGCCGATGAATGATGAAGATTTGAACGGTTTTTAAAGTTGTTTGGATATCGAATGTGTTAGGACTGTTAACTACTTTTCACGATACATTTATTTATGAACTACCAATGCAGCGCGGTTTTATCCGTGTTTTACTTATTTCCTTAGGAATTTCGGTATAAAAAATAGCTTATAACATTCCCGTTGAATGCGTCTATCCTTTAAGCAATAAGTTACTGAAATCAGATGGGTAGTTTCTGAGATTAACGCGTTCAAATAAACAAAAATCAAACTCTTCAACTTTATGATATTAGTATGGATTTCTATAGCATAGAGGGGTTGACGTGTCTTGCTTGGTTTTGAAAGAAGATAGTCTGCAAGTTTCGGTTATATAGAGCGTTGTCTCTGTCACACGCACGCTACCCTCTGTACAGAAACGAGTCAACTATCTCCCTCTAGAAGCCGACGAGCAAAATATTTCCAGTTGTACTTAGTTACGAAATTTTCAAGTATAACTATCTAATACTTACTTCAGTCCCAATTAATTAATACATGATAACTAATCCCGTTTGCAACAGCAACTTATACATAGGTAACAGTCGAAGCACAATTTTATTGTTTTAATTGTATTTCTTTGTCGACTTCGGCCGCGTGTACTATGGAGGTCTGAAATATGGCGGGCTGCGTGTGACAATAAGAGAAATAAATGACTCTTTTGTTTCTGAACGACCTCTCACCGCGCGGAAACGTATTTACAAACTATTGTAGTAACAATAATATGGTTAATTCGGTTGGGTAGGTTCGAGTCTAGTAGTTCCTTCCGGTTTTACTTGAGTTGTATAAATAATAGCCTTCCTAAGAAGTAAATTTTTATATAAAATTAAATTATTATTATTAGCCACTAATATCCCGCAGCGGGGCAAAGGCCTCTTGTCTAACTGAAGATATCAGTATACTGAGGATTAAACTTAATCACCAAGCTTCTACTTGAGCTGATCTTAGATAGAGATAAGTACGATACGATCCAACAAACATCAACTCGATCACTACTTAGATCGGTGGCCGATAGAAGCCTTTCTTATATGAGTGCTACTTTGCTACTGCGAATGCACGTTAAATTTTATTAGACCCGATTGTTTCCATCGATGGACCATGTCGAAAAAACTCTGTTGCCGATGAGGGCTACCGACCTACTCAAGCTTACTTCATTGGGAAACTATACTAACATACTCGTACTAACTATTACGACTAGCATTAATACCATTTATTATCCTAGAGTAAACTGAGTCGACTTTACATTAAAGTTTAATCATCATTAAATTTATAAATATTTGTATGTACACATGACCTAAAATATGAATCAATAATTGTTAATCTATCGAATTAATTATATAAATTATGTTATTTCTATTTTCTTTTATATATTAAAATTAATTCATTATTCAGATACGAGTAGGTACTCATTATATATAAAGCGCGATTATTTTAATTGAATCTAATTAACAGCTATCGATCGATGTTATGGCAACACTGCCGTATGATAAAAAAACAAGATTATCTATGCTTGGTAATAAATGTTTATGATCTATGGTAATGCCCGCAGTTCCCAAAAACCGCGGGGTTATTCCGATGTCATTTCTTTTTCTTCGTGGCCAGTATCAGTAACGTTAAAATAAAATAAAAAATGCAATTATTTTTGCAAAAGCTTCGACTTTTTTAATCCTACTGCAATTGCGTCAATACCCGGTTGGAAAAGGGTTATGTTTTTTATATAATTTTTAACTAAAATTGCGCTCAACTACTAACTTTTCCAATCTTGCTTGTTCAAAATAAACTAAAATTACTAACTCCAAAACCTATCTTAAACTTTTTTTATCGAACCTATGCTGTCTTGCTGGGCAAAGGTATCTTTAACTTATAAATGCTTTTTCATAGTAAAGAATTTTTTGATAAATTTCAAAAAAAAAAATTGTTAAAATTAGGTTATAAAAATGTTTAACCCTCGAACTGCTACTGGCTCACCTCCCTTACTCTGGCCAAACTGACCAAAGCCTGTTTTTACAGCACCAGGCGGCAGCTCAAACACTGGTGAGTTACATCTCTTATCTAGCACTTTCTATTTTCCTTTTCATAGCACAACTGCGGGCATTTCGCGCTTCATATTTAATTAAACGCTTAAACGAGACAAAATCACAAGTTGTTTAAGATAAGTATCCTGTAGGGTTAAATTAAGTCTCAATTGTATCGCCGCTTCGTTTGAATGTAACTCAATATGAATTTGATATCAAACTTAAAGTCATCGATATTTTTAACGTATTAAAATTAATGAATTATTATTATCAATGTATAAGAATCGATAATATTCGGAAAATCTAATGGTAATTTGAATGAAGTGGCGATTCAGTGGTTAATTTTTTAGAGGTCAAACCATAATGTTAAACGATGCTTTTGCTCGCTTTTAATACTTCAGTAGTTAGTACTTTTGCACAGGACAAGTAAATAAAATATACTCTAGAAACTAATACGTCGTACTCTGTTGACAGAACACAGAGAAAATTCTTGTTCTGTCATAGTATTTAATGATACAATATCACTATTTATAACTCACACCAGTTGTGGTTTGACCTACAAGTTTAGAAAATAGATGGATGTTTAAAAATGTTTCCATTTCGGTTTAATAATTTAGATACTAATTCCCAAATTACCCAAATACTCAAACGAACCCAAATTCAAAGATCCTTCAATCCATACAATTTTGACAATTAGTTTTCAAAGAGATTCTTTGAGTAATATGTATTTGAATATTTGGTCGTTAATGTATATTCTATTTTTGCTAAGATAGTTAACATTCAAACTGTTATAACCGATTTTTCAACCAAAGCCAACTTCAATTGAGGAAAATGGTTCAGTGATGGAATAAGCATGGTATGAAGTCACTAAACCTTTTTTCTCCAAACAAGGAATCGTTTTCAACTGAAAAATCGACCACATTGGTCTATATGTTAACTCTCGCTGGACAAAATAGAGTGTACTTAATAGTATTAAGGTATCTGCTAGAAATGGAAACCATTTTGCAAGCTGTTCTACATTTTACCTTGCTTGAGCTTAGTTAGCGTAGAATAAGTAGATACAGGAGAGGATGTCATATCTTAATCGTCAGCCTCTTAGGGTGCATTTTAATACAAGCGGAGTGGAGCTGTAGGCTCAATTTACCAATCACAGTGCCTAACGAAAAGATTTTGACAATGTCAATGCGTTGTTTGGCAATGTGCTGTGATTGTTTGATTGAGCTGCGTTAAGTTCTGTTCTGCTACAATAGAAAAACACCCTTGGAGAAATTTTTAGTCGGCTAGTTTCAATTTCATAGAGTTGATTTTTATCTCACTACTGGTGTGAAGTTTGCTGTCTTGTCATTGGTTGTGTCTACGTCAAACTTTACATAGGTAGCGTGTGACAGAGATAACGCTCTACAAACCAAAACTAGACGGCTATCTCTTTCTAGAGGATAACTAACAAGATATAATGCCCTCTGCCGTAGAAACTTATACATATAGTACCTAGAATATATAATTTCCACACCAACAAAACCTGAAAGTTACATCACCCTATGGTAAAGTACCGAATATTCTGAGCCTGTTTCAACACAAAACTTTTCCTAATAATTCTACTTCACTTTTCACACAATTGATGTTGAAACTTCAACATTTTTCCACAAATAATTGTTTAAGCAGAAAACCTTTGTTATAATTTTTTTATGTAGGTACCGCGTAACAACAATACAAAAAGTTAGACGTTGTGAAATGCGATGTTTAGTCTGGCTTCTATTTATTTCGAAACGTTCTGTGTTTTTCTGTATTCAATAAGGTAATATTGGAGAGCAGGCAACCAAGTGTAAGCAGTACCTTTTTTATATATTACAAATGAAAAGTTTCTGGAAGTTTCTCTGTTGCGGGTAGCACTTGTTATGTGTTGTTGGCATGAACGCTGATATGTGTAAGCGTATATTGCTTAGATGCTGTCGATCGACTTTTTTGGTCTGTAAAGAAACTGCCAGTAAGATGTAGGACTTATGTACAAGCTCTTCACCGTATTGAGCAATGTTCATATAGGAATTTGATAGCTAAATAAATATTAATATATCTAAGCGCTGCCGTTCTTTGGAGGGCATGTTAATAAGTCGGTCCCGGTTGTTTCAATGCTTAGACCATATCGGAGACTTTTGGGTAATCTGAAACTCCGACACCAGGGTGGGCTGCTAACCTACTTTAAGTCACTTATTTTTAGCAGGTTTATTAAGGCTAATGTAGCTGTTAGTCCTTCTTCATGCGATACGAAAGTCAACATGATATTCCAATGGATCCCTCGTCGAACAAGACTTTGATCCAATTCAAATCAAATTTTGACCGACTTGCATTCTGTTCCATTTGCGTCTCCACCAAAAATGCCTAAAATTTATTCTCTATACTTTAAGCTAACGGAGCAAACATGATTTATTTATATATACCAATAGATACTTAATTGAAATATTATTATACCAAGTTGCGTACCATGAAACAAACGAGACCAGTTTTAATTTTCCGAGCCATCAGAGTATGTGATTTAAATTAATTATTTTGTAAGCGCCCGCATGCCGCCGTCGCACCGCTCGCTTACAGAAGGTCGCTTTTAATAAAATCATTTTATTAAGCTTTCAAATAGGTACTCAATGTTTTTACCTTGAAGATGAATGTAATTTTCTTCGCGAATCGATACCTACTGCATTGTATTATTGTAAAGTATAAGCAAAGTAAAGTATAGGTACAGACCTTTAATTTGAGATTTTAGATTATTTATCTTTTCAACTATTTGCTTATTTTTTTATAAATTACTACTGAATTTCATTTCAACTGTGTGGTTTTTAATATCTTATACCTACCTTAATCAATAAGTACATATCTAACAAAAGAACAGCGCAGCAAAACGAAAACCTCAGCACACCCACCCTTACAATACACATGTTTTTAAGTCACAGTGCAAAGGGAATATCAAATATTAACTTGAAAAAATCTTATTCCGAAACGAAACTCCAATAAAACGCGGCACAACTGCGTCGCACTCTCGTGGACTAAATGAAATTTTCTTTCGCGTCGAAAAAATATACAATAACCGACATACAGAATACAATTTTAAAATGAAATTTAAAAACGTTAGGAATTAAAATGTTCAATTTAGTTTATGACTTGTATCGCCGCGGAGTGTGGGCTCGCATTACGTCGCAGTTAGTTTTATATTTAGTTCTCAGAGAGATAACACGTGTTTCTCAATTACAATATTTTGAAATACTTTTTAAAATTAAAATAACAAGAGCTTGTTTGAATGTGTTTATACCTATCTGAAATTAAAAGTCGAACCAACAAACAACGACAGGCTATTTTTTCTCAAAATTTACACGGGATTGGGTAAAACAGCTAGTTTATGATAATCTAGAACTATATTTTGTTCAGCGAAAACAAAAACATAAAACCTGGTTTCTAAAAACAATGTTCTATTGTTTCTGGTCACGAAAGACCGCGGGTTTCCTCTTCCGCAGTCATAGTCTATGCACAAAAACAACAAATCAACATTTTTATCTCAATCCTACCTTTTACCTAGCTTTCTACTATTTCTATACAGAATAAGGTTTTAAATAAAGTACTCTCTCGTACTATTTTCATAACAATTCAAAAGCAATCACTAAAGTAGTTTTATTTCATTACTAGCAGCGCCCCACGGTTTATCCACTTTGTGCCCGTTCCCGTGGGAATTTCGGAATGTTTTATATTTATAAACCTTCCTCTTGAACCACCCTATATACCTATTAAAAAAAAACACATCCTAAAGCGTTGCGTAGTTTTAAAGATCTAAGCATACAGGACAGACAGACAGCGAATTTGTACTATGTAGTGAAGAGTTTCATTAAATACAAGCTAATGCAAGAGTATTCATAACGGACAAAATGGCCAAAAACCAAATTAACCGCGTCCAATTAAATAGGGCGGGCTCACTAATTTATACGAGTAATGCTAGGTAAGGGAGATAAAGACTATTCATTGCTATGAGTATTTTCGTGCCGAACTAAATTAGGTAATAAAAAAGTATTAGCCTGTAATGTCTCACGGCTGGCAAAGGCTCTCATCTCACCGAAGATATCACCGGTGAGGAAGGATAAAGGTGCTGAAAAACGGATTGTAATTAAACAATGTGTTAAGGTCATAATACAGCAATCGCGATACTTGATTGGCCAATTATTATTTTCATTTCTTCTACTTCTTCTTCATCGAGTGGATGGTCAACCTGACCAATCCTGGTGTCAGAGCTATTGAGCCACCATGGGCCTCTGACATGGCTCATGTAACGACTACTATCCGTAGGAAGTAACCGTAATTTTCATTAAATATTTATTAATGTCGTAAGAAAATATGTATTAAAAATCTACAAAATACATGCAAAATACTACAGAATCGGATTCAATACAAGTGAACCCACGCCGTTAGTTATTTAAATGAAACAGAAGCGTACAAAATCAAGTGTAAAAGCGAACACCAACCTAATTCCCAAAATCACGATAAAGGAACTATTTTCCAGCGCCATTAGGGAAATCCGAGGTCAAATTAATCATGTTCCTTGGGGAAGGGTGACTTGCACTATTAGCAACCGCCACGCCGCCGCTATAATTATCTAAAGGACCTCAGATTAAAAGTCTTGCCAACAATACTTCGCCCTTAATTACGTGTTTTAAAGTGGCTGTTATGGTTCCGGAAAGTTTTCGAGGTATTTTTATGGCGGAAGGGTTTTTAAAGAGTTATTTTTAACATCTCCACTTTCATTATCTTTTAATGAAAGGAGGTAGATTGCGCCTCTGATCGATAAGTGCTGGTAGATGGGCTAGTTGGAAATTTTCATTGACGTTCAGCGCTTTTTGGTGCTGGTTTGGCACATTGTATAGAAACTCGTCGCCAACTAGCTAATGAACAGTTTTGTATGACCCATGATACTCCTTCAGGTTAGAGGTTTCTATATTAACGCTTTTCTGGCCTTAGAATATCATTTTATTGCCAAAACTTTTACTATATATAAGTATAATATAAGTAACAATATTATATAATATATAACAATATTGTAAGTACAATGGGCGTTTTCCTGACCTGATTTTGCCGCGAGATTTCACATCAAGCGAGGGCGATAAAAAATAAATCTATCTCTATTTTTAACATAAACTGAAAACGGAGCAAGTAAAGCAATTCAAAAAGAATCTATCCAAATACGAAAACTGCAAATTTAAGCCTTTCGTGAGCCATTCATCTGTGAACCGTATTCCATCGGCGCATTCCGGGCGAACCGGCCGAATCGATAGGTACCATTCGATACTATCGGCCGGCATAATCGATACCATTCGGAATTTCAGAGTATTTGCGAGCCGAATGATGTGAATTAATTTATCGGTATTTAGCATGCTATCGTTGCCAAATTCCATGATATGTTTTAAGCGATTAAGCATAAAGTGCGTTTTGAATTTGAATTTAGGCTACATTTGAAAATTCATTGCTTAGGCTCTACTCAAACGCTCGTTCGGTATTCGATTTCTGATTGTTTTGTATTTGGGTACTCAGTGCATAAAATGATTATAAAATTATATTATGAATAATGTCTAGCATGCACGTGTTTGCATTTTTCTAAACAGAACTAATTCCGTTCGTACGGTGCGAATGCTAGTCCTCGCGTTGAGAATGACGAATCGGAAAATAATTCACCATCATAGTTCACATGCACAATAAAGAATTCATGATAGTCGAACTAAAGAAATTCAAAATGGAAATTACTCATAAGTACGAGTATATAGCCCTAAACATCTAAAAAGTTGTTGTCAGTGATTTTAATATGACTTGAATTAAAACGAAAGATAATACCAATTTCAAATCTAAGTATATTTTTAATCTAAATGAAAAGGATTAATAAATGTCAATAATACGTTACCTATAAATTGATATTCAATTGTTTCTTCCAGCGTCGGTCCAACAGAATCTCGCCGGAATTCTTTGCGTTTTGTCAGTCTTCACTCCTACAGAAGTTGTCTGCTGCGTCTCAAGAATTTCTCCTCCGCCTTTGTTTTCTCTTCTCTTCGGATCTTGGTACAATACTTGTACATCGTCACCAATGTTTGGATCAGGAATTTCGTCTTCAAAGCTGATGTTTCTTACTTCATTCAAGTCTTCGCCAAGTCTCTCCAACATCGAAGACTTGGGCGCGTGTATTCTCGGCGTGTTCCCTGCACTAGCCGTCACCAAATGATTCTCAATGATTTCCAATCGAGACAGAATGTTGTTCAATGCCTGTGCGTTACATGTCAGGTATTTTTGCAGAAATTTAACGTCTTCTTTTAGTTCTGAATTGTTTAACTCTGATAAGCACTCTTTAAATGAGTTCAGCACAGGTATTCTAATGCTGTCAATCAGGTTGTGTTTGTCTGTATCATTCATGAGGTTGATTTTGATTTTTCTCTCATTGTGATCTGTTAGTTCTGTAGCGAGAGCTTCAAATGATTCGGATATGACAATCTTGTCATGTCGTTTTCTTTTGTTGTTGGTTTCTTTTTTAGGAGGCTTCTCCGTTGTGTACTCTGGAGGTCTTTCCATTTTGTAATCTTCGGAGATGGTACAACTGATGGAGTGGTTGTTGTTCAGATCATCCAAAGTGTTGCTAGTCGAACTGAAAGAATCTCTCGAAGAACTGTTTTTAGTTGGTTTCTTTTTATTTCTGTAAACTTCTATTATTTTTTTAGATTGTCTTCCTGTCTCGATTTCTGGTGAATGCGTTTGGCTTTTTTTGTTCTTCCTCTTACATTTGGTACACGTACTCGTGTAGTAGATAGCATTGTGAGCATCTCCTGGAGGTATTATCAGAGGGGCGAGTTGTTCTGCGAATCTAATGGTTTGTTCTGTGACGTAGTTATTGTGAACACTCCTTTTTTCTTCATGCGCTTTATTTACTTCTCTTACATTCTTTTTCTTCTCCTTCTGTCTTTTATCTTCTGGAGGGTTCAAATAACTCTTATGTACGTAAGTCACCGCGTCATAGTTTCTCTTGTAAGGCACGTAGTCTTTCAAATTGACGCCACAGACGCTCATGACTCCTCGCTTCACAAAGGCTCACCTATTTAATATTAATGGTTTAGAAATTGGATTAGGTAGGAACTTTAAAATGCAATTTGGGAATAATTAATACTTTACTGCGAAGATTTTAGATTCATTGCGAAAGGTTGCTCTTGATTAAGGGCTCCCACACAAAACTGCGATGCGATGCGATGCGAATTCGCATCGCAGGAACTTGCGATGCGAATTTCTGCGATACGAACTCAAATAGGTATATCTATCGCCATTACTACAGTACAAAGAAAAGAGATGAATATATTAAATGAGAATCGCTAATTAATGGAACAGCATCGCAAGTTCCTGCGATGCGAATTCGCATCGCATCGCATCGCAGTTTTGTGTGGGAGCCCTAAATATCCATTTTGAATTATGGGGCTTTTGATGTTTATTTTCAGACTCTACCCGCCTTATTAATAAACGCAGTGTAACTAAAACACTGTTACACTGTGTTTTGTCTCTTTTGCTCTTCGGAAAATTGCGTATGTTAGAAAGTGACAAACCATTTGATAGCTCATTCATTCATTTCGAGTAGGTCAGTCACTGACCTCTACTATAGTAGAGGTCAGTGAGGTCAATGGACAACTTTGGTGTCAGTGGAGTTTTTTGACCGCCTAAAGGCCTCCGACATGGTCTAACGATTGTAACAACTAAAATATTATTTCTTTACGTGTTTATTAATAAGGCTTTACGAGTATAACCACAAAATTGGATGGGCTCAAATGTTGTTTAAGTAATCATCTATTAGTTAGGCTTTGTAAAGTATTAGCCTGTAAAATGTAATTTCCTGAGTATTGCTCGACAAAGGCCTCTTATATGGCCAAAGATATGACAGTACAATGAGGAGGATTGGGCGTAATCACCATTTAAAGAACTTTGTATATTTACCTGATTCCTCAAATATAAACTCCTCATACGAGTATATTCAATTAAATATATAAATAATTACAACGATAAAATATTATGTGACCGTTCATGTGATGTTTGAAATTTATAATTTGACAGTTTTCAATTTGATCAAATGTCAACAAAACGACATCAAAGTCATGGCTTTGGAAATGGAAAAGTTTAATTTTATGTTAGAAGAAGGCTTTAATTAAAATTTTATAGAGATGAATTCTACTAATATTAAAAATGCGAAAGATTGTGAGGATGGATGTATGTATGGATGTTGAATGTATGGATGTTGGATGTATGGATGTATGTTTGTTGCTCTTTCACGTAAAAACTATTGGATGCGTTTGGATGAAACTTCACAGTAATATAGGTTATACATCAGAATAACACATGGGACACATTTTATCCCGAAATTCCCGTGAGAACCGATACAACGCGGGTAACACCGCGAGGCGCGGCTAGTTTGAAATATAAAGAACTTCAAATTACTAATACCACCGCACCGTATCTCAATGTGACTTGTAATTCAAAACCAAAAGAATAACTTCGTCCTTTATCCTTTCAGAAAACGTTCTTTATTAACAAAATGTTATTCCTAAGGTCATCAATTATTGATACAATCCGTCTAGACGTTAAAAACTAAAAGAAATAACATCCATTAACGTTGAAGCTCCTATTCGTTTAACTATAGAGTTGGTTTTCGTTTGACAGCAGCGCTTTTACTGGGCGAATGGTGGTAATTTTAAGCTCTATTTCGTGGGGGTAGAGTTGATATTAGTTGGTTGTGAATTGGCCCGGGGTTTCTCTTGTGAGTAACTACAGGAAGTCCCGGGCTCGGTCGGAGCTCGGATGTGACGTCACAAGGCGTTTACTACGAGAACGCGCGGCCCGCGGAATAGTCAGCGATTAAAATAACTCAGATTAAACGGGTTTTAATTATAATATTACTTGATACTGGTATTTGTTTCAGATTTTAATATTTAAGCTATTTATAGCTGACCCTGCAAATTTTATTACGCCTAACTGTTAAACACATTGTTAATTATTATCTTATTCCGAACGAATCATAAAAGTCGGTCCAGCCGTTCTTGAGTAATAAATGGTATAAATAACATTTTCTTTTATATATGTTACCGGAAAATTGCTAACGCCATTGGTATATTATCCAACTAGTAAGATTATAAACTGTTAGCAGGTTGTGAACTGAACAAACCATTTACAATTTTACGCATAACTTTTTGGCGGTTCATACTCTGTCCATGGTATGACCCTAGTAAATCTGAGAATTATATCATGGGATACATTTTATCCCGATATTCCCGCGGGAACGGGTACAACGTGGGTAACACCCACTGCGGGGCGTGGCTAGTCTTTTATAACAGAGAAACTACGACTATTATGATAAACTAAAATATGAAATAGTTGACACCGGATCAAGTTAAAGCAAAATATCTTTATTAATTCTACACTATTCGTATTCCGGAAAAAAGTTCAAGGGAACTCTTTAAATATGTCATTCAGTTCTCGGTTAACATAGACACATACGTTAGTTTCCAAAGAAAGTGTCTGTGGTTAATAAATTATTTACAAACGTTCTGTGAAGTGAGTGAATGAATCATTAGACAGCGGTTTGTGCGGCTTACACATAAATACTTATTAAGCGTTCATTACTATGTTTAACTACTTAATAGAGTGATTTGAATTGTAATGGGTGGATGTGTAAAAATAAACTACTGACCTACTAATATAATCAGTTGAAAAGTTTACATTTTTGTTTGATTACTATAATTTTTGATATCATCTATGAACTGAGAGGCCTTTGTCCAGCTGTGGGACATAACAGGATAACATTACTTTACCAGACTAATAGTATACAGGCTTCGATCAACAATATACAACTAGATGTCGGGTCGGCGCAAAAAATACGTCTCGGTGAATAACGCCTCATTTCAAAAGTGAGGCGTTATTCTCACTTATTTTATTCATAAGATTTGCTACTTTATTGCTAGGTGTCATGGTTGTAATTAGGTTGAACTTCGAACTGCTTTAAAAGTTTTGTTTCACTTCGGTAGTAAACAAAATAAGCTGTCACACGTCATCCACGCGGACAGTATTTAGCTTTGATTTTGTACGTGACCCGATATCTAGTTGTGTATTGTTGATCGAAGTATACAGGCTTTACTGTAATTTCTGAAATTAATAGTTGGATAGTTTTAACCTCTTTCTGTTTGATGGTCATATTTAAGAAAAAGTTATATTTCTAAATTCCCACAGGAACGAGTACAATACGAATAAAACTGCGAGGCATTGCCATTAATAAAATAAATTTACTAACAAACACAAATGTGCAGACTAATTCACAGCCGTCCTCCGACAAAAATAATAAAGTAAACCAATCTTAATGACAGATTACATAACAAAGTGAAATTAAGATATAAATCCAGGGTCGGCTCGGCCCCACAAAGGAATAAATTACGAGCGAACACACACTTTAGGGCAATTAATCACTTTATATCGTCCCCTTAGTCCGTACCTTGCTTTAACGTAACCTATTTCTCGGAGGATAGCGAAAGAGGCAGAAATTCGATTTGAAATGTTCAAATAAATGTTCTTAAATCGCTCGTAAAATGATAAGGAAACGCGTTTTTTAAAAGATATATGTTTTAAAGACGTGTGGAAGCTGCCTTTGTGATTTTTTTTCGTAAAGCATTTCTGATTTTACTATGTGGTTGGAAAAGTGGGATGGATTGTCAATTTTTGTCACTATGTTATAACTATATGTTTTATATCAAATCGCCGCGATCCAATAGATGGCACTAGTGTGAACATTTTGTAGATCGCGCTTTCGTTATTTTCTCAGATTTAGTGGTATGGGGCCGCGCCCATACATTATTTCATGTCGGATTTTTTTCCTCTTTATATAATTAATGTAGATATCTGTAACAGAATATGCGCTAGTATATTCATTGGATACAAACTTTTGCCTTATTTAGGGTAAAGAAGAGAAGTAACATTTTGTTATTTTTGAATTTTCCGACATTACACCGTGACTCGCATTGGACCTTAAGCCTGAAATAATAAAGTTTATTTTACGCAAACTTTCACAACTAAAGCACTAAAGGAATCCCTAAAACGCGAAATATCTCGAGTCTTCATTTTGATAACCTGTAAAACCCTAGCACTCCAATATCCTACCAATTACGTAACAATGCCCAAGGGAAATTCGGCTCTATCTTTCAGAACACAAGATCGAAACTTCGACCTCTCACCCTCCAATCGAAATGAGAATTCGGTGACACACAAAAGTTTTCGAATTAGGTCGACGGTGCGTCGAAGAAAAAAGAACTTTAATGCTTAGGCGATAAGACGTAGAAGAACATTGTTTGATTTACGAAAAGGACGTTATATTTGGATATGAGTAAAAATGTGAATTGTTTCAGTAATTAATAACATGATTAACTTTCAGTTCAAATTGTTGTATTCATGAAATGTGGTTTAGAATTAATTTCGTAGTAAAGCGCTACGCTGCTACGAATGCTTACTACGCCCGGCTCGTAGTTTCGTAGCACGTAGTAACGTAACTACATCGTAGTGTTTTCGTAGGAGGAATTAGGTTAGAATTAATAATTTTGGTTGAGATTGTGGTTATTCATAATTAAATTAAGTTTATTATTTGAGTGTAGACTCGTATCGACATTATAGATTACGATTTAGTAGTTAACAGCCTCCGTGGTCTAGTGGTTTGAGCGCTCGGCTCACGATCCGGAGGTTCCGGGTTCGATTCCCGGTGGGGATATCTCACAAAAATCACTTTGTGGGACTGTCCTCAGTTTGGTTAGGGCATTGCAGGCTGAATCACCTGATTGCCCGAAAAGTAAGATGATTCCGTGCTTCGGAGGGCACGTTAAGCCGTCGGTCCCGGTTACTCTCTACGGATAGTAGTCGTTACATGAGCCATGTCAGAGGCCTTTGGCGGCTCAATAACTCTGACACCAGGATTGGTCAGGTTGGCCATCCACTCGATAAGAGAGAGAGTTCCATAGGGCCATTAATCTCATTAAAAGCGATAGATATTAATAATAAAAACATGTGTATTTATAGTTTTATCAATAAAACATAATTATATAAGGTACTAACATTATTACATGAGCCTTGATAATTATAAGTAAATGCCTGAAAATCTAGATTTTTAAGGTAGTGTACGCTGTGTTATACTTAGTATTCGCAGTGTAGACTACCTTTAGGTCTTAGCGCATGGTCTAGAGACTAACTTGGATTACGTAGTGGTATCATAACATGAATCCTTTCCGGTCAGGGCGGGCGGGCTCAACGTTGACTGATATAGCTGTAAGGTGTATTAATACAATATATTTTAGACTATTTTATACCTAAGTACGTAAATAATATGGTGTATTTTTTAATGCAAAAGTGTGATTAAAATTTCGTTGCTATTTAATTTTATCATCTCGATTGAAAGTTGAATAAACACTCTTTACAATAATTTTCCAGTGCGCATAAATTAATAGACAGTGTCTTATAAGTAACTAAGTATCAGTAATCTGATTATATATAGCCATTGCGGTTTATTCATGAAAATTCTAGTATAGGAAATGAAAAACACCGCGAATATAGAGAGAAAATTCAAATTTAAGCGCTCGTGGCGCATTTTGACTAAGCGATGTTAAGCTTCCTGCAGCTTGACCATTATACTATAGATAAGTGGCCGATAATGGCATTTCTATCAAAGTGCTACCGTGCTTCGGGCGGCACTTTAATCATTCGGTCCCGGTGGTCTCAATCGTTAGACCATGTCGGAGGCCTTTAGGCGGTCTAAAACTCTAATACCAGGGTTGGCCACTAACGTACTCGAACTTAATTTTTACCGTAATTATAAAAAAATGGTTGCATCAATCATATGTGGACGCATGACACTACATCGAGTCTATCAATTAACGTATCGAAATCGCTGTCGCAGTAGTCGAAATCGGTAATCAAGGATATAAATATATTATACTAGCAGCGCCCCGCGGTTTTACCCGCGTTGTGTCCATTCCTGTGGGAATTTCGGGATGAAAAATAGCCTATGTTACTCGTGGATAATGTAGCTTTCGAATGGTGAAAGAATTTTTTAAAACGGTCCAGTAGTTTTTGAGCCTATTCATTACAACCAAACAAACAAAGTTTTCCTCTTTATAATATTAGTGTAGATACTCGTACTTATACCAAATCGTCGTCGTCATCGTCGGAAAATCAAATTAAATGTTTTTACTTACTAAAACAACCTTCTGTGCCGCGAAAAAACGTAGTAATACGTTAATAATTATATACCGTTATTATGTAACGGTTATAAACAAATAGCTGTTGTTCTGAACAAGACAAGTATTTCATAACAACCAGTTTATTGGTCGCTCTGTCCTTAATCGAGATTTGATGTGCGCTCACCGAGTGTATAAACGATACGATTGATAAGTGAACGGAATGGGAGAGCATTGACGATTATTACATGATTTCACAGCAATATAAAGACTGTTTTTAACAGACTACAAAATGAGGTTTCTTTATTCGACCGTATATATTTTTGTGTTTTTTTCTGAACAAGATTGTACGGTTTATACTTGGCTTTCGTTTTTATCACTTTTCAATAAAAAATCGTTCCTAAGAGTAATTCCACATAGGTATGTACATTCGGTTTTTTGTAAGATTTAGGCATACTCTATTTTAACCACCTCTATATTAAAAAAAACAGAACTTTTTTCAGCCAAAACCTTATCGTTTTAAAGTACTTACTTTATACTTAATTCCCAGTTATGTATGTTCTAAATGCACTCACTAGCTTTCACTTAACAAAATCGCTTTCACAATCAGAAAGGAAATAAGTTCGCTTTAGTAGAAAATAAATGTTGCCATACTCTAATGTTCGGTAGAACGTTTCTATTCGTTCGTACCTTTGTGTTAGTTTGCCATTTCTGCCGACTGGTCAAGGCAAAGGGGTAACGAGGTAAAAGGGTAAACGTATCGAGAATCTAAACAGCTACAGATTAAATCGCGGAATATAATGGAGCTAGATCGAATGGTGGTAATTACTCGCCTGGGGCGTAAGGGAGCATTTCTATAGAAGCGGAGTGCGGCGCGGAGCTTGATTCACCGATCACAGCATTGGGATTATCAAACAAAGTATTAACATTGTCAAAATCTTCCCGTAATGCATTGTGATTGGGCAGTTGATTTCCGCTCCGCTTCTAAGACTGCGTTTCTTCTATAGGAGCGGAGCGGAGATCAAAACATTAAGCGCAACGAATAATTGTCATTGTCAAAATATCTTATGGTGAGCCCCAAAACGCTCCGCTGTGAAATAGGTTTTCTAATACATGTTTTTGTTAATTTATGTTGAAAAACACTATTCTAATATCTATTGGGATGTTATTAATTGCTGAATTGGTGATTACTTTTACGAAAATTATTGCTTTATAAAATGTTTATAAACTATTATTGGCTGGAAGTAAGCTTCAATGACAATGAGGAAGTTTAAAATCTCTTAGTCAGCCTGTTCTAAAGTTTAATATAAAGCCACATTCAACGGGAAGGTTATATACTATTATTTATCCCGAAATTCCCACGGGAACGGGTACAACGCGGGTAAAACCGCGGGACGCTGCTAGTATCAAATAATGGGAAGCTTTTACCTGGACAGGACAAAAGCCTTGCTTAACTTGCCCATATTTATTATAACTTTCTAAGGTGACAGATAATAGTTTGGTTTTTATGATTGTTTACAGTTATGTAGTGTCCAATCAAATCAAAATCAAACACAGGGCTTCCCCCCCGACAACAATCCCAGTTGGTCGATCAAACACGAATAGAGTAAAGGAAAACTTCGTTTATAGATATTTATAACTTCATAGAGCGCAATTTATTATCTTATAATGACTTTAGTATATCTATAATTAAGTCATCAGCTTGAGACTTGCAAACTAGCTCAATGTCATCGAAGCTTTAATAACATAATCAAAATAACAGCCAAAGGCACAACAAATGCTAAAGAGTTTATAATTAATTCTTAACGACCCGTTCCTACTGTCGCTGTCGGCTGTCGGGCCCGGATTTAATCAGACGTCAAAGTGGCACATTTTATATGAAACTGTTCATACCATAAGAACGGGCGCTAACTTTTCTATTCAACGTGTGTCTATCATCTTTACAATAGACGCCTAATCGTATATCATATTTTATGTGAACATGTATTCCACAGCACGGCAACGCCACAACGTCAAGCGAGACGTCCGTCGGTACGAACACGGCGACTGCTGCGGCCGGGCCCAGCAAGCCGCCGCCGCCTGCAGCCAAGTTCCGCCACGGGCTGCTGCAGCTCATGATACACACCATCGATCCGATGCATGACGGTGAGTTAGGTACGCACCGCTTTGCTTTATTTGCTCATACCGGTGAGAAACGCGCGGTTTCGTCAGCTTTCAAACACGTCATCTGTCATCTGTCAGTGTCAAACTTAAACCTCAGCTGTCAAAGTCAGAGTAGAGAAGTTAAGTGTCAGTTTTGCAATGAAACGGTTTTCGTTCGAATTTTAAATTGAATATTCGTTCACACTTCACGCGAAGAATTCGATAAGAATCAGCAACGTTTGAAAATGAAATTGAGTAGAAAAATAATGGTGAGTGTCTAAATTAGCTGATTTAAAGAAACTTGACCTTTGACGAGTGTTTGAGAGTTCTGAGGGGTTGTGACGTAACCGCGGGTGCTCACTCGGTGCCAGCACTTGTTGTGCGTTAGTTACTCGGATGATCACGCAAGCCAACAGCCACTGAGCTATGCACAGGTGAGTCGCCACACACTATACTGCACACAATTGTGATCACACTTCTATTACACACGATATTCTGTGTTTTTATAAATACTTTGTCTTTTCTGTACATTATTACTTCTGTGTATATACTTGTCTATAAAAAAAACTTTTTATATCTTACTGGAGACCATGTTGAAGGCATTAAACGGTCTCAAATCATATCGATAACTACAAAATCGTATTTTCTTCTGTCCGGTGTTATCTTTAACCGTCGATCGCTCGTAACAACCAGTCTCGTTTAGCAATCTAACAATCTATGTTTTGACGTTTTTATATTTTATAGCAGGACTTAACAACCGATCTGTTTGGTGGTTACTATATGGCATTGCCTCAGTAGGTACATAAGTTGGTATATATAAGAAGAAATCAACGTAATAATGCACTTATAGTAGGGGACAGGTTTTGTCCTAACTGAAGTTCGTATAACCGTGCCCTCTTTATTACTTATAATTAAATAAATAAGGTAATATATTAATAATTTAATATTATCGTAAAATACTACAGCTTTTCTCTTCTAAAAGTGATTTATTTTTCATCTATAAAAACTCTACTTATTCTACTAATTCTATGGTGTGACCAGAAACATACATCCGTGTCATAAAATAACCAGATCCTTCGGTTATGAAGTTGGTTAAAAAAAAAATGTTAAAGGACAAATTCACACACGGTTAATCAGATCCTAACTAAGCTCTATGCTTCTTATATGGAATCTAACTCACTGATACAATGAAATATAAAAAGGAAGATAGAAGAAGACAGGAAGATATATGGAAAGAAGAAGATAGATACGAGTATATAGTTGTGATACTATAAATATTCAAGACTTCATGAAGAAAGAGAACAAAATGGAAGCCCCAACACTCCCGAGCTTTAGTAACGTTGGTTTACTAAATGTGCCATTCATTCGGTAACTCACGTTACTTTCGCTTGTGAGATGTACTGACATCAACTCTATAGAGAAAACACAATTAAAAATATTAATAACTACGCGTATTTAAAAACGGTCTATCAAATTATAATTTCAAAGACGTGTTAGTGTTTAAAACTCATGTGGATACTTTTAAAATTAAATATATATTTTTTAGTTTTACAAAAAAAAAGTAAGTTATTGTAAAATCGGTCCGTTCGTTTAGCACCTCGCTTCATACAGACACACAAACGTCAAACTACCAACACTTTTGTTTCCGCGTCGCGTTGTCTGTTAATTAAACACTATTTAACTCGAATAACGGAACGTAAAACGACTTAAATATATCCGACCTAAATCACACTTTCCCAACGGTTAAATAAGTAACAAACAAAAATAGACAAGTTTATTTGATACAACCTTCCTAATGACCCGTGTTATATGCGACTCCGGAATCAGATTATTTTCGTATGGGGCTACGCTGGGAACCGAACTGTGCCGGAATTAGGCGAACGTTACCGCTAGGAGTGTGTGTTAAATTAGATTTTGCGATAAAATAATAGAACGGGGAACAAATGGTTATATATACCGGTTATTCTCGTTAAATTAAAACTACAATTTCATGCTTAATATAAAGAGTTATAACGTCGTTAACTTAAATAGTTACAGCTATAATCAAATACAAAAGAAACCTGTTAAAGAAAAGCTATTATAGATATTCTCGTAATTTCATTTGCCAAAACTAAAAAAACATACCTGAAAAATTGCGAAGAATCATCGCATGACCTCATAACCTGGTGTAAGGCACCAACTGCGTAAAGGATATCTTATCTTCTAGCCTTAAAGCAGTTAACAAGTACCACATTTATTCACCTTCGACGCCATCTATTTCCGTTATTTTCGCGCCACTGAACGTCCCGTTCAGTACGGTTGTTCCTTTATCTTATGAACAATAAGAAGAATGAACTTCGGTATTGATCGGGACCAACTACTATCAAGTCAAGAAGAATAATCATCAATCAAGTTTATGCAGAAGAATACTGCAAGATGATTTTTGGTTAAAATGTTGAACCTTTTATAATCCCGTGGTAAAAAAAAAACAAGTTATATAAAAATAAAATAATGACCCCGCGCAAAAACGGCTAAATACATTTTTACCAATAATAGCTACGAACCACCGCAAAGAAAATGGCTTTAAAATGAAAAAAAACCGCATCGAAATCGGTCCATCGGTTATAACACTTATAACACTCCTCTTTTGCGGGAGTAATAAACACCATGAATGTTATCTCTGGAATATCTAACTCAATAACAGAAATCATTCTAAGTCTCCGTTCTTCTTATTGAGATATTTTTAAGATATAGTTTTACTTATAAGAATGGACTTGCGAAGATTATTCTCCGGCGGAGACGTCCCGTTCAGTACGGTTGTACCTTTTTCTCATGAACAATGAGTAGAAGGTACTTCGGTATTGCTCGAAGGACTTTCATCAATGAAGCTAACGCAGCAGATTAAGAAGATTAGTATTGAAATTATATTTAAGTATCTTAATTTATTAGATAAAATATTAAAATTATGTGAGTAAGTATACATTAAATAATTACTGCTAAAACTTGGAATAAATTTTAAAATAAGTAAAAGCTAATGTAATAAAAGCGACCTATTGTCGATACAAAGTGCAAAGGACCCGTAACACTGGCTGTGTTTAAGTATCTGGTTTTTAAAGTGTAAATTAGTTTACTCGAGGTGTACCCGTCATTGTCCCGGACGTCCCGTTCAGTACGGTTGTACCTTTTTCTCATGAACAATGAGTAGAAGGTACTTCGGTATTTATCGGAGGACCTACATCAATGAAGCTAACGCAGAAGAAGAAGATTAGTTATAAAATTAAGTTAATTTAATTTAGTTATTAATTATAAAATTATCTCTAAGTATCTAGTGGTCACTGCCCCGGACGTCCCCGTTCGGTACGGTTGTACCTTTTTCTCATGAACAATGAGATGAAGGTACTTCGGTATTTATCGGGACCAACTACTATCAAGTCAAGAAGAATACACAAGAAGATTTGAAGATTATTTAAATTAAAATAAGACTTCGTAAACTATATTTTCGATCAAAAGGGATATTATGATTGATGTATAAACTCATATAGCCTGCGCAGACGAAGAACTTTAATCAATCTAGCCTATTATTCTCTCATACACAATAATTCCGACGATTTGAGAAACTGCTCTTTTTTGAAGTCCGTAAAATTGACTAATTTTAAATTCAATTTTGTATACTTTTCTCACGTTAAGTGTATTCACGAGTGAGTTCAATTACTTCAGAGGATTCGTCTCGTGTACTCAGACTATTATCTAAAATTGCATTGATCTCTTTACAAATAGATATGTAATATTATTATAGTTTATTCCCCGTGTACCCGTCACTGCCCCGGACGTCCCCGTTCGGTACGGTTGTACCTTTTTCTCATGAACAATGAGATGAAGGTACTTCGGTATTTAACGGGGCTAACTACAATCAAGTCAAGAAGAATACTCAAGAAGAATTGAAATTAAACATTTCAAACAAAAAACTATGCTGGTTGGCGGTGAAATAGGAATCTTGCTTGGCAAAAGTGACAAAACTTAGTCTTAATACTTCACTCAGTCTTATCTCTTTCGCCCCGCAATTTTCCACAAACAAACCCATAAATAAACCGACATAAAATTATCTCTGAAGAAATTTGAAAAGAAAAAACACCTGATAAATATGAAAACTATGTTGTTTTTAAGTACTTTTTATTGGTAAGTGAAAGTGTTAAGGATAATTTGTTCGCTGTGTACCCGCCGCGTCCCCGTTCGGTACGGTTGTACCTTTTCCTTATGAAAAATAAGGAGAAGGTACTTCGGTATTGATCGGGACCAACTACAATCAAGTCAAGAAGAATACTCAAGAAGAATTCGAATATTTAAACTAAGAATTATATACCGCTTTTGATCAAAATATGTGACCAATATATGTATGATTAGCCTGCGCAAATATGAGACTTTAATCCGCTGAGAAAAAATCTTATATTATTTATAGCATTTATGAATTTTAATGGCCAATTATGTACTACAGATTACCCTCTCTAGTATACGCAGACTAAATATTCTTAGGAATTTTCACGAAAAAGAGAAGAAGTACTTCACTCTTCCGTGGAAATTTTACTTATATGTAGTTACATATTAACTTGTAATCTCGAGTTAAGAATATTACTATTAAATTATTGGACAATAGTTCATTAACCGCGTCCGTCGCCGCCCCCGGATGTCCCGTTCAGTACCGTTGTACCTTTTTCTCATGAACAATGAGAAGAAGGAACTTCGGTATTGATCGGGACCAACTACTATCAAGTCAAGAAGAATACTCAAGAAGAATTGAAGACATTTTAAATTATGATAAGCTAATGTATAAGTGCCAGCGCAGTCGTGGTATCTTAGTCCACGGAGGACAAGAGTCTTTAGATAATTTGTTACACTCACATTATTTTAGGCAGAGTAAATTATTTTTGTGAAAAATATGGTCGGTTCGAAAATATGCGTCCGCGCAAGCCATAATCTAGCTAGATTAAGTTATTTCATGGTCTTTTGGCGATGAAATTTTGTAAAAACGTATCTAATATGTCAAAGAAAATTTGGTTAAAAAAAATGTATAACTCTCGGACTGCAAGTTAAAAGTAAAGAATAGTTTATTCAATTTGTTCGCCGTGTACCCGTCGCGTACCCGCCCGTCCCCGTTCAGTACGGTTGTTCCTTTTTCTTATGAACAATGAGAAGAAGGAACTTCGGTATTTAACGGGGCTAACTACAATCAAGTCACTACAGAAGAATACGCAAGAACAATTGAAGAAATTTTAAACTATGATAAGCTAATGTATAAGATTTATAGCCAGAATCCTTTGTAACGTCTTCACCGTGCCGGCCGCCCCGTTCAGTACGGTTGTACCTTTTCCTTATGAAAAATAAGGAGAAGGTACTTCGGTATTGATCGGGACCAACTACAATCAAGTCAAGAAGAATACTCAAGAAGAGTTCAAGATCATTTTAATTTATTTATCTTTATACTTAATACTAATCTTTCGATCAAAAGTAATGATTTACAACACTCATATAGCCTGCGCATACGAATGACTTAAATCAACCGAGCACATTATTCTACCTTTGAGATTGAATTGAGAACCTGCTCCTTTTTTGAAGCGGTTAAAATTGACTAATTTTGTTTTCAATTTTATATACTTTTCTCACGTTGTGCGTATTTACGAGCGAGTTATATTTGACGAAAAATAAGTTCCATCGAATTTAGCTTACTCCGGCAGACTAGTCTCGTGTACGCAGACTATTATCTAAAATTGTATTTATCTTATTACAAATAGATATGTTATATTATTATAGTTCGTTCCTCGTGTACTCGTCACTGCTCCTGAACGTCCCGTTCAGTACCGTTGTTCCTTTTTCTTATGAACAATGAGAAGAAGGAACTTCGGTATTGATTGGGACCAACTACTATCAAGTCAAGAAGAATACGCAAGAGAACTCAAGAAGAATGTCACTTTATTTTTAGGAAGTAATGTGTTTAAAGCGTTGATGACACTGAGTTAATTAACAAGTTGCGAGCTGGCAAGCTTTAAAAGGAAGCAAGTGTTCGTTTTTTAAATTCATCAGCTCGCAACTTGAAATTCATCAGCTCGCAACTTGTCACTTAGTGTTAACAATACTTTGATGTTAATCCAGATAGTAACAATCGTACTCAGAAACGTCCAATGCTTCCTTAGTAGAAGTTTAATGAGTGATTTTGGGATTTAATGTATCAAAAATGACGTCAATTAGTGAAGTGTCAATTAAATGAACATATCAGAGTACGACATTAATTGTATTCACTAAAATTTAAGTAGTGCTATGTTGTTTAAAATTAGTAATATCATTTAAAATCTTTAATCCAATTCACCTAAAAGTATACACTCAACAGGATGTTCACTTAACTCAACCAAACGATATAAATTTAAAGTAAAATATTAAAGATTATACTCGTACACAAGTACTTTTGTCTCAAACCGGTAACACAATAAACAACAGTTCCAAACTTTCATTTCATTTCCATCGTGTGTGATCGCTACCGGTATCAATACAATATACTATATCAATGTAGCCCCGGCCAGACTGCAGACACCCTATCTAGCTACCCTAGGTGCAGAGGGGTCTAGACATATAAGGGGAGGACAATTATTTAACCATGTTATGTACGAGGGTGGAATCGAGGGCTGATTGATGCGAGATTTACTGATAAATGAAAAGAGAATTCGATTCTGAATATCATATTTTAAATGGAGAGACGGTTGAATCAGGATTTTATTATGTTGTCTTTCAGCTGTTATCTTTTATACATTATCTTAGGTAACAAGGTTCTAAGGACTAAAAGCTAAGGTCTTTAAAGTTAAGGATTTAAAGATCTTTGGTCAAGTTTTGACAGTGTTGCTATGTTAATGAATGTCAAAGTTTAATCGCCTTCTAGTCGCCATTTGACGTTTTCTACATACATGGCAATATCATTTTTTTTATCTTCTACTCGTATTATCTTATTGCAAAACGAGACTGGTTATTGGCATCGGCCGATTGTAAACGTCATAGATTATGCACTTTACCGTTTGGTATTTTATTCTACATAAAAAATTGTGTAATTAAAAATAATGTATTAATTCTATCTTCTTCTAATACGAGTATATAAAATTCTCGTGTCACAGTTTTCGTTGCCATACTCCTCCGAATCGGCTCGACCGATTCTCATGAAATTTTGTGAGCATATCGAGTAGGTCTGAGAATCGGCCAACATCTATTTTTTATCCCGAAATTCCCGCGGGAACGGGTACCGTGGTTGAACTCCTCTGAAACGGCTCGACCGATTCTCATGAAATTTTGTGTACATATCAGGTAGGCCTGAGGATCGGACAACATCTATTTTTCATCACGAAATTCCCGCGGGAACGGGTACAAAGCGGGTCTTCTTTTTTATGTGTTCGTTATTGTCAGGAGATCGTTTGTAAGATAGCAAATATTTTAAAGATGGCGGTACGAAGTTCGCCGGGTCAGCTAGCTTGAATTAAAAATAAGTGTGAGAATGCCGAATGTTATCCACATGTCTAGGCACATTACCTACACGTAAGCAATGTTGAAATACCTTTACGGTACAAACACACACAAACACAACGGTACCGACCTGTCTGTGAATTTGTATTGCAGTCCACCCATAGATATCTATACGACTATGCCCATAGACGTTGCGTATCGATTTACAGGCTGAATAGTGTATAATCTGGTTGCATAGAATATCCTGTGCGAGCCTTCCCTTTATCTACGCCCTAAGGGTCGGTGTGGGGCCCCCTACAGCCCTGTGGAGGTACATAGGGCGATCGCGCCCGCACACCCGGCCGACCTTTGTTATCTATGTGAGATATTGATCCTTTGAGCTGTTACAATCTTGCTTATGTCACTGCAGCGATTTTAAACTTGGAACTTGCTTGGTATGGAAAGCGTTGGGATTAGAGATGTTACTAAAAAGGTTTTGTTGCGGGTTTTGTTGTGTAAAGAGTTTGGAGACCTACCTCATTCTGTTTTGTTATCACTGCTTCACTTCTAAATGTATACTGTATAATTATGTGTGTGTTTACCTATATATCGTAGAAGGGGTTTTTTAAATTACCTACAACATTAATTTTAAAAGCTTATCAGTAATAACGAGCTTATAAATTCCAATATTGATTACTGGTAGCTAAGCCTACCTATATAAAACTTTTCTTACACAATTCTTACTATATAATGCTTAATACGAGATCACCTCAAACTTCAAATCAACACTTTTAGAAGTCACAAAAGCTTCAAAAGTATTTCAAACGCACGTCAGACTCTGCCGCAAGTCGCGTGTAACTTCAAAGTGTAATCCCGCGGTTACGATACGATAAGCCCTCAAAGAGATACTTATTCCGATTGTCATAATCCGCCATAAGTTAGTCTTTTATACGTTTTATTGTAACTTATAATATAATATCAAGTACACTGACGGCGAACGCTTTTGAGATTGTCTTGTAACGACGCTTGAAAGGTTTACATTGATAGCAGAGGATTACTTTTTGTTATATTTTTTTGTAGTTTTAGGGATTTTAGTTTGAGAGATTGCTCAAACAAGAGACTATAATATAGTTCGCAGAAGACAAAAAAATATCTACGTTTGAAGGTACAGTTTGTTTAAAAACTTACTGCTGCACTCAGCAATTAAATATTTGACGAATTGTTTCATACGTATGTCAAAATAACTCATTAAATCTCTAACACGCGTTTAGCGTCTCTGAGTGCGGGCGTAAGTTTCATGTAACAGTGTTACGTATTAATACCTAACATTTTTTAAAGAATAAAATAAAATATCTTTTATAGATATTAAACTACAAAAAAGTAAATTAAGTAGTAACTTTAAATTAAAATTCATATTAAACCCAACTTGAACAAAACACGGAGGAGGTCTTAATTCATGTGAATACTTTTTTCATGTAAATATCGCACTCAATTCAAGTTGTTGATAACCTCGATGAAAACATAAACGGAAGTAGCGCCTAACAGTAATATTACCAGTAACAGTAACATAAACGTTATGATACCGCAGAACAAAACTAGCAGGAAAACGGCGAGCTGAACTAACAATAAATAACGTCAATTTTCCACCGCACGGCCAAATGATAATCTCCGGACATGATAGATGGGTACCCGGGAACTATTCGCTCCATTTGGTATAAAACTGTCCCCTGGGTGCTATGAACCAATTCCGTGTCTTAGTTCTGATCAAAAATTCAGGCCGTTTTGGGCATATCTCAGTACAAGTGGTTACGAAGTAATGATAAGTGGTTTGTCGTTACTGGTTCAAGTAAGACTGGTAAACAACTTGTCTGGTTTGATTCTTAATGGTAATGGTCCAACTCGTGTTACATCTAAAACATCTAAAGCCATAATAAACGCGAATTAAGAACATTTGAGCTATGAAATGGTTACTTTCTGACATACGCAATTTTCCGAAGAGAGAGAAAACACTTTATAACAGTGCTTTAGTTACAGAGCGTTTATTAATGAGGCGGCTAATGATTCAAGTCGTGTTTCATGTAACTCGCGAGAAGGTTAGTTTCAAAATACATTTCAACTAACTCGTACTTACCGATGCTTTGTTGCAGCAATGTTTTAATTCGCCCGATGTAACGTTTGACCGAAGTCACAAATGGCTGAAGTATTTAACGATGTATGTCACTCACTGTCGCACTCAGCCATTCATTGAATCGACACTTAATTAATTGACGTATTTTTTCATACGTTACATGCCCAATTCACTCATTAAATCTTTACTAAGGAAGCATTTCACGTATCTAGTACGAGCGTCATTTTACAGAATAGTTTTGTCTTCTTCTTCTTCATCGAGTGGATGGTCAACCTGACCAATCCTGGTGTCGAGAGTTATTGAGCCGCCAAAGGCCTCTGACATGGCTCATGTAACGACTACTATCCGTAGAAAGTAACCGAGACCGACGGCTTAACGTGCCCTCCGAAGCACGGAATCATCTTACTTTTCGGGCAATCAAGTGATTCAGCCTGCAATGCCCTAACCAAACTGAGGGCAGTCTATTGTCCCCACCGGGAATCGAACCCGGAACCTCCGGATCGTGAGCCGAGCGCTCAAACCACAAGACCACGGAGGCTTAATAGTTTTGTAATCTGAGGTCCTACCTTTCTGTCCTGTCGGTCTTTCGGTTATTAATAAATTAATAAAAAACGTACAGCTCAAAATTTTCCGAACAGTTGAGTCAACTTACCAAAGAAAGCACAGTGGCGTCCTCTCCATCTATTTCAACATCACCTACACAAAGATTAAACCACTAAGTAGTTAAGTAAAACTAAAAACCTAGTTTCCATCAGTTAAGACAAACATAACGTTCTGAACTTTTAATTAAAGTTCGGTATAGTTTCACTCCGGTAAATACTTCATTTCAAGTGTACATTTAACTAGTCCAGTGGTGGTTTCAGCTAAAAATGGGTCGTACAACAACAAACTTGGGCGGGCGAGTTGGGCGGGCGCGTTGGGCGGGCGTCATCCGCTTGTGTGCACCACAATCAGATAATGCAGTTTCAGTTTTAACAATGTTAAGTGAAGCCTCAAGTTTGTAGTTTATGGGTCGAGTTATGATTACTTAAACTTATTGCATACTAGTAGCACCTCGCGGTCCCGCCCGCGTTAGCGTTTGTTTATAACTCAAGCTTTTAACTACAACGGTTATATGTACAACATATGTTATACTAGCAGCGCGCCGCAGTTTTACCCGCGTTGTGCCTGTTCCCGTGGGAACTT
This sequence comes from Cyclophora albipunctata, assembly GCA_963082685.1. Lineage (NCBI taxonomy): Eukaryota > Metazoa > Arthropoda > Insecta > Lepidoptera > Geometridae > Cyclophora > Cyclophora albipunctata. The sequence continues at coordinate 9,949,873 of OY720127.1, forward strand.
CGGGATGAAAAATAGCCTATAACCTTCCCGTTGAATGTGGCTATCTATTACAAAAATAATTATTCAAATCGAGATTAGCAAACAAACAAACTTACAAATTCTACCTCTTTAGAACATATTTTTTCGTTCAATTTTTACAGAAACTACATTCAGTCCACAATAGCTGTAAGCTCCATCGCGCGGTCGTTACTTAAAGCGGTGCCCATAAGTGGTGCTTACTATGATAAACAGAAAGCTCGACATCCGAGCTTTTACTGGGCTTTATCCGGAACAGACTGCGTTTTAAAATGTGTATTTTATAGTCCACTGAATATGAAATGTAATGTTCATCGGTGGTCCACGGGTTGATGCGTCAATGCATTGCGAAGAGCTATAAATGACGTTTTATTTTAACTTTTGATGTGGAAATACTTTTTTAATATTATGTTTTGGTGGCGTTGTGGATACGAATCGTTGACTGGTTTTGCATTGGTATTTGAGTGTTGATTGTTTTGAAGAGACTGTGTGGTGACTGGTAGTCGTATATACTTATGCTAATGAAGAAAATATAATAAGTACCTATTTTATGATGGAATTTTAATAGCTTTTTATTACAGTAATACAAACATGTTTTACACCAAATACTTTTTTTCTTCAGTATAAAAAAGTTGTTCTTTCTTATTTTCTTCTTTCATATTTTTTTTTTATCTTGCATTAGAAAACAATAAGCTACACAATTTGTACCCTAACCTTTTTAAACACTTTACCACTTCAATAAAATAAATAAATAAATATACCTGGACAAATTCACACATGGTTAATTAGACCCAAAGTAAGCTCTAAGCTTGTGTTATGGAATCTAATTAACTGATACTACTACATATACATACACAAATACTTTATAAGAATATATAAATGACACCCAGACGTCGTCGCCAACAACTATGTCTGCACATATTGTTGACTCCGGGCGGGAATCGAACCCGCAACCCCCGACACAGTAAGCGCTCTCACTGCCACTATGCCAACGGGCTTGTTGAATAAAGCACACTACACACTAACCCACCCCCAGCTGACCAGCAAATGACCCCCACCGTTTGTCCGCAGGTAAAGTAGACGAGAAGGCTACGCAGCTGCACGCGATAGCCTCCCTGAAGGTGCTGTTAGAAGCCACGCGGCCAACCGCGGGGGGCGCGGGCGCCGCGGCGGCGAGGCACTCCGCGGCAGCCGCGCAGCCTAAGGAGACCCCCCTCGACCTCCCCAACGGGGGGCTGGCGCAGGAGGTCCAGTTAGATGCTATAGAAGAGGTATTTATATACAAGTATCTTCTGCCCCTTACATGAACCCCTACACGCCAACAACAACACGGGCGTAGGGGTGGCGATGCACTAGAGCGTGTCATCTAATTTTTTTGGTCATCGAGACGAGCAAGAAGTTTCATCATCATATCAGATGAAGTCATCATCGTAATCAACACGTCCCTCGCTTTCTATAAATCGGCTCAATGATAAAGAGTCGTTAAATGTGCCGATCGTTTAGGCGCAGAATAACCGTCCTACCCTAGCCAGATGAAATTGCGAACTGACCAGATGGTCAAAATACTAAATATTAGTTGGTGTTTGTTTTAAAGCTAATAACGAAAAATTTACGGGAACATGGGTCCGTCGTTAGTTAATATTTAAGCGCGGTGCATTATCTTCAAATCCTCTTGGAAGACTTATCTACTTGCCTACAATTTGCAATTCAAGCCTATTTTTCCAGACTATTTTGCATACATTTAAAAGCCAAACATTTCTCATTTTCGCATAAGCTATTCATATGTTCATGTGTCTGAAAAATATTAACAAAAATATAATGAAACACTATAAAGGTATTTAACATCCTCATTATAACCTTGCACCGGAATATTAAAAACAGGACGCGACAATGAGCAAAAAATGTATAAAACTATTCCAGCCACGCGACCGCTATTTAAATAAAAACAAATGAACATACCGACCGTTCCTTCTCATTACAAACTTTACATCTCAGCTAAGCATGAATAATACACAACCAAGTTATTCGTTCCAACTTTAAAACTTAAAGTTAACAGTTGTTGGTGAGTTTAACTTACACAATGCATAGCTCTTACTTAACCCCAGCCACTAAACATATAGAGAAAACGACAATGCCAGGTCAAATATAACAAGAACAACAATTATTGTCGACTCTATACTCTATTGTCTCTTTGTCTCTGGACAGCGAGAAATTAATAATCTTTGCCCGAAATAAAGGCATTTCGGTGAACTTACGAATAAAATTTCTTTGAAACAAAAGGTATTTTAAGGGAGCTGTGATTTATTACTTTGGGTGAAGGTTTTTGCGAGGAAAAACAATGGCGTAGGCTAGTACTTAGGTGAAACTGTGTCTATACCCGTCGAAGGCACTCTGTTCGTTTGTATTTTAAGGAAGATAAACTACAATTTAAGCGTTATGCGTACCTTTAATGTATTTTTTTCGAAGGGATATACACGAAGAAATTAAAACCTTCTAAATTCTGATACAAATTGGACAGATAAATGTTAATAAATGTTAAAAAACGTAACGTAAAAGGAGAAGCCACACGAGTTGGCGCCGGCGTGAACCCGTGCATAATACAACACGCCGCCACCTCCACTCGCGGCGTAATTACACCGCGATTATTTAATGAGCTCACACTCACACCGGGAATGTAACACGACATCTCACACCGGCCGGATTTGGGAGTTCCGTTAATTGAATTAGTCGTATTACTGACGGATTAGATTAAGCAAATAAATAAATATGTTCGGAAAAACTCACACACGGTTAGTTAAACCCAAACTAAGTTCTCAAATATTGTTGTTTCGACGTTTGATCCGACAATATCGAAATGTGCAAGTGTCTACGTGACCCAGGAGATATTTTGGTCAGGGATGAGGATGATGCATAAGTACCTAAATATTAACAACTAGTTCACCCGTGTTATGCACGTTCCTGTGGAAATTGCGGAATAAAAAAGCCTATAGCTTGTTACGATAAACTTCCCGTAGAATGTGGCTACCCATATCAAAAATAATGATTCGAATCGGATCGGTAGTTCATAAAATACGATATATGTAGAACGTTCAAACAAATAAAAAATCAAAGCTTTATCATATCACTACATAGTATAAAATAAAGTCGTCTCTGTTTCGTGTCTGTTTGTCTGTTTGTCTGTATGCTTAAATCTTTAAAATTACGCAACGGATTTTGATGCGGTTTTTTGTAATAGGTAGAGTGATTCAAGAGGAAGGTTTTTATGTAAAAAAAATCCCGAAATTCCCACCGGAACGGGCACAACGCGGGTAAAACCGCGGGGCGCTGCTAGTTAAGTATAGATGTGTATCTAATTATCATGAATGCCGATACAGTTCACTGTTTATCAAGCATACTCATAATTCATTCTGATTGATGGATGTTTATTTATAAGTTGCTATAATTATCGTTTGTTGCGTTAAATGGGTTACTTAATAAACTAACTAAGTGCACCCTTTTATGTTTATAATTCTACTTAAGCTATAAGCATATTCTTTTAATAATTAACTAATAGTAAGGTTGAATAGTGAGCGTGAGAATGTTGTGGTTTAGCACATCTGGAAGATATACTAGGTGATTTTTTTAACAAATAAATCGATGATATGGTAACTAAGAAAAGAGGTTCGTTGTTCTTATAGGTTCAGACTTACCTATACTGGCTGTTTTAATAAAGCCTTCCTGTAAAGTCGGGTCTTTAGAGCCTCTGTCTAACTATCTGTCTTTTGCCAGTCTAACAAATGCTGCTAGTACAATTTCTTTGTCTAACAACTAACGAACAAAAAAGTCTGTTAGACAGCTTGTCTCTAGTGTCCCCATGTTTTCATTCATTAGAAGGCTTTCACCATAGTAATCTAAATATGAACCCTTCATATTTAGAATACTATGGTTTTCAGCATATTACGCTTCATAGTCCGCAATGAAATAAAACGTAGTTTAGTAACGTAACGTTATAACAAAAACTAAGTAAAATTCAGGCGATAAAAAAATACTTGTACTTCAGACGGAGATTTTCAGAGATTTTAATTTTCACTAAAAAATGGTAGTTCTTATCAAAACAAGTTTAACGTGTATGTCTCGTGTTTCGTTGAAGCACAGAATAATAACTAGTACTACGTACAGAAGCTTTACTTCGCAATGGTTTTCAAAGAAATATGACTCGAATCTGATAAACAATATGATTTAATTTAGCTCGCGGTCCAGTCGAGCACGTGTTCATTTACATACCTACCAATTTCTTTTTGAAGGAATATGGGCCTTAATTCACTATACTACGGTTCATAATAAGTTATACATGGTTATACGTATTGAAAGAGCCGCGGACTAGGGTTGCTTACTTCGAGAAACTACTTATGCCATCTAGCGCACAGCACGAGCGTTTACTCCTATGTACTTGTGGCGGGCAACGCGCAGCAGGCAGCGCCGAGTACGTTCATGTAGTCTAAGAGCTAGCTGCATAATTGTATATGCTATACTATTATTGCCAAAGATTTAATTTAATGAAGTAATAAAATAAAACACATTTTGTTCATTATACTTATATAGACAAAAGAATAATAGATGTTATGTATGTGTAAAAATGAATGTGTAGAAATGAATGTGTGGAATTGTTTTTGTTTCGCACAAAACATAATAATTGTATCATTTTTACTTGTAATTTAATTTTAATTGTAACATAATTTCATTTAAATTTAATTTTTCATTTAAATTCAATTGTAACATAGGTATAGCGCGCACGCGTGTGTTTTCTTTCGCTTGTGGCAGCCTACTAGATTGGCCCTTGCGCAGTGGCCGCCGCCCGTAGGTATGTTTTTAATACCTACACGCGGAGTGACACAGGCCTGGTTGAAGTAACTTGTGAGGTTACTAAACAAATGAAATCGCAATATGTATTACTTTTTTCAACCAATCCCCCGCGTCTATAAAACAAAATAACATTTTATTAAGGTTTCCAACTACAATTCAACCTTTCCCGATCAAACTTTTTTCATTTCGAAACCTAATTTAATATGTCTGGGTAATTTCGCGCTTTGCAGCATTCAAAATATAAACAATTCATAAATTGACTTCATATTGGGGTTGAAAATTTGCACCGACGGGGGTGGATTCATCCCCAGAGCTCACCCCCGGGGCCGCGCGTCGGGGGAATGTATTCGCCGAATATTTGTTTTTTGAGTTAGTAAAGGGTTTTAAACAACGGCTTTTGAATCCATATTGATGTTCTATTGTTTTGTCGTAGGGGAATCGAACCTAATGGAAATAATTAACGAGGTGTCTGTAGTTTAAAATAAAGAGCGTTCATTGTAAACGTTAGTACCTCTTAATTAGTTCACTAATAACAAATTGATAATTTGTTGAAAAGGTAATGAGATTAATCTTAATTTTGTTTGGAGTAATCTCTAAGCTCTATAATGGAATCTTACAGGCTGTAAAGAAACATTTCCACCAGAAATATTATGAATGTATTACTCCGGCTTTTTTCGCGGCACAGAAGGTTGTTTTAGGAACATTCGTACATTCATAATGTGTATAAATCGCGAAAGTTTGAAAAAGACTATCACTATAGTCATATGCTATGCTACGTTGTTTTGCTACGCAATGTGCTACGGTTGCTACGTCTATGTGCTACGTTTACTACGGGAACATGCTACGTATGCTACGGGAACGTGCTACGTATACTACGTCAATGTGCAACGTCGTTATGCTACGTACGTACGGTATCCTGCAACCCATTACTTACAGCCTTATCACACTTGCGATTTACAAGCGTATTGAAAGCGAAGCGTACGCGCGGCGTGTTCGTCGCGTACCCGTAACCAATTCGCCGCGAAGGCGTCGCGATTACGCCGCGACTGCGTGACGAATACGCCGCGTCTGCGCAGCGAGTTCGCCGCGTCAAGAGTTGAGACATCATGCCGTACATTCGTCATCGAAATTCATTTCTACCCACTTCAGGTGACACTGACAATCTTAAACGCGAGTTTTCACGTCTTATATAATTTTGGCTCACATTTAACAACTCGTAAAATGTAAGTCTTGACATGCGCAGATAGGAACGAAATTTTTTGGGATTCTTTTTGATTCGTTTACGAAACAGCACATAATAGTCGCTCTCTTGCAGTCGATTACAAATTTTTTGGGATTCTTTTTGATTCGTTTACGAAACAGCACATAATAGTCGCTCTCTTGCAGTCGATTACATAAAATGGATCCTCCCAAACACGCCGTTTCTGCTTTTGTTTCCGTATCTTATTTCTTCGAAGCAATAAAGCTAATAGAAGTGTTTCCTCGTCGGAATCCATTATGTAAGTGACTGTCCAAGACTCAGATCACTCTCAGCGATTTACTGACGGCTGCGCAGCGTATTCGTTACGCAATCGCGGCAAAATCGCGACGCACTCGCGGCGAATTGGTTACGGGTACGCGACGAACACGCCGCGCGTACGCTTCGCTTTCAATACGCTTGTAAATCGCAAGTGTGATAAGGCTGTTAAACTAAAAAATATACATTGTGTTTATAAACAGTTTCAACACCATACTAATGTTTTCTGGGTTAGCCAAGTAAAACAACAAGAGTTAATGTATAAAAATAATGTAAAATATGAACTTCTCAGGAGTCCTGTATATTTTTAAAACAAACACCGCGTTATCTTGTTTAAATGCAGTTTATTCGGAAAAGTTTGTAAGATCGCGTCGACTTGGCTTACAGTTTCAACCTGGGCAATCTCATCACATTGTCTCAAATTATCTTCAAAAGAAATTCGATCTTAAAGCTTTGTTGAGTAAGATTTTTTTTGTTTGTAGCTGTGGTAGAGTATTTCTTATTATATTTTGTATGAAAATAATTAAGAGTCTTGATAAGCTACATTGTAATCAGAATTTGGTTCATGAAACCTTAAAAACTGGCCAAGTGCGAGTCTGTCTAGCTATCACCGTTCTTGAGATACAGCTTGGTGACAGACGGACGGACGGACGGACAGCTAAGTCTCAGTAATAGGGTCCTGTTTTTACCCTTTAGGTACAGAACCCTAAAAGCGAGCAAAATTTCAATGGAAAATATAACTTACTAATCTAATAAATTGAAACTATCATGGTCAGACCAAACCAACAAAAATCGGGTAATTTATTTTTTATGCAACATATATTTAGCTTATTACGGACATGAGACTTGGAAGAAGACGCTACGTCTGTCTTTCAGTTTGTATTAGCGTTCCCTCAGTATACTTGTCTATCCCAAATGTACCCAAATGATTTTTCTAAAACGAAAAAGATTCGGCTACTCATAAGTCCATTCTGTTCCCAAACGTTCCCGAATCTTTTCCGTTCTTGAGTCTCCATGGCTCTTCTGTTCCAGATAGGAGACCTGGAGGAGGACACGACGCCGCTGGACATGTCGTGGCCCGCGGGTTTCCGCAAGCGGCTCACCTACGTGCTCGTCGCGCCCATTGTCTTCCCCTTATGGATCACCCTTCCGGACACTAGGACTCCGAAAGGTAAAGCTTCCTCCTTTTTTTGAAGTTGGTTATACTCTTACTGGGTACGGTAAAAAACTCCTTTTTAAGTCGGTAAACTTTTCGGGTTTGCCCCTTGCCGATATTAGTAGTCTGAAAGGTAAAAATAGGTAAAAATTGCTTTCTTTTAAGATATTTAAGGATTACTGCAAGAATTTGTTTTAATCTACTTGATTCTCCATATTCCTTGAAGCTCGAATAACAGGTTTTCCATATTAATAGTCCTAACGGTTTTTTTCTGTAGTATAATACTAGTTATCTCTGAACATTATATTTTCTGGTCATAGTTATGCATTTGACTACATTAAGGAAGATACGGGAACATATCCTTTTCGACCGAATTACGTGTTTTTCCACTAGAGTTTTGTTATACTACGTTGCTATGCTACGAATATGATTTCTGGATATCTCTATAATAATGTTATGCCTCGTTTGATATAATTGGTACCAAACGTTGCCATACGCCTGTTAGAAAAGCCACTGATTTGAAAAAGTACAAAATAAACGAAGCACTCAAACCTAACGTACTGATATAAGGCAGTTTAAGTGACTTTAGGAGCGGAAACCAAACATATTGAATCAATAACTTTGATTTATCCTTCTAATAGTACATACGGGGATATTCCAGTACATTTTTATGCGCAAAATTGTTTCGATTCCTTGAAATTGGTCTCTGAAATCTGCTGAGACCAGATGGGACTACTATCGTGCGCAAAATCTCTAACGTTCATATTTTCTGCATTGTAGCAAAACAAGGATCGCTTGGCCAGCAATAATCGTGTTAAGTAACCGAACACTAAGGTTTTTAGGTCAATGCCGGCCGGTGTTCCCTTCTTTGCGATTCAGAGGCGGAATGCTTCGCTCGTAAAACATAGTCGTACTGTTATGTAGGGCGCGAGCTTGGAAGGAAAATAGGACGACGTTCGACAAACTATTTAGAGCATTCTCTGTTGTAACAGCATTTTAGTGACCCTTGAAAAGCGAATTTTTCAGCAGCATTTTAGAGTCCTGACGTTTAGGAAATTGAAGAGTTCATGATGTTGTAAACAATTGATCGTAAGGAAGTGAACAGATGGCTGTTACCGAAGTTTTTATCGTAATAAACGACAATGAGGGCATGGATCGGCTATAAATATGATTCTATGTCCTTTGTCGTTTTGCCTAGTAACTTGTAGGTTCGATTTCCGGATCCAAGGTCTTTTTCTAATAAAATAGTCTATTATTATCTTTGAGAATGAATATAAATACATTTCTTCTAAGTAAATAGAACTGTAATAAAACTATGTTCTGCAGTTGAGTCTGAGCTCTTATTTCACTCTCACAGCATCACAACCCGTACTCAGGGACGTGAAATAATTCTTCAGGCGAGGTTAATTAATGATTTTTGATATGAAATAAATTTATATAAAAAAGCCTCAACGACCAAATAATTTAGAAACCTCTTCCTTTTTTAAAATGACGTCAATTTCTTGACTGCCGATTTAATTGACGTTCCTGCGTATGGCATTTACGAAATGATACCCATGAGGCCATAATATCTTGATTGACTTCCTTCGTACACACTACAATACACCAAATTAACTAAACAACCATTCTTCTGTTTCAGGAAAGAACTACTTCCCTGTAACATTTATAGGGTCTATAGTTTGGATAGCATTTTTCTCTTACCTTATGGTGTGGTGGGCGAACGTGGCGGGGGCGACGGCCTACGTTCCGCCCGAGGTGATGGGGCTGACGCTCCTCGCCGCGGGGACCTCGGTGCCCGACCTCATCACCTCCGTCATCGTCGCCAGGAAGGGCTTCGGAGACATGGCCGTCTCCAGCTCGGTCGGGAGTAACATTTTTGATGTTACTGTTGGGTGAGTTGTGAATATTCTTAAAGCGCTTGTAGACGTCTGTTGTTCGCCGGACCGATGTCCGGTGCATGTACACATTCATTATAAACCATACACCACCGCGAAACCGGTAAAAAACACGGTCCGTTATCCGGTGAAAAAAACGGACGTCTACAAGCCTTCTTAGGCTTGTATCTATGTAAGATTTAGACAATAAAGCGTTACTAATATTATAAGTGATAAAAGTAAAATTATGTATTTGCCTGTAATGTCCTACTGCTTGGTAAAAGGTCTCTCGTGTCCTGATGATATTAGCTGTTTCAAATGGTTCCAAGTTACTAACCAGCAGAATATATTCTAAAGACAATGGGCAAAAGGCCTCTCATCTCAATACAGAAATGAATACACTACAGTTACCAGCAACTAAAAAATAGAAGTACCCATCTTATGTTATTCACGAGCCCTCACAGTTGTCTATCATAACAACTAATACCGTCAACGGTGTCCCAAGGCTGTGTACTCAACAACAGAACAAAGCCTCGACAGTTAACATATCGTTTGTCTCATTAATTTCAAATAACATTCGAAAGTAAACAAAACCACTCACCCAAATTGAAACTGGAAGCTCCTTGGTCCCGCTGCCGCATAGAACACTGCACTATGTAAATGCTAAGAGCATGAAATATCTTAAGTGTCGTTGCGTCGGTGCCAGGAGGCGAGCCCGCGGCGGTTCCCGGAGCCTCTAATGTCCCCCGACCCTGGAATAACGCCAAATGTGATGCCTAATGCCGTATTTAATGCGTAACCATACGAATTCGTTGCGGCCATTTTACAAATTGTTTGGGTAACTAGTGGTGGGAAAAACTGATTTCTATTTGTTGTACAAGTTGTACCATGTTCTAGTAGTTTTCTATACTTAACAACTCATCTCACAAATGATATTAGTAATGTGAGGAGAAGTCGGCATGATGGCGCTTGCCTTCTTGAAAAGTCCAAATTGAGAGCACGTTTTGCTCGACCCGAGTGCTTTTCTTTTCTTATGAACATAACGTACTAATTATATGGTGCTTTGGAGGGTACGTGAAATTGTCGGCCCGGTAGTCTCAATCAATAAACCAAGTTAGAGGCCTTTAGGTGGTCTTAGAAATGTCGACAACAAGGCCAATAATCCATATACTAGCTTATAATCTATTTTTTTGGATTGGCACAAAATGTGGTTAAATGTCGTAAATTTTCCAGCCGTAGACGATTGCTTCTGAAGAGGAAAAAGGTTTAGAGATAGGGTAAGAATGAAATAAAATTACTAAACCTTTTTCCTGTACGTACTTTACATTTATTATATTTAATATATATATATGTATATATTATAATATACTGCCTATCAGTACCCATGTATTTGGTCTCACTCATATCTTACGCAACCACTGATGTAGGTCACCATATTCCACTAAATATCAACACACTTACAGCTGCAGAGAAAAGCCCTCAAAATCCATAGGATCCTACTTGTCTCTCACTCAGTTATAAGTCTTATTTCCAGGACATTAAGGTCGATATTGGAGCGAGAGTAAAGCTCCACAATTCTTTTGAGGATTTAAAGAATATATGACAAAATATTTTATGTTTTCTTTATTTGAGTTGTCACGTTTGCTTTGTCAAACTGAGTTTGGAAAATAAATTGCTGAGATTCCGTTCAATTTTGTTCAGTTCTTTGGTTTAAAAAGTCATTTTTATATTATAGTGTCACAAAGTTTATGTCCAAGAGTTTACTTGTGTGATCCTACTTAATATGTATTATAAATGCGAAAGTTTCTGAGGATGGATGTATGGATGTATGTTTGTTGCTCTTTCTCGTAAAAACTTCTGGACGGATTTGGATGAAACTTTACAGTAATATAGGTTACATCAGAATAACGCATGGGTTACTTTTTATCCCGAATTTCCCGCGGGAACCGATACAACGTGGGTAACACCGCGGGGCGCGGCTAGTTTGAAAATATTTTTGACACAAAGCTCACTTGCTGAATATCATTCAAAAGTCTCAAATGTCCGATAAGCTTTGTTAGATTGACTAAGCGATGTTAGACAGCGCAGTTGTTATTGTTAAACAACGCAGCTCAGGTCCTACTTGGATTGGAGGCCGAAAATGGCATTTATATCTGAGCGCTGCCGTGCTTCGGAAGGCACGTTAGCAGTCGGTCTCGGTTGATTCAACCATTAAATCATATCAGTGACCTATATAATAGGCGGTGTAAACTCTGACGCCAGGGTTGGCCTCTAACCTTCACGAAATGAATAATTTCATGTGTCCGATGAAAATGGAACGTCACAAAATCTTTGTCTTATAATATGACTTATTTATAGTCAAGATGTCTACAAATTGCTTATGCATCGAATCAGATCTCATAAAGATCTTCAAAACAAAACTTTTCTCAGTCCATCCAAACTACCATTTTCTAAAATGCATCGCTTGCAGTTCTTTGTTTTTCCATTTAGCGTTTCAAGCCACATTTAAGCCAAGTTAAGGCTAGTCCGCCGTTGATAGACATTTCAAGAAGGTGGATATATTTACTAGTAAAAGTGAAACAAACATAAACTAAAAACTAAAAACGTAATATTCATTCATTTCATTTTCGTGTAGGTTAGTGGCGAACCCTAGTCTCGGAGATTTAGACCGCCCAAAGGCCTCCGACTTAGTCTTACGATTGAAACAACCGGGACCGATTGCTTAACGTGCCCTCTGAAGCACGGTAGCGCTCAGATAGAAATACCATTATCGGCCACCCATCCAAGTAGGGGTCGAGCTGCACGTTGCTTAACAATCGCAATGAACTAACATCGATCAGTCAAACTGCGCCACGAGCGCTACGTCATTAAAACGTTATTTAACTTCAAGTATTTAAAACATTAAACACGTACCTAAACTAAACTCCTCGTTTATTAAAAACCAATTCTAAATTCCTCATTAATTTTCCATATTCCACATTGACACAACTTCTATTTGTCCAAATTAAACCGCAATAAATTAACCATTAACAAATTACTCGAACCAACACCAAATAGTTATACAAGAAAATTATAGTATTTAACTAGCAGCGCCCCGCGGTTTTACCCGCGTTGTGCCCGTTCCCGTGGGAATTTCGGGATTTTTTTTACATAAAAACCTTCCTCTTGAATCACTCTACCTATTACAAAAAACCGCATCAAAATCCGTTGCGTAATTTTAAAGATTTAAGCATACAGACAAACAGACAAACAGACACGAAACAGAGACGACTTTATTTTATACTATGTAGTGATATAAAAAGCTTTTCAATATTAACTGTTACCGAATCTATGACAATACACCAAAAGTAACAAGCGAACTTGAGCATTCCTTATCGATTTGTGCTGGGATATGGGAAAATATACCTTGACTCGTGGGCAGAGAGGGTAAATTCCATCTGGTTAGTATACCAAAGCAAGTTTTCAAGATTCGATTGAAAGTAGGTCGGTAGGATTTGCGCATATAAGAGTTTCGTTAGTTCTAGGTGTTTGAATTGTGCAGTTTGACATTCTTGTAACTTTGATGAGGCGGAAAGATGTTGGACATATTCCAATATTTTGTTTTAACGATATGAATTGTATTCATACTGCAATTTCTTATATCAAGATTCTTATTGAAAATGTATTACGGCTCCTTAAAATACCAAGCGCACTATCGCGAACGTTCGCTACTCGATGTCACCTGTCTGTGTGTTCGTAGCCCTTCGAGTAAACTCGCCGTTCGTGGCTTGTAAACTCGCTTAACTAATAAACTATTATATGCATTATACAGGGTGATTTCGGGGTCGTGATCCCAACCATTTTTTTCTGACTCAGTAAATAAATGATTGCGATGCTACCTGTATTTATTTTAATTTAAACAAAGATGATTCGTTATTTACGTATTTTTATTTAAAAATTATTATTGACTCAAAATGCGTGGTCACCCTACTTTTAATATTACTTGACATAAGTTTTCTTGGGAAATAGTAGGGTGACCATGATCTCGAATTATCGCAGTTTTTTTTGCTGACTAAAATAAGTCGCTGGTGTACTGTTAGTCCTAACCTATCGTGATGCTTAGGAGAAAGTAAGTTAAATACTTCTTTCTTGCTCCACGACCCCGTAATCACCCTGTATTAGTGGAGGATATAGTTAGCATTTTTTTCAATATGGCGTTGCTAATTTATTGGACAGGACACTCACATCATCTAGGACATGTCATTTGATTGCTTTTTCGATAAACTCCTGTTTTTTACGTTAACTTGCGTTTGAAAGACTAATAAAAGTACAAAATGTATCCGTTTTAACCTAATTTAAAGAAAAGGGTTCGTGTTTCAGTCCATTACAGTCAAAGATTTGTTTGTTATGCGTCGATGGTAATCTGTTGGTAGCAGTGACTCGGGTCTATCGTGTAACCGTGCTTTGTGAGACTCACTTTGATTCAGGCTGCCTTCTCTGTTGTGTTTTGAAAATGTTGTGCTACTTTGATCTTTTAGTGTAATAGTTGTTACACTTTCTGATACATGTTGTACTACATTACTTTTATAATGAATTTACATTCATTTTATATCAATTAAAACTTCAATGAACTTATTTTTTTAAGACTGTATTGTCCCACATAATGTCAAGTCATCGTTATGTCCCTTAAATAAATAATGATAACGTAATGGGAAAAGGCATCTCACACTACGCAATGAAAATGAATATGATAATATTATCTGTTTATTTAATTATGATAATATTATCTGTTTATTTAATTATCGTAACGAATAGATATGCCTTGTATAGCCTACTTCTCCAGCTCTTACTCTTGTCGATATAGAAGTCTAAACCACAATAAAAGTAACTCTTCTTGTATTATAACTAGTGCACGGCCTAAACATTTTAATTGTATTTCACCACTCGCCCGCGCCTCAAGTGAAAACTTACTATAAAACATAACACTTTGATATTTATCGGCACAATTGGAGCAAGGTCACGCCCCAAATAATAGGTCGAGCAAATGTCAAATTGCAATAAGGATATTGTTTAACTACCAACAAATTGTTTGTAACTCGCCTCAAATAGTTTTACTAGGTACTGTTTTATTGGCTTTTTATTTAAATTGTTTTTTACTTTAAATGGAGTATAATTGTTTTGGGTTATTATTTCACGAATGACTGCAGAGGCCGCGATGTGTTGGGGTGTATACTAATTTGAAGTCAATTATAAGTCACGTATGTAGAAGTTTTTGGGATGACCTATTTCTGCTTCTAGCTACGTTTTTCATTGATGATATTTTTCTAAATACCTATAATACAATATTTAAGTTTCATGATCCGGCTATCAGCCATTCTAATTGTTTTTTTTAGTAGACATTGAATCTTTAGCGATTCCAGTCTCAACGAATCTTCCTTACTGTACGGATGCTTTAAGTGACACGAGAGATCTTTGTGTCTTTGTCTAGCAGTCGATCATTAAAGGGTGATACTGTTACTATTCTATCCTCCTCACGGTACAGCAGTGGGACATTACATGCTACTTACTTTACTTTCTTTACTTTACTGTTACTATTATCTTTAGAGCGAACATAGTAATTAACCAAAGACCTAACATAGTAATTACTAAAACTTTACTTCACTTTACTCATATCTTCAGTGCGACGAAAGTCCTTTGCCCTTGCCCTGCAGTATTACATTTATACTTTTGTTAAGTTGTTTGTCTCAACGTCATAAATCAACACTACTGTCAAATGTTCCAGCCTGCCACTCCCATGGTTGTTATATGGACTGATCTACGGGGAGCCGGTGGAGGTGAACTCCAAGGGCATGGTGTGCAGCATCGTGCTGCTGTTCGCGATGCTCCTGTTCGTGATCCTCAGCATCGCCTGCTTCCGCTGGAAGATGAATAAGGGGCTCGGCTTCACCATGTTCCTCCTCTACTTCGTGTTCGTCGCCGTCAGCCTCGCTCTAGAATACGGCTACCTCCACTGCCCGAGCGAGTAGACCCGGGCCGCCACACGCCGCCCAACGACTCACGGGCCAACTTCCACTGGCCCATGCCACACATCATCAAACGGAACGGCTTGATCCCAGTGAACCGGTAATGGACTATAATTTTTTACAATGAATTGATTAAACGTTTGATACTGTTCAGAATACGCCTGTTGATAATTTGTTCAATAGAAATAATGTAAAGTAAAGATAGATTCGTAGACGATGCATAGTGATACGGAAGTGTTGTTTTACTTTAGTTGGTTGAATGTTATAGCACAAAACAATTGTAATATACATTGCTCAAATTATGTACTTTACGTTGTGATTCAGTTGCCGAATATAATTTAAGAGTTTTTGATATTATAACGCTTGTAATACAAAGAGAGACTAAAGGAAGCACCAATACTGTAAGGAGGACATTCTGCAGCCGCGGACCCGCGGTCCCGCGGGACCCGGGGTCTCCGGGGCCCGCGGGACTCGCGGCCCATTCCTATTGTATATGCAATAATTGACGACGAAGCTTCTGTTACAAATTATTATAAGACTTTGAAATTGTATAAAAGTGAAATAGATACAATTTTTTGTATCGTAAATTATAATTGTATTTAGCCATCAATAGAGACTGTAGTTATTATATGAATGTTAGTTGTTCATTAATATTTGATGGCGCTTTTAAGAGTTTTATAAATAAGTTCAGATTGATATATTAGATACGGTATGCGTTGATATGATGATGTATCTATTTTTGTAAATATAGATTCGTTTCGTTTTGAATCGGAGGTTGTGCGAGGCGCAGCGTCCCGCGCGAGTGTCCAGCGCTCGGCGGACTCGTCCTAGTCGCGTCGCGTCTCATCTCTTTGTGAATGTTGTCGTCTCACCACTAACTCGTACATAATATGAAAGAGATGTAAATACACCGTAGGGTACGTAAGTCAATAGGGCGGGGCAAATGTTCAGTTTACTTTAAATAATGTTCATAATTACTGACATAAAATGTGCCTAATAGTTCGTACGGACTTACCATTAGCTTCTATATGTTTACAACACAAGTGGATGTTCAAGTGTAAAGGAATGGATATTGATTTACTCATTGATATTTGTTGTAACGGTAAATGACAATACTTTAACGATTATATGAGTCAGCTGCAGAGCCTCAGGTGGGGGCTCGCCGGTTGGTCAATATCCAGAGCTGAAGTAACGTGTAGTACTCGTAGATAGAGAGGTGCGTGTTGACCACATTCGTCCCGCTCTACTATATTATATCGTAGTTAGATTTTTACACTATCCTCACTAACGTATCTCCTAACTTCTCTCTGATTTGTTCGTCCAACTCTTTCTTATAATTGTTTTCTGCTATTACTGATGTTAATACGAAACTTGCTTGTTAGAATAATAGTCAATTCTTAAAATTATGACAAAATTATTACAATCGTATCTTCTATGTGAATTTAAAGATTTTACCAGGAACGGTTTATTCGGCGAGATCCGGGACATCTTGAGAGCCGTCCAACGTCTGTTTCAGATTACGCTTTGGCATTCAATAATCTGTTTAATAATAAATTAATTAAATCTCTAACAAATAACAAACTAAACGAAACACGAGAGTTCAAGTAGTTACCCTCATGTTGTTATATTGGTAACCGCCTATATGAAATAGCAATAATAGACTAGAATAGATAATTAAAAAATAATCGTGTTAATATAAGCTTTAAAGACATATTACCGCTCAAAAGTAACTTGTACTTGTTCGACGTGGTTAACAATACGAATACGCACAAGTAACATTGCAAATCTTAGATTTGTCATCACTTGATACAAGAACCGGACGGCACGGGGTCGCGGTGGCTCCGCGCCCCCGACCCCCGCCGTCACCCGGCGTCACCCGGCGTCACCCGGCGTCACCCGGCTACTCGCAGGAGACAAATAACGACATATCGGTAGGTACCATCGATTAGGCCATAATCTGTGATAAGGGCATGCTTATGAAGTACTTTTAAATATAGAGAATCATCTCTTCAGGTTTCAAATAGAGTTGTAAGCTTGGATTTGATATCGTTCTGTAGTTCGCTTAGCGTCGCCACTGCACGCGGCGACCGCCGCCGCCCCCGCGCGCCGCCCGCGCGGCGGCCGCGCGGCTGCCGCGCTCGGACGGACAGACAGCCCCTGTGTCTCCACTGAACTGTATGTAGTGGCCGATCTGTTAATCTATCGTAAGGTGTATCTCTGATGATCGCTGTAAGGGCTAGGTCGTTAGAGTGCTATGAGTAAACTTTAAATTCGTATACTTAGTGTATTCTACGAAGCACCAAATATAAAATTGTAACGCGGTAAAGCGGTTATATCTATACTCTATTTATAACGTATATTGTACACTAGATATTTCTATCTATCTTCTAATAATTAGATTTGAAGTCATCCTTCCATCTCGATAGGATTGGGTTAGATGTTGAACTGATTCTTGATATATCTATTAAGGGGCGCCTCTGTTTCTGAAGGACTCGTTCGGCTTGTTGACACAACAATTGTTAGACAAATATGACAAATTGTCGACAGTTAGTGAAAAATGAGAATAAAATAAATGTGTTCGTTAAAAATGAAGTATAGTAAAATACTTTATAGTGGGATTGTTCAGAAACAGAGGTGCGTTATTAACGTACGAGTCCTTCGTGTCACCACACTCGCCTCGGGTCATCTCACCTAGTTACATTATAATGCATTTGTTTAGTACCAAATAGCACGGCCGGTTAGTAATCATTAACTATCAAACTTTGTTACTATAAGTAGAACTGAGGACCGCCACACGCGAGCGCCGACCGCGCGCCGCGGCCGCCCCGTGTGTGGCGGGCCTAACCGTTTCAGTATCATAATTCTACTTATTATCTTTATTACTTCTTCATAGACTAAGATTATTTAGGCTTAAAGCGATATTAATGTTTACTAAAACAAATTTAAATATATTATTATAATATCCTGGTAGATTGTTACTAGAGGACGGTTTTTATATTAAAGGTAAATATATATTATAAATTATATGAAATATTGCAGAAATATTTAATGAAATGGTTAGCATTTTACTTTTTTCATTACGTGTTGCGTATATTTGAACATCTTTATATTGTTGTTTGGCATGAGGTGTGTGTGTTAATTGATATACAAAAATCAGCTTTAATAATATGTTTCGTAAGGGAGAAAGTAAAGTGGAGATCATAGACAAGAGTTTTGTTTATGACTGCTGGTTCGTGGTTTCGAATACGTTTAAAACATCTCATTTTATAGACAACAACAATGTCAACAAAATGCAACAAGTCGCACAACAATGTCACAACAAACGCACAAATTGTTGTTGCAATACAACAATTAGCACAAAATATTACCTGTCATTATATTAATTACAGAATATATTTAATAATCATATCTTGCAATGTATAGTACAAGTTTATTGTTTTCTTTTAAAATATGTTAGTTAACAAAGATGTTAGTGAAGCCTCAAGGAGTTAGATCGAGATTAATGCGAGTTTTGAGTTAACTATTTGATAGTAAAGCTCTAGTGCAATTACCAAGTAGTGCAGCGACTGCCGACCGCAGCAGAAGTGTCACCGCGCGCTCGAAATTTCATAGAAACTAGTAGTGAAGCTGTGTCTGCAGTTGCAGTCGACTGCTGCAGTCGCTGATCCAACTCTTACCTTAAGGGTGCGTTTCCATTGAAACCGAGCGGAACTGTGCGGAACTCAATAAATCAATCACAAAGCAGTGAAATTGCCAAACAAGGCATTGACGTCATAATATTTTCCTAACGCGTTGCGATTGGTCCATTGAGCTGCACACAGCTCCTCTCCGCTTCATTGGATACGCACCGCAAATGTCCAGTGCAATAACCAATAAACTAGCAATGTATCACGCGAGTTAACTAGCAGATATTGAATTCGTGTACTTGTAAAAAGCTAAGAAACGCGATTTCTGTTAAAATTTGATCGATATAAACATCACAGTTACTGTAATGATTGTAGAACGGTCAAACTTTACAGAATTCGCGTGAACAGTACCTTACACGTAATTATGCTGTACTGGAAACAGCCGTCTGTATGCGATTTAATATAATCGAAGCTTGTCATTAGTCAATACGATACATAGGAGAGTCCTCCCACTAGAGCTATGCTTAGCTAATTTGATCTAGATACCACACACGACATCTGATGCGTACTACGCTACGTTTGTTAACACTGATGGATTCTGAATACCAAATATAGCGTAGTAACGTAACATAACGTAGCATAGCAAAGGTCTAGTGGAAAGGCGCCCTAATCTCTCAAAAAACTATCGAAATCGAGCCAGCAGCGTAGGTTGTTAATAGTGATATTACAAATTAAGTATAAAAACAAAAAGAAAATAAAAAATGTTATTAATTTTTAAATCGTAGGTAAGATAGATTTCATCGAGTGTAAAAAGGAGGGGTTGTGTGTTTTGGTTAAGAATTATGTGATTCAAGATCGTTTTGCAGTATTATTGATTTTTGGAGTTTTTTGTAACATTGGCTGGTTAGTTTTTTATTCATAATGTTTCTTGTATATACTAGTTGAACTTACAGCACAATAACACTGAAAGTTGTATTTTATCTTCACTATATTATATACCTATGTACTGAAGGAGTTTATATAACGTTATCACATAACATGTTATTATCTACTTGTTACAAGTTTTCGAGGTGTCACAGTGCAAGCAAATAAATGGAAATACGACTAGCGAATATTTTCAGAAAAGAACTGTAATTCTAGCGCATGATAGGGATGCAATGATGCAAAAGTCCCTAAATATAAATAGATAAAAACAAAAACAAGTTCAGCACAAAAACTGTATACAATAATTTTGCTTTTTTTCTCTTCATTGTTTAGTTGTCGGCGCTTGCGTGCACAGTGGCACTTTATCAATTAGGTTCCTAGAGTTACATACATATATAGCGTCAATTTATCTTGTAATAGAGCCGTATTAAACCTTTTGTGTCGGTCAGTGCTGATAATCAGTCGTCAGTAACTGACGCTATAAAACTACGCGTGCTTTCAGAAATAGACTGATAGCGAACGCATGGGTTTTATAGTGTCAGCTACGGACGATCAACGTCAGCGCTGACCATCAGGAAAGCACTTAAAAAGCCCTAATCTATTTTGACTATTGAAATATGAACCCAGGTGACTATGAATATAAAACTAACCAATCAATGGATGTTTGAATGTAGTTATTTTAATATTGTTGTTAATTGAAAGCTTCTATGATTGTTACCGCTACAACAGACTTTAATAGATAATAGAATAATTTGATTTTGTCTATGGGACGGCGCATGCGCCGCGTTGCGAAGGTATTATAAAAAATTACAATAAAAATAATAAAATAGTGAGTGAAGTTTGAGTTTTTATTACACCTTGCTTATGAGCTTAAGCGCCCTGTAGATAGACTACAACTGCTTACTGCAGTTAGACCGTCTCCTCTAAGAACACAATGTGTTCATATGTAGAAGATACATGTATGTATCTTTTTTATGGAAGTCTGTCAGATATTTTGTTTCTAGTACTAGAAACAAAATAAATGCCAGAATCTTTCTGTATCTATATTTTAAATTATTACTTAGTCATAAATAATTTATCCCAGTAGCTGTCAAATAATTTAAAGACAGTCTGCATCTAACAAGGCTCTTAGAAGCATTGCTTAGTGGTGGACAGATCCAAATTACCTGTAAATTTTGTTTGTCCGTTTTCCACGCTAAAATCACTGAACCGTTTTTGATATAGCATAGTGAGCAAAATAATATGGTTCCTTCTTGTCACACTTTAACGTCTGTTTGAGCACTCATTACATTGATGGATCATTTCTAAATATCATTTTACGCCCGAGATAGTTTAGTTAGAGGAAGGAGGGTTCATGAAATAAAAACAAATTACTCATAATACAAAACATTTATTTGACTAACTATTGCTTGTGTGAAAGTTATATATAACTAATGAAGAACTGAATCGAACCTACGTTTACGGATACATTTCGCTTTTAATTTACATTTTTATCTGGCATTTCGGCTTCTTTACGGGAACCGTGGTCGCAGAAGACAGAAGTGCGCTTACTCTATAAAAGCGAAGTGTAGACGTAGCTTCAATTCAATATTAGCGTTGTTCGCTTAAACTTAAGAAACCTGTATAATCAAGAATTGTTTTACCACATATCTTTGGGGCGCCACTTGTAAAGTAACTTTTGATAAGCTGCGTTTGACCTTTTTGTTCTGAACAGTTCAGAAGATATTGCCTGCTCGCTCTTTAATTTAGTAAAGTGAAAACGCTTAAAATGAAATTGAATGATGAATGAAAGAAATTGACTTGTATAACTGTAAATATGCCGATGTCGTATTTCTTGTATTTTATGTTTAAAGATTAGAATTAATTTAGTTTTGGCAGTATTATTACAATTAATATCTTACTTGGACCGGTGATTAATAAAAAACTATTTCATGAATTATTTTATTTAAAGAAAATATATACTTATATTTATTTAATCGAAAACCAAGATAAAATACAGTAAATTTCACATTCCTAAACCACACCACAAAATATATATTAGTACGTACCTTCTCGTTTATAGTCTCAAGAGACTTAAATATTATATTTTAAATTTAGTTATTCGATATATAAATCCAAATAAAATATATATATTTTATCTATATCACACGTAACTACTACAGTTTGTTCGGAAATAAATCCGCCGTGGAGGAGAAATAACCTCAATTTTTAACCTTGAATATAATCACAGCAGAGTAATCCAACGTTTTGTTTCCGACCATACTGTACACATAAAATATCTAACAGATCATATAATATAAATGAACATTTTATTCCTTACACCGCTTGGCATTTCAAATACAATCCTACTCATTCTTGCCCCAAAAATGCAATATTTTAGTTGCAAAAACGCATTTTCTTTCCAAACATCAAATGAAGGTAAAAATACCTTCTTTTACCTTTTCTCAAGTAGCACGATGATGACGAAACGCATAAATTTTCCGCTTTTTCCGCACATGTTGAATTGAGGGTAGTTTTACATAAGCGTTTGGCGCATGCGCGACCGGCAGAACAGCCAGAACGCCAGTAGCGCCGCGACCGCCGCGCCGGCCAGTAGTGTCGTCTCATCGCGGCGACTGCCTCCCGCTCTTTCTACTACCGTGCTCTGTTGGTCGTGAAAAAATTGATCACACCACTTTATCGAATAACAAATAACTATTACTCACTACAGATCTTCACGCAACCACTAGGGACGTTGTCATGTTTCAAGCATATAGTTTATGCTGTTGACAGAGTTGTTATTTGGATGAATTGGACCTACCACTGCTCACAAACACAAAAAGCCATGTCATGTCTCCATAGTGAGTACATTAAAAACATTCATGGTTGAATCGGAAATTAAACCAGGAAACCTAGGCTTTGAAAGGCGAAGAACCATCAAAAAAGTCAAGATTTATAAGAAGATGAAGAAGTAGTGAAGAACGAGCAAAGATCGCGTCGTACGAACAACTGAAGAGGATGGCAGAAGAAAGCGATGAAAAAACTTCATCGACAAGAGCCCAGCTCTTAAGTTTAAGAAGATGAAGAAGTAGTAACTAGTAACCCACCCATCCCCCGTGCCTGATTGCCCAGGGCGTGGCGCAGCGGGCCACGTGCTTGGCCGCCCAGTCGGCCGCCCGGCACCAGCCGCCCACGCGCACCGCCCGCCCACACACCTCGCACAGGAACGCTAGCACTACTAGCGCTCTTTGCTCGGTGTGGACACATGCCTGGAACACATGACATTTTCTTTTAAAATTGATGAACTTTTTTACCATCATATTATATGTTTTCTTTCAGAACTTTAAAATGGTTGAATTAAGACCATTTCCTTTCTTATCGTTTTAGAACCATCATAAAGAGAAAAGATGCATCAGAGCTATATCCAGCTGAAACTTCTGTCCTTGTTAAATACAATGCTTGAAAACTCTATCATAATTTATGTCAATCGGTATCCACTCCAAACAGCTCCAGCACACTGTCTTCAGCCCAACACTATGCTTCCATGCCCACTGACCTGACAGATCTCCTGCATGATATCCTCGAACTCGATCTGGTCCAGGCTGAGCAGCGGGATGTGCTCCGCGCGGGCGGCGAGCCGGGCGCGCGCCTTCGTCTCCCGGAACCGCCTCGCCGCGCGCTCCAGAGCCCGCCAGTCACGCCAGTACATCCACCAGCCTCTGGAGTAGATGGAGTGGAGATAAGGACTTGTACACGAAACTAAAGCGAATTATGCGAAGCACAAGTTCTTGTAATGCGTCGTGCGAGCTCGTTTTTTTACGATGCGAACGTCGCATTGCAGTTTTGTGTAGGTGCTCTTTAGTTATGTTAATTTGTTGACTCCTATAACAGTTATAACCTGAATAAGAA
Organism: Cyclophora albipunctata; assembly: GCA_963082685.1. Taxonomy (NCBI): domain Eukaryota; kingdom Metazoa; phylum Arthropoda; class Insecta; order Lepidoptera; family Geometridae; genus Cyclophora; species Cyclophora albipunctata. The sequence goes on from OY720127.1 coordinate 9,973,716, forward strand.
CTGAAATGTTGCGGCTGGTCCCAAAAACTTTGGTATCTCTACCGGTACAGATCATGATTTGACATTGTCTGTATGTAAATAAATTACTTTTACCTCAATTTGTTTGCCGCTAGAAACATTACTAGGTTAGGTGTATTCTCAATAGCCTTACCTTTGATCCGGTTGAGCCGCTGCCACTAAACAAGGCGGCGGCCTCAGGTCCTCCAGCCTCAGATGCTGCAGCAGCAGGGCCCTGAATAGGCGCACGCCGCGCTGCTCCTCGTCTCCTTGGAAGTCGGGGCCCTGCCAGTGGCCCTGGCAGTCGTCAGGGCGCTCCTCGTCTAGGGACACCTGGCGCAGGAGCGGGGCCCGCGGGCTGTCGTAGTCTTCGAGAGATTGGACGCTGCATGCTGGAACATGAGACAGGGTGGAATGAATAATACCGATTGACATAAGCTCGATGGAATTATTAAGTAATTTCGGTAAAGACCAAAATTCAGTACATTATCGTGCTCAATTTATTTATTTACTCAAAGTTACAGAACTCTAATAAAAGACGAAGAAATATGAGAATGGACAAAGTTTTTATTTAGTTGAGTCACGATCAAGGATAATAAAATGTAGACATTATTGTAAAAACGTCTATATTGTGAGGGGAATAGAATAGAAAATAGAGTACGTACTATCATGAAACAAATGAATGGTGAACGTAATTAATAAAGCTAACAAAGGGAACAGTAGTCTGTAGTCTGTTGTTAGTAAACTAAAGCTATAAAAAATAAATAAAGTTTTGTAATAAATTCACTGGGTATTTAATCCTTACATACTCAACTCAACGCGTATAATAGAGCTGAATAGTTTGGTTTGTTTGTTCTTATCTTCTTTCTTCTATCTGTTTGAAGGAATTACTCCTCGGATTCAAATTATTATTTTTGTATTGGATAGCTACATTTAAGAGGAATGTCGTAAGTTGTTTTCACTCCGATATTCCGACGGGAACGGGCACAACACGTATAAAACCACGGGGTGCTGATAGTTCTAGGAATTGTAAAACAAAATACCCCGTAGGCGCCTGTCTGTTTATTTATTCACGATTAATTCAAAAACTACTAAAAAGGTTTACATGCCTGTTGTTCCGATAGATTGAGAAAGATTACTTTTCATCCTGAAAATCCCAGGGAAACGGCTTCAATGCGGGATATAACCGCTTAGTACTGATAATATTAAATAATTTATAAAAATAATAGTCATACATTTAACTTTCGATGGTAAACTAAATTCTGAACAAAAAGCAACAGCTAAACTATTTACGCGAACATGTTAAAAATCTAAACTCCACACACATTAAAAACAAGTAGTGACACAATTTAACACTCAAAATTAGGTCAGCATTTATAAACAAATCTAACCTCTTTTGTTCACACTATCTTGTGCATAAAAAACAATATTTTACCTTGTTGTACTGTAGATATTTGTGGCGATAAATTCATTACTGATTTTTGCGAGATATTTTCACACTGGATGTGGAACTGCTAAATGATGGAGACGCCAAACACCACCGACCTTGAGATGTGACAGGTCGAGACCCTGACATGATATTTCGCGCATGCGCAGAACTTGTTGTTTGAATCAACTTCACAGGGATGGTGCGATGGTATTCTTTTGTTTTGTATGCTAATGTCGAGTGCATTGCAGAGGTAATAAAGAGGTATTTTTTTAGGTTAGGTCAATTTTTCTTTGACGCTTATTTCTATGGTTTTAAGAGATGATAAGAAATGTAGTATGAGATTGAGTGTTTGAAAGATTTTTCTTATACTCGTAGCTTTAGATTTGGATAATGTCGAAAAAATTATAATATCTCAAACACGGAAAAGCGAAAACCTAACTGCCTCTATTTCGAGATCTCAAATTTGGTGTGTAAGTAGCCTAAACATGTTTATAAAAGGTAGAGAAATATTGTAAATTAAAAAAGCCACTATATTTTTATAAATTTTAAATAATTTTACCAAAGTTTATTATCCAATGAAAAAGTATGTTAAACTTTTAACAAAGTATTTCCTTTCGCGCAGTCCAATTAGCATCCAACCCGAAGTAATTAGGTTCAAATTACGGCGAGTGCTCGCGGATATTTTTACCGACACAAAGTGGGTCAGCACCACGCATTGTTTTGAGGATAACATTACAATAAAACAACGAGATAACCATTTTACTAGAACTAAAAGGTAAATTCAAAGTTAACCTTTCGTATTTGCATCAAGGGTTTCTACCATAGTTTCATAGAAAAACAAACAAACAAACCGATAGAAAGGTCGCTAAGATTGAGCGAAAGAGCGAGTTTACCAGCTGCTGCGAGTATGTAGTCGACTTTAATAGTATGCGAGCGTAACACGTGTTATAAATCGCAGTTAAGTAATCGCTTAATCTAAACGACGTAAGGTTTTTTCGAAAGCATAGCGGCAAGCGAAATTAAATAGAACTTCGCACTTTGCCTAGAATCAGCTATTTCAATTTAGATCAATTGAATAGTTGTAAATTTTAATATCTTGCTGTCATCACGTTTAATATAAAACATAGAAACAAGCCCAATCACTTCTAATTTAGGAGTTTACATCGACCAATGAGACGTCTCACAGAGTACGCAGCACCCAACGCATAGAGTCTCGGCTGTCGATTCCCTGATTGAATTTAAACACGCGCTCAATTGCCGTTTATCGAGCCCAGTTGAGCAATGTCCTATCGCACCGGAAGCGCCATTTAATACTGAACATCCACACATCCAGACGTACACATGAGCTCGAAAACACCACAAAAGATATGTATTTAACGTTACGATAAAACTATGAATAATGAGGATTAAAAGAAAAAACTCCGCAGATGTTATTGAAGTGTTCTGCTGTCGGAAACTGTCTGTGTTTGCGTGTGTTTGTGCGGTGATATCTGTGCTGCTCAATGTGTACAGCTATGTGGGGTCGGGAGCGCTCGACGAGGAGGCGAAGGGATTTATCAGGAGTCTGCTGGATGAGACGCTGGATCAGAGAGTGGAAGCGTTCTTAGAAGATGTGCCGAGAAGAGTGAAGCGAGAGGCGATGGTGGTATGTCAGTTGATTACACGATATTTTTTAATATGAGTGTTATTGCGATTGATCGTTTTGCTGTTATGTTAATGGTTTATTTTGCAAACCTGATAAATATGATGTTACTTGAATTATCTACTTTGTGTACTTACTACATTTTAGACGCTACGCTTGAGCGAACGTGCTCGCGGACGACTGTGCACCACTGCGTCGTGTACTAAACCATCACTATAATAGATATGTAGTATTATTTCTTCCATTAGAAAGACGAATAAAATCGCTTACATTCAAGAGCCTACAGTCACAACGATCTTTAGACTAACTTGACAATATGAACAAAACTGCCATTAGCCATTCTAACAAAAGTGAAATTATTTTTCTCTATGGGTGGTTCCTTCATAAGTATTAATAGACCACAAGACTATGTAATTCATCTTGAATATAATTAATTGCTCCTGTACTAAAAAATCCAAAATCACCGCCATCGATTTCAGAAACCCTCGCCTATCCAAGAGGACAATGCCGTCACTCCTCATGTGGAGTTCTTCAACCCGAAGATGAGGCCCGAGCTGGAGGAGAAGGATGCGGCGGAGATGAGGAAGACGGGGGCCAAGGGGCCGGCGCCCGGTGGCGATACCTGGGTCTGGCTCACCAGCTACTCCAGGGTGCCGGTATGTAGGGTTCAAATGATACTTTCCTTTTAACCTTTTGTGTTTGTACAAGACATCTATCTTCCCTCAGTAGCAAGAACTGAAACTTTACTTAGGAACTAAAACTTTTGCAAGTGCTATGTTTTTTTATTCCAGTACAAAGTGGTCCAAGGTTTCTGTAAAGCGACGCAGGACTACTGTCCGCCCGGCGTGCAGGGCCCTAAGGGTCCGACCGGCTCCCCAGGGCCCCGGGGGGATAAGGGAGACTCAGGAGCCCCTGGGACCCCCGGCCATGCGGGGGCGAGAGGGCCTATTGGACCTCCTGGACCTAAAGGTACGGTTTCATTGGTACAGCTGTTTAGAGTGTGTTACGACTTTCTCAATCGCTAGATGTATGGTCTCGTAGGAAGAATTTTGGAAAAGTCTTACCGTGATCGTTTTGTGTCAGTGATGAAAGTAATATCATTTACCTATTTTTCACAGGTGAACGCGGTTTCCCTGGTAATCCAGGTCTCGATGGTAGAGATGGCGTCCCTGGAGAGCCTGGACTGGATGGCTTGTCCGGGAGGAATGGAGCAGATGGAGCTCCAGGAAAGGACGGTCGGGACGGCATCCCGGGCAAGGATGGCAGTCCAGGGAAGCATGGAAAGGATGGGAAAGATGGTACGTTAATTCATTTACATCCTACATGATTACATCAATGTCCTTCCAAGACTATTTTGATTAGAGTCATTTAAGCGGCTCTCATGATTATGATTTCCGACTATTAATGATAATCCTGACTGTTTAATTTGCAGGAAGAGCAGGAGCACCAGGTCCTCCAGGTCTACGAGGTCTGAAAGGGGCCCCGGGCCCGCAGGGCCTCAAGGGTCAACGAGGGAACGATGGCCGCGACGGGGCCCCCGGCAGGCCAGGCCTTTCCATCTACAATTACACCTTGGAGAAAGAGTTGTTTATACCACCAACTTTCGCGCGTAAGTTTAATATTGAAAAATACCGACAACTTGTTGAAAAATAAAAGAATGTTGTAGTTCAGGAACCTGATCAATTATTACTTTCCACTAAGTATCCACGAGTACAAAACACTTTTAATGCCACCACTTTTCTACAAGCTCCAAAATCAAATTAACAGGTGGCTCCCTCCATTCTATATTACAACTGTTACTATGGCAACAGGTACCTAACTATAGTTGCCTAACATTATTTGCAGAGGATCAAACGCGGGTGATAGTTCGTGAAGGAGACACTCTACGCCTGAGCTGCAACCCCATGGGCCGCCCGGAGCCGACGGTCGAGTGGCGGAGGAGCGACGGTACTGCTGTCATACAGGTACTGTCCACTCAGAGCCTGCAACCCTTATTTCAGGCAATCTCTCGACTATCTTTTCTTCTATGAAAACCTATCAAGAAGCCTGCAGCACGCACGTGAGCTAAGGCGTTTAACTGACCTTTCTTTCTGTTACATACTCTGTTGAACTAAATAATTACTACCGACTACTATGTTTCCATCCAGGACTTAATGCTTGTCTCCAGGGCTCCTGGCGCGACGCGTCAGTGAGCGGGCAGCACCTGAGCATCCCGCACGTGTCCCGCTGGCACACCGGCAAGTACGTCTGCCTCGCCAACAACGGCATGCTGCCGTCCGCCAACCAGACCACAGACGTTGAGGTGCATTGTGAGTAGCATTGTGCTTTGTGGTTACATTTTTAGGTAAAAACAGAGTTCAATGTTCAATGACGATAAGGATAAAAGATTTGTGTTCGAGGAAGCCTGGTGGTTGTAGGTTGTTTTAACTAGGTATCTAGTACGTGTGCATTATTAAATCTCATTTAAAGTTCTCCGCATTAACTTAACCTTACCATTTAACTAACACCGATTTTGTATTTTTTTAATGGACTAGCCTGTAATGTCCCACTGCAGATATCAGTATACAGTGAATTACTAGGCGTCACCAAACCTTCTATGTATATTGATTGAAGTGGTTCTTTATTTCCAGTCAGCCCATACATTCGTGTGCCAAACAACATCGTCTACATAACCAACAAGACTGCCAAAATGGAATGCGAGGTGAGTCAGCACTCTTTAAACATCTATACTAATATAATGAAGCTGAAGAGTATGTTTTTTAGTTTGTTTGAACGAGCCAATCGCAGAAATTACCGGTCCGATTTGAATAATTATTTTTGTAATAGATAGCCACATTCAACGGGAAGGTTATTAGGATTTTTTATATTTTCATGGGAGCGGGCACAACGAGAGTAAAACCTTGAGGCGCTACTAGTCTTATATTGTATATTGCTTATGTTTTCATATGCCTAAGAACAGAAGACCAATTTCCCTTCACCTTAGATTATAAACCATGTTGTAATCACTCAAACGTTATCTGCAATCTTAACAAAACGTGATCTGTACTTTAAAACATCCTGTTTCCACCTCTATCTTCCCAGGTCCAGGCCTGGCCCGAGCCGGTGCTAGCGTGGTACTGCGAAGGAGTCACCCTGGAGGGCACGCGGTACCGCACCGAAGTCTCCAGCACCGCCGACCCTTGGAGGTGGATCATGAGGCTGGAGCTGTTACCCGTGAGGGAACACGACGCCAAGAAGTACAGCTGTGTCGCCAAGAACGAGCTGAACAACCAGACTGTGAAGGGGAATATTCACTTGATGTGTAAGTGTAAATTGCAGATCATGTAGAAGTTTGTTAATAAGATATCAGCAGCGATAACATCAAACCTTTTTGGCAACTTGAGATGTGAATTTGAGTGTGTATAGAGCCTTGGAAACGTATTTTACTCGTAAATCGGCTTCTTATGAATTCCAAAATAGCTTTTAGTCCCAACTCAGCACAGCTCAGCAAATATCCGAAGATTTTGTTCTTACCACTAAGTCTCAATTTCACCGTTTCTATCTCGAATCACGATCAACTGAACTCGGTTTTGGTGAATAACTTTTGATTTTTTGATCTCAATTTAGCTCTTGTACTATAATTGGCCCCAAAGAAATTATTTTGAACGTACCACGTTTTCCGGAGAATATGAGCAAGATAGATCATTTCAAATGGTATGGTAAAAATATTTATTCTGAAGATTTCTAAACGTTGCATAAATAGTTCATGAGGCGGTCTAAAAGCTCCTACACCCGGGTTGATCACAAACCTACTCGCACTTACTTACCTGACTACTCCCGCAGACCCGAGCCCCAACCAGCCGGTGCCGGTGCAGCAGCCCACGGAGTACGGGTCCCGCCCGCCCGCGCTCACCTCGTACGAGGAGCTGTGCCAGGTGCAGCGCTGCCCCACGTGCGCGCGCTGCGACCGCGCCCAGCTCCTCATATCCACCATGAACGGGACCACCGGGTACAAGCCCCGGAGGAATACTAGTGGGTTCACATTTGTTTTTAAATTAAAAGATGTGATAGTGTTCATTTCTAAGAGAATTCGTTGTTATAGCTATTCAAAAGGCATCTCGGCTGGAACTACATTCGAATACCTTTGCAGCGAGCTTAATAAGAAGCAGTTATGCAAAACGTTTAAAGAGAAAAGTCCTATAGGCATCATACACATAAATGATACACTAAATATTGAGCAGCTGATTTTGCTGGAGATTACAGATTAAAACATATATAACAAAACAAATTGTCACAGATTGTCAGCTGTACGCCATCGGGAAACCTGTCTACCACCGCTACAAGGAAGAATTGTTCGGAGCCTGGCTGCGGGACTCCAACGCCACCGACGCACAGGTAAATCGGAACATAACCAATCCAAATATATCTGGCTATAGATCATTTCTTATTCGCAGTTCAGTTTCTGAAAATTTCAATTCGATTTGTATTCCTAAAAATATTCAAATTTATTGCCCATACGAACCCGTTCCTACTTGTCAGCTGCCGGATCCCGATTTTAATTGGATGTCGGCATTTTTGTTATTCCAATTGGAGTCCGAAATATATGAAAAGATTCTGACAAGCTGACAAGCAGAAAAGGCGTTTAGACTTAAGTCTATTTTTTCATTTACTTTAAGCGCGAGAAGCTGTGGACCACTCAAGAGAACGACGTGGAGAGGCTGCGCGAGTACCGCTCCAAGGTCACCTTCAAGGCAGACCAGGTCGACGAGTTCCACAAGCTGCAGAAACCGTTCTTCGTAAGTAGCGCTCTTGGCTAAGTGATGTCAGCTCATTGTGATTGTTAAGCAACGTGCTGTACTTGGATGGGTGAGTGAAAGTGGCATTTCTATCTGAGCGCTACCGTGCTTCGGAAGGCACGTAAAATCGTCGGTTCCGGTTGTTTTAATCGTCAGAGCTACTCGAACTAACTATCTACTGACTATTATCAACCATGGAACGGCCGATGAATGAATAAATAAATAAATATACCTGGACAAATTCACGCACGGTTAATTAGACCCAAAGTAAGCTCTAAGCTTGTGTTATGGAATCTAATTAACTGATACTACTACATATACATACACAAATACTTTATAAGGATATATAATTGACACCCAGACGTCGTCGCCAACAACTATGTCTGCACATATTGTTGACTCCGGGCGGGAATCGAACCCGCAACCCCCGACACAGTAAACGCTCTCACTGCCACTGTGCCAACGGGCTTGTCAAAAAAATAGTATAAGAGTAACTCCTGTCCTCAGGGTAACGGTCACATAGTGTACAGCGGGTCGTTCTTCTACCAAGCCAACGAGTCGGGCCAGCCCGGCGACATCATCCGGTACGACCTCACGCAGAGCCGGATCAAGTCGGTGCACCTGCCCCAGGCGGCGGGAAGACTCTATAGTGCCCAGCATAACCAGGTACCGAGAGAATGGCAACTGTTTTTAAGACTTCGTAAAAAGGGTGGTTTGGTGGTGGTATGTACTTAAGTGCAAGACTCACATAGTATAGTGCGGCTGCGGGTCGCGTGAAAATTAAGGGGTGGACCATAATCACTATAAATTGAGAAGTAAGCTTTCAAGTTGCATCAAATTGCACACAGTCTGCAAATCAAATTTAAAATCGGTTCAGTAGTTTTTTATATATAAAGACTAGCAGCGCCCCGGTTTTACACGCGTTGTGCCCGTGCCCGTTGGAATTTCGGGATGAAAAATAGCCTATACCTGCCCGTTGAATGTTGCTATATTACAAAATAATTATTCAAATCGGACAGGTAAATTCCCGAGATTAGCTCGAAAATACAAACAAACATACAAATTTTACCTCTTTATAATAGTAAGATTTAAAAGACAGTGAACGATTGTATTTATTTCTGTTTCAGGTTGATTTCAGCGCAGATGACAACGGTCTGTGGGCTATTTACTCGATAGAGGGTTCCAACAACACTGCTGTTGCCAAAGTAAGTACACTGCCCCAATTGCATGACCTCATGATCTTTTAGCTCTCAAAGAATTATATTTCATTCAACTGATTTTATTAAAAATGTTTTATGTTTATTTTCAGCTGAGCTTCGACCCAAATAAGGATGGCCTGCAAATAGATTACATTTGGAATATATCGCTCAATCATAGACAGGTTCGTTTAAGATCACATTCCTTCCCAAAACCTACTATTTATGCGAAAGTTTGTAAGGGTGTATGTATGTATGTACATATGTATGTATGTATGTTTGTTTGTTACTCTTTCGAGCAGGTCGAGCAAAGCAAGTTTCCAGTTTACTTTTCATCCTCCAGGTGGGCGAAATGTTCATAGTGTGCGGAGTCCTGTACGCGCTGGACTCTACCACGGACCGCGAGAGCAAGGTGTCGGTGGCCATCGACCTGTACCTCAGCAAGCCGCTGGAGGTCGCCCTCCAGTTCACTAACCCCTTCCGGAAGACCACGCAGCTTGGTTACGATCATATGCATAAGGTCAGGACTAGCTTATATTATTACCACTTAAAATGTAGTGGAAATTACTTCGGCTTTTAGTCAAAGAAAATTTTTGTCTTATATCTTTTATCTCTCCTCTTCATATAGAAATAGAGAGAGATGTCTTTATAGAAGAAAAGAATGAAGAAAATAGCTTTTTGGTGCACGTCCACCAGTTGTATCAAATATAGTGATAAGACACCGTCATCAGATACATTTTCATTCAGTGCAGTGTACAAATCCTGTAAGAATGCCATCTAGTACAGACATGTGAAACTAAAATGTAATTTACAGGAGCTCTACTCGTGGGACCGCGGCAACCAACTCACATATCCTGTTAGATACAACGAACTGCCGGGACCATAAATTAAATAATATTGTTACTACTAAATAAAGCTATATTTTTGTACCTAATTTTTGTTAATATTATTTTATTTTTCATTTCTTTACTACTACTTTATTTAATCTCGTTTTGATCTGTTACGATAAAGCGCCATCTAGCAACATGTTAGTGAACTAGTTCGACAAATAGTACTTTCATTAGCGTGAAGAGGGCGCTGTTATGTATCGTTGTTAGAGTCATGTAGAGCTTTGGTAGAGTAAGATAAATTACGTATAATTAAGTTTTATAAAAGTTTTCTTCTTTTGGAGACGCAAAATGTTTTGTTTTATGAAATAGAGGTAAGTTGTGTGGTATTTTATACCGTTGTAGTTAATAATATAGGGTGTTTAAATCTCAAAACTCGACGAGGAGAGGCAATATTTTCCGATACGTTAATTTCCTGTATAAATTCTAGTGTTTCGCACATTAAGCTCCACACCCTTCCCCTATTTAAATAAAGTACGTACTAAAATATTCCAATATTCAAGAATATTGCTGCCGCCATAAAAGACGTAGGTACCTACTTAAAGATAACATTTCTCATTTTACAAGCGGCAGCGAGAAACATCACCAAATAAACATTAATTACACACTCACGGTGCGTATAGAGCGTTACGCAAAGATTATAATACTCGAGCGAAGAGTTATGTCGGCGGCGGGAGAATGATTGCACTTGTGTAGAGGGGTGGAGGCACTACGGCCGTTCTGAGTGGAGTCCCACCCTCCATTTTTCGCCACAATAGCCAGCAATACATTTCGTGACTTGGCAGAACTAGCCCAGGATATTTTGGCCCCCATCGCGCGATCAATACGTACGCGCAGCGCCATCTAGCTACGATCGCGCAGTCAAATTGCAGTTTAATAGTTCATTAGATCTGGCAAAAATGGCGGGGACGCGACCGTTTAAATTCAGAACGTTTGTATTGATTCTGGCTGGATACATCTGTTACGTTCGGTTTTTAAATTGTTCTGGTTCGGGTCTGTACTCTGTTTGAATAGGGAACGATTTCTAGCCGACTCTACGTAAGGGGAAGCTTGTATTACGGGCAAGCTAGGCTTGGTCGATATTAAGTTGGGATGAAAATTTTTAGATTCTTAGGACTAGAAAACTAAGAAATGTAATAAGTATCATAAAACTCTTCTAAGGTAATCCACTACAATCGATCCTTTTTTTAATCATTTTCAGCATAACATTATTATCTAGTGTAATTTTGTAACTACATTAAAATTGTCAGATCAATTTATGATAACACTAGCAGCGCCCCGCGGTTTTACCCGCGTTGTGCCCGTTCCCGTGGGAATTTCGGGAATTTTTTTACATAAAAACCTTCCTCTTGAATCACTCTACCTATTACAAAAAACCGCATCAAAATCCGTTGCGTAATTTTAAAGATTTAAGCATACAGACAGACAAACAGTGTGACAGACACGAAAAAGAGACGACTTTATTTTATACTATGTAGTGATGAGGTAGAAGCCTATTCTAAGTTTGTACGCAGTATAGATACGAGGTTTTGTATGGATTCTCGCTGGTAATTTCAATTACATATTTACATTGGGGTCCAAACTCTCTACCAATAGTGAAACAGAGTCGCAAGATTGAAAATTACTATTTACTTTACTATTTACATACCTAATAAAATGTGGATAAACAAATCTCAACCCGGATAAAATCTCTTTTAGGAAATAAAATGAAGTTTGTCTAAAATGTCGCCCTAGGTAACTAACCGTAGGTGACCTAAGATAACCACGACCAAATATTCCATATTAGACTCAACCTAATGAGGAAAATGCTGTGCGTTTATATTAATTGTGTAGCTCGAACATTAGGTATACTAGGTGTACTACCTAACAGAGAAACGTAACGGTAACGTTAACGTAAACGGAAGTAGGCTACTGTTACTGTTAGCCCGAATCGTCCCACTGTTGGGCAAAAGCCTTCCCACATTCCCGCCACCCTTCCCATGTTAGGGCCACCTATTATTATTACCAGCGGGATATATTGCTTATATCCTAACTAATATTATAAATGCGAAAGTAACTCTGTCTGTCTGTCTGTTACGCTTTCACACCAAAATTACTGAACCGATTTGAATGAAATTTGGTACACAGTTAGACCAGAGCCTAAGAAAAGACATAGGCTATTTTTTATCGCAATATTCCCGCGGGAACGGGTACAACGCGGGTGAAACCGCGAGGCGCGGCTAGTTTTTTTATATTCGTTACATACTCGTTAAAGTCTACCGTCGCGTGTGGCTGTCGGTATGTTCGCACTAATCTCAAAAACGACTGAATGTATTTTGATGCAGTTTTCTTCAACAGATAGACAAATTCAGTAGACAGGTTTGGTAACTTTTTATTCTAGAACCCTTTCGGGAAGTTTAGATAATCTGAAGCTAAGTATTACGAGACTGGGTTGTAAGTATTGTTTAAATTATTGTGGTGGGAAGATGTTATTTTTAAAGTGGGTAAAGTATTTTTTCTAAATGTACCTACTATTACTTCCGCCAATTATATGAAATAGTCCCTAACCTAAGAAATATTTTATCGCTTTAATTGCTTAAATGTTTCCTGCGTTATAATTAAATTGAACAAATAAATGATTTGGGAAATCCCATATAAAATTCGTCACGTGTTTATAAAATAAAACGTGCAGTATTCAAATTAAATTTATAAATAACTTTATTAATAACAGGGAAATCGCAATTTTCCTTCCATTGTTTTAATTACTTAAAGGAATTTATTTATTTCTTACTTAAAATTTTACCGTAATTATTTTTTCCTAAGAACTTTACAATGTTGACAGGGGAAGATAGGCAAAATCGTCCCCTAAAAACAACACAAATTCCATTAAAAACAAATTCGTATCACTGACATCAATTAAATAAACAGATACCTACTACGACGACGTATGAGCTAAATTCACTTTCATTTATCAATCAGCTGACTGCTGACATAATTCTGTGCTCGCTTATATACAGCGGTTATATACCTACTATGTATTCGAGCGGGTTTCCTCTAGACGCGGCTCCGCCGACGCGCAGCCAGGAACAGCGCTTTATTCGCTTTATTACGTCGGATGCGTTTAGAAGCCATTGCCACGTGCATTATCTTAAAGTTGTTGTTCTGTTTTAATTTATTATTTTAAATATTTGAAATATATTATATTGTGGTGATTTCATTTTTGGTCTTAGTGTAGTTTGTGTAATCTTTTATTTATTTTTGTTTAAATTTGCTTTAAAAAATATCTACAGATTATTTTAAAGCTATGTACTTAGTTAATTGATTTTATTAAATAAATAAAAATTAAAATACTATTATTTGCGACAAAACTATTTGAACATCTAAAAAAATCGGTATTATATTTTGAAACATATTTTTAACCTCTAAAACTTGTGGAAAGTTACTTAAATTCATTAAAAAGGGAATAGAATTGTTGCTTCAGAAATACCTTCTGACATGCAACGTACGTACCGTACGCATAAATATGAGTCGGAAGAATGTACGCAATCAAACTGATACGAAGCGGTTGTACGTAATACTCGTGTCTCTTTATCAGCGTCGCTCAGGTACAGCACGTTAAACGTAATGTTTACAAAAATATGATAAACAATAGGGTCAATGGTCAGGCGTGCGCCGCGGCGCGCAGCCGTGCAGCGCTGCACGCGCCCGCCAGCGCTGCCGAGCGCTGCAGCGCACACCTGACTCCCGCCCGCCCCGCCCCCGCCGCCATCAGCTGTTAATGTGCCCCGGCCCCCGCGCGCCGCCCGCCCTTTCCCCTTCGTTTGTGTAATGTGAGGAGGTTCGGCTAAATCCAACCACAGCGTTTATTTGTACAATTTACATTATTTTGCTGCAGATGCATTTTAGGGTTTTCCTTATGTATATAAGTGTGTATTCAACTTGAAATGAACGTTAACTAGACGTAACTGGTATATATTAATAATTAAATTAGTTTAATAACGAAAAGCCCCACAATATTCAATCCGAAAGTAAATAATCTAGTCCGGCATTAACATCAACCACTGTAAATAAGTGATGGCGAAATTCCACTTTGCCATCGATTTTATTCAACAAAGCGAGAACGAAACAAAAATGCCAACTTTTAATAATATATCGCACATTATGCCTGCCAAATGAATAATTTATGGAGGTGTCGATCCGGGGCGCACATCCCCCGAGGCGGGCGGCGGGCGGGGGGCGCGGCGCGGCGCGGCGTCAGTGAGCGGCGAGCGGCCGAGCGAGCGCCATGTCCGCGTGCGCGCCGCGCGCCTGCTGCCGGCCGCGCGCCCCCCCGACGCTGCTCGACATCACCGCCAAGATCGTGGCGGCCGCGATCCCCTTCCAGCGCATCGAGGAGCGCTACGAGCGCATCCCGGAGCCAGTGCAGCGCCGCGTCGTCTACTGGTCCTTCCCGCGGGACGAGCGCGACATCTGCATGTACTCGTCGCTGGCGCGAGCGCCGCCCGACGACCACCGCAACATCGCCTTCTGCCGCGGCCTCAAGCTGCTCGAGGCCGGCTGCGTCGAGAGCGTGCTACAAGTCGGTGAGTGCCGCGCCTGCGCCTGTTTACTAATATGCGCCTCGCCCACCCGCGCCGTATAAATAAAAACCTCGACGTGTGCGATCGATAGCTGCTCCTCTCGGGAATTATTCATGCGTCGCCTCGTAAAAGTTTCAGGAGATTAGGGTCTCTAGGCAGGGCCGATGATGGCCCGCGAGCGCCGCCGAGTCGCCGCGGCACCGTCTCGGATAATACCACGGACCACTATCTAGCGAACACCGATAACCGGCCGATAGAACTCATAGATAGATGCAATGACTAGGTACCAATCGATACAAACTTGATTGATATTACCGATTGTTCATCAGTGTGAAAATATTGAATTTAATAGGTCCAATCACGCTTCCCCGTGGTACACCCGAGGACAGATAAACAATCAAAATGCATTATTCAACGGAATACGTTGAATTGCATCACAAGGATTCGTATCGATAGATCCGCACCATATGTCACGGCGGCGATGACACAGTTCTCATCGGCACGCACGACATACGGAAATAATGTGATTATATTATTAATCGAAAGCTCGATAAAGATCTACTTTCAAAACTATGCTGATGCACCATAAAATTCGGCCGAGATTTACATAACTGGTAGTCCCGTTACGAAGAGGAATTACACAACCGGATTGTTTCTGCGTCGGCTGCGGCCGCCGCGGCACGGCGGCGCCAGCGGCCGCGGCTGCAGGACACCAGCGCGACATTAATCCATGCGGCCCTCGTTTGTTACTGTCGCTCCGAATAACGGACGCAAATAAACAATATTAATTGCCAGTTTTTATTTAATAGGGTCGGGTTCAGTTTTATTGTGTTCACTCGTAGGAGGACGCGCGTCACATATTCATTTGCGCTTATCTGCCATCGGACCGGCAATTACAGGTCATTTAGGATGTCGGAACGGACACATGACACATTCGGGGGTAGATCCGGGCACCGCGTCGCGATGTGGACGGTGCATGCGGTCTGCAACAAAAGATGTGGAACATAAACTGAACACAAATGAGTTTCATAGCGGAATCGTGTCCGCAGTCTGATTTTAGGATCTGGCCGTCGTCCAACTGCAGGGCGATGGTAGAGACGCTTTCAAGATACCATTTCCGATATGAATCGCATACTTATGCGGGAGATAAACGCGTACTAGTCGCTACATTATATCTCGTCTCTAAGTGATATAAAGTTCCCACACCCATATCATCTGAGTCACACTATCTACGATCACAAGGAACCGCCCACTTCGAGTAAAAACGCTCTGAATTATGTTCCGAGAAACGCTGGCCGAGGAAGGTTTCATGCGCCAGGGAAGGATTAAATTGTCTGCCATGTAGAGTGACCCGAATGAGGTCAGGACCGGCGGCTGCAATAACGAGAAGTATTGAAACCAGCCCAGATACCAGATATCGCTTTTGAATGTTTAATGAAAGCATATCTGGTACCTACAAACGACCAAATCTAAATGTCATGTGAAAGAAAAAATATCTGGTTGGCACCGTTGTGAAGCAGTTCGAACTGCGACTCACCAAACGAGAAATGCCAGATTCAACAACATGAATAAAAGAACACAAGTCTGCCCTCAACTCGAGGTACATGCAAATGATCGAAAATGGACCCCACATTCAAAGATCGAAGCCTCATGTACATATTTAATTGTCATGCAAAAATAAACGAGTGCACCCGGCGAGCTCTGTAAATATTTTAATTCAATGTTAATAACTTAATATCAATAGAGTGCGAGCCGACCGGTTCTCAGGCGCGCTCGGGCGCCGAACAAGGGGTATGCGATTCAATTATTGAATGTTCTGAATCTGATTTAATATTAGATTAGAGAATTACTGGAAACGTTAAACGACCAAACGATCATCAATAATACACCCAATGTATAGTCGCCTCGTAATTGACTTCTATATCAAACGACAGCCGAAGATTCATAGATTATTTAATACGATCGATTCTCATTGTCTACGTAATGGAAGCATTGAATTTTTAAATGATCACGCGGACTTTTCCGACATTAAATATTGAATTATTGTTCGGCTTGCTGTTCGACGATATTGCGGATAATTCTACCGGAATATTATTATTAGATGAGTTGGATAGTCTGCTTCCAACGTTGTCTAAGTATAGTTTCTAAAAGTTATTGTTTTACTTTAGAAAGGTTATCAATAATGTAAATCTCTGTGTAAAGTAACAAATAGACAAACCAGTCATATTCACATGGAAGAATCCTAAACTCAAAATACGCAACACTGGAAATGAGATTCAAAAAGTTTCCAAAGAGCTAGGGTACGTAACCAAAGAGATGCTTGATATATAAAGTAGATAATTTAAAGTCAAAGATAGAATTTTAACATGTTTCTGCTATAAATCTCCATTATTACAACGCGCCGGCATAGATGCAATTCTCGGAAGGGTAAACTCAAATGTTTTATTATCAAAAGCGGCCATGATTCATGCCGCGATGATCTTTGATAATATCCTTCTTCGTAACGAGTTTGTTGTAATCTAAGCTTAACGTTTTTGTCTCTCTATTTACACGAATTTGGATTAAAACGTCATTTATAATATAAACGACTGAACAAAAGGATTAATCTGAAACGACTTTTTTTAACCAAGCCCATTAAGAATACTAGTTTTTACTGGAATGAATTTCTTTTTCCGTAATTATTTGATTTCATTTACATTTGGTGTCAACGCTAGCAGTCTATCATCAAGTTGAGAGGTTTATTTAACGAAAACAGTAAACATTGGTTTGGGGTTATTAATTTTGTTATTAAATTATTATGAATATTCATCGAGACGAATAAAACTTAAAGATTTTTATCCCATAAACTGGAAGAAGTAGACCGTGGTAATGATACAATTAGGTAAATTAAAATAATAAACATACGTTTTTATGATGTATAATTAGATTCTAATCTGAGGTCAGTATCACCTCAATAACTGCCTCTGCGGAACCAATTTTGCCAAAATCTGGTTTTGATATTTTCAAAATCATTAACAAGGACACGGATAGCATCATCGACATAAAATAGAGACGCATTGACATAATCTAACGGATACAGCGAAAAACATACCATCTGGCAATACAATTGCGATTCATAGCAACAAAGAAATACTGAACAAACTAAATGCTCCTCTGTCCAATAACAGAGTTTCATAGTGTCTACATAAGACCACTTCTGTCGCGCGACCTCGCCTATAACCATCATAATCAGAACCAGAGGTGTGTTTACCATTCCTTCCACGAAATCAACAATCACTCAGTCATAGGCACTCGCCGCGGTTCTCGATAAACTGGCCACACTCACAAAGACCTGCTTGTGAGTACCAAAAGCACCTCCGCATTTTAGAACCCAATTGCAAGTTGACGTGTGCATTTCAGTTGAGCTTTATCACGTGGTGTTAAAGTAGGTATTGCGATGAGCCGGGCGATGGTGTGCGGTGGTAAGAACACAGTGAATCTTTTGAAGGCAAACAAGATTGAGGAGTTGTGAATGCATGATTTGATGGTGTATGGATAAATGCCGATTGTTAGATGTATGGGGCCTGTTGTGCCTCGCTCTACGAATTGGAAGCGTAAATAGCACAAGGCTTGAGTCATGTCTTTGAGATCAGTGCGAGCCTTCGGCGCCCGTTGTTTGTACATTTGTTTAAGCAAAGGTTTATTGAAAGGTAAATATGAATGTTATTTACTAAATAAAATTACATTCAAGTGTTGTCATGTACTTTTTATCAAACAAAATATGACAAAGCTTTATACAAATTGTTTGTCTCCCAAGATTTTTTTATGGCAAGGATTCAAAGAATAATCGCGAGACAATGTAACGAAGATAATGTATGTACATACTGACACACCAACCGGCTTCACACGTATCTCCTTTACCGTTCACACTCGATACAAAATTGATATAATAGCTCTATTTGCAACTGTGGGAACAAAGTGTTTTGCGGAACAATCACAAACACACACATAATGATTACTTACTTGCTAAACACAGCTTTGTATATTTTTCATTAAATTGTAATTATGGAAAGATTATTATAGAATGTGATATTTTCTGTTTTTGTTTATTTCTGCTCCGAGATCCGGATTAGCCCAGTCTCCCCTCGAGTCACATTTGCAAAATGAAATTAAAAATAAATTTCATATACTTCCGCTTCTTTATAAATATTATTTCGGACCTTCTAACCAACTTAGAAGAATGTGAACTAAACCAAAAGGTACAGTCACCAAAATAGTCTGTGACCATTTCCAGGCGATAGCTCAATTTGGCCGCGCTCTCTGGCAAGTGTAGGCACATTAAAATGTCTTCCAAATATTGCCAAGCGACAAATAATGTTGCCTCGTCAAGTGAGTGATGCAATGAGCACATTAATATTATTATTGATCACTGACGAGTCATCCGCTGGTTATTCACACGTCCACAAAACATATTGGTTTCGTGAACTGGGTCACAGATTTGGCTATATTGTGGAAAAATGGCAGCCATTTTAAATAATAATTACTTAGCATTCTGTATTACTCACTTTTATATTACACTATCGTAAAATATGAAGATTTGAATAGCAAAAGTAACATGTTTGACGTAGTTTGATGGAGCATAGAAAATTCATCGTGAATGCAACGTGCTGGCGCGGACCGCTCATGACGTAGTTTCACTAAGCGATGATAGCTCATTACGATTGTTAAGCAACGTGCAACTCGGCCCCTACTTGGATGGTATTTCTGAGCTACCATGCTTTGGAGTGCACGTAAAATTGTCGATGCCGGTTGTTTAAATCGTTAAGACTATGTCATAGGCCTTTAGGCGGTCTCAAAACTCCGACATCAGCTTCGGCCACGTTTTCTCGTTTACCACTAGGATGTGAGGTCGACATTGTGACTTTTTTTTTAAGGTAAAGCCTCGTTTTGATCGAGGCAGCGAGTTGGTGAATTGAATATACCGCGAGCGAGTGAGCGAGTTGACATGGACGAATTCTCAAGCTTGAAACTCGCTCAATTTAAACGATGTTTACAAGGGATGCGATAGACGTAGGTTGGTTGAATTGGGGAGCAAATGCTTATATGATTAGCTTTGTTTATTGTTCATTTCGTAGATTTATGGTCTACGTTGCCCAAAAAAATATCATATTTATATCCTCTTAAAAATGCCAATCTGACTGTAGACTGTACCAAGAAATAACAAAAGGAGCATTGCAACATTCACCGAACCTTATTACAAGGAATTAAGGTTACCTTTTACTAACCTTAAGAAATCAATTTTCTTTGAAAATTCGTCAGCTTTTTTGTCTGTTGGCAACGTGAATGACCCGCGCTGTAGTTTGCGGACGAGGTGTCATGGCCGACTTATTAAAGTAATTGAAGTCTTTAATTTTTGTTGCCAGAGCAAGAAACTCTTTATTTAGATTTAATGTTTACTTAGAAAATTATGATTCATAAATTCTTTAACTTTCTGGTCAGTTCTTTAGAATTGTATAAGCAAGTACTTAATGAATGACATCGTAACATTTTTTTATTTCAAAAATATTTCGTAAGCTCCTAATAACTACTACATGGAAATTAAGTAATTAAAAAAATAAGCTTACCCATTATAAGAATAAGGTAGGGAAGGTGTTAGTATGAAGGGTGTCCCAGTTTTAAGGATTCTATACCCAAAGGGGTTCAAGCGCAACCCAATACAAATCTCCACAGACCTGTCAAAAGGAATCTTTTGTATCTTAGAATAGAGATTCGTTTTTGTTAAAATTACTCGTAGTGATGTCAAATACTGAGGTCAGCGTCAATTGTCCGCGAGGGGAGAGGTGGTGAGGTCGGACAATTAGCCCCAATCAAGACAGGATATAGGAATTAAGATATAACCTGAGATAGAGCTCTGAGTGGCTTAGGCACGAGAGATTAACACTGACGGTTATGCGTCAGTCGAACGCATAACATCAGACATAGTCATTCGAAATTCAAATATTTAAAAAAAGATTACAATCGTTTTCATCATCGACTTAACGAGACCCATAGAGAGCGAGACAAAGAGAATAGAACGAGTACTTTGATTAAACACGTGTTGCCAAATATTTGAAAATCTAGTAAAAAAAAAGAAAATGTGTATTAGAAATGTAACAGATTAATGAAACGTTACTACGTAGTAATTACGCCCAATGCTGGGCCAAAGCCTGTAATATCACTGAAGATATCATCACTAGTACAGTGAAGTGCATTGCAGATAGAAGTACAGTGAGGAGGACAAGAGAACCTTAATTTTAAGTAAAATAGGGTGACCGCATAAACCTGCATGAACCCCCTTTAAACTCAACGGTTAGATACGCACCTCTTTTTCTAGATACTTTACTAACCTATGATCAATATAAAAGCTATGTAATGCGCCTACCACACGTGCATGCTTGACCACAGTTTTATTTGCGCATGCTTGTCGCATGAAAAGACTGAACACGGACGTGTCTACCACACGGCACAGTTAAGTACGCGCAAGCCACATTCTTGTCGACATCGTCGGCGTGGAAACAATGTTTCCCAATGAAGAGCTATTTCTTCTGCTATTATTTTTCAAGTGTTTGCTAGTGAAAAAAAAGAAAATACATAAGTCAAAGTGTAAACGATCAACAACGATTTGATCTTCCACAGAGCGGGCAGAGATTTATATAATTCAATGAATTCAGTAGCGAACTGTCGATTGTATGTACGTAAATCCGCCATTTTTACGACCGTGCGCGCAAAGTTACTCCACCCGACTTAACTGAGAGCGGCTTGAACACTGAACTACCAACCACACGCGCAGACAAGTTTGTACAAGTATAGCTTGCGCATGCCAGAATTTCAAGCAAGTTTAAAAACCATCAAGCCAAGCTTTGGGGTTTGCGCATACTACCGTTTTACCAACTACACGCACAGTGTTCAGTGTACCAGCTGGCATGCGCAAGTAAAACTGTGGTCAAGCATGCACGTGTGGTAGGCGCATTAGTGACACAATGCTTTACGATTTGCGTCCTCATACCTTAAAGATCTGATTGCACGTCACTCCAGTCCACGTGTAAAGTTAATCATTTTGATATCTCGAAGCGAACCGCCTCGCTTTTCATCTAAGATTATAAAGAACCCTATCGTACAATTTTAGGATAAGGGCCTATCATTATTTGATTAATCACCTAAGCTTTATACAACTAGTTTATGACTGTCTATGAGAATCAATTATATGATTGAAATGCAGCAGCTTCTTGTAGTAAAGATGTATACACTATTCAAAGCAAAAGTACCTAGCAATCGTAAAATAGCATAGCATCTCTGTTGGAAAGGCTTTCTCCTCTTCTCTTATACAGCTCTCTTGTTCTATTTCTATATGAAAAGAAGAGACGGAAGATAGAAGAAACATTGACTATGGTGTGCGTCTTGCCTTTTCGTTTCTGCCAACCAGTAAAAATGTATTAAATTCGACCGCAAACTGTAGCCGATTTTTACGATAACTTTTATTTATGTTCCTCCTAATTGGGTTTAATTTAAGGGAGGTCCACATAAATAACCACCGGTAGTCAGAGCTACAGTTTTACTGCTACTAATTGTTAGCTCTGAAACATACAAAAGATACAAGATATTTTTATATGTGTAACTTACTTTTAAGACATACGAGTATACCTTTTAGACCCAATCATGTTTTTTTTATATTTGAAATGCCGATTTTAAAAGCGAATTTCCATACAAAGTGTATAGTGACGTGTTTTTGCTGTTAATATATAAATATTTTCAATTCATGTTTATTCTACTCGCACAAACTAAGATATTTTCACAACATGTCTGTTAGTAAACTCGGCGCTAAATGAAGTTTATAACTGGAGTATCCAAACAAGATGGCGTATGTTTAAATTGACATAAATAAATTATAATAATAATGGTCGTCTGTCCGTCTGTCTGTCGTGATAGATATCGGTCCCTTTATACTCTATGGCACGGATTAATAACATTTTTACCATTGAAAAATGCATTATTGTTGCCTTTTAAATGTGTTTTAGACAGAGATTGATTGTTGTGACTGCGGACTTGTTTGCGATGGGCTTGATGGAACATTGTGTGTTCACGGTGAACCATAGACTAAAGAATTCACATAAATATTAAATCTTCTTTTCTGTACCAACGCAAGCACAGGGGTTTTAAAGTCTATGGTCGAAACTTTACTAGTCTTATATCCCACATTTGTTGAAAGTATCGGAAGATATGTATCATCTTTAAAGAGATATTTGCTACCAAAATAGACGAACGGACTTACTTAATTGATAAATACATAACCATCACCCAAAAATCCCACAGGAACATGTACTGCACCTAAACTCTGAACACCTATTCCCCCACAACGAACGCCCACTCACCTAATGAGACCACCTCCTTACATAAGGGCATCTATCAAAACTCCCAATAACTGCCCCACATAAGGACATTTGACCCAAAATCATATCACACGATAACGGCCCGCGACAACACAAAACCACTCCTACTCCTCCAACATACAGTTCAAAATAGAACAACTGATAGTGACAGCTGTAATGGTAGATTAGATTACGTCATTGCTAGGTTATTGTGAAATCAAAGGGCGATAGTCCAGTCCAGATACTGTCTTTTAACTAACGTCTTCGTAGTCAAGTCTTTCTTTAGTCAATCGAAACAGTTGTCAGAACTATTCTCTTTAAGTTGTAGCGCTTAAGGCTTAGTTTGACTAAGCTATGTGAACTCATTCCGATGGTTAAGCAACGTGCAGCTCAACCCCTGCCTAGATGAGTGGCATAGTGACATTTCTATCAGAGCGCTACCATGCTTCGGAGGGCTCGTAAAATCGTCGGTCCCGTTTGCTTCAATCGAAGTCCTTTCTCAAGACGGAGGTCTTTTGGCGGGCAACGACATAACTAATTTACTTTTAACAGCCCAATAGTCGAAAAGTCTATGACAGACGAAAAAATAAGTGTGCATAGACTAGAAGTGTAAACTCTAAAGACTATTTTGACTCTAGTTGCTATGCTATCTACTGTAATTGTAGAAACACGTATGGATGGAGTCTATAAGGTTTCTTAGGGGGCGAGGGAAGCCACGGGAAAACATTATATCCATGAGAAACTTAGCACAATAGAGTCGATGGTGTGTTCATTTTAGATGTGTTATCGTAGGGGACATTCTATGGCTACGTTACATTCTTTATATTAACCCCGTCAAATAGAAAAAGAGAGTACAACCCAAAAAATGAGGATTTTATAAGTACCCCATCCCTTGGTGGGGTAGAATGATAATATAATAAAATGGTAACACACATTTAACAGTAGATAACTTATTAAACTATTAATTAAACACACAACCTTCTACACTTCGAGACAGTCAATTAATAACAGAACAATCGACTGGTTTAACACACAACCTTCTACATATAAAGTCGGTTAGTTTGCACCTTAAAACAGTTGCTAGCGCCCATCAAAGAAACAAAAAGCTTTAACAAAAGATACAAATTATCAAAATGTATCAGATATGCCAAAACTTGGCCTCACCAGAACAATGGTGGGGCAGGGTCAGTGCTATCATTACAAGGTACCCGCTTCGACTCCGGAAACGGGTTGTTAAAACCACAATTTTGTATGATTCAATGTATTGTTGTATGAGATTTATAATTATGAATTCACGTGTGTGTATTGTTTATGGAAATTCTTGGTTGCAATCGGTTTCTTTGTTGGTCCCAGTTGCGGGAAGGAGTCGATATTGTTAGACTTATTACCCTTGAAGCAACGTTTCTGTGAACTCGCGCATGTGGGAATCTTATTATAACCTTTGTAAGGCTACAGTACACTTATTGGATGAGAAAAGAGTGCTACGTATAGGGTGATGCCACGGTAGAGTGACGGCGACGGTAACTAGCGTCTTTAAAAGTACTTTAATTTCTAATAATCTATTCATAACATTATAAAACAAAGTCCCCAAAAATCTGTCTGTATTTAATTGATTTTCTCAAAAACTACTGAAGGGGTTTTTGTGCGGTTTTTATCAACATCTAGCTAATCACTCTAGCTAGATGTTGATAAAAACCTATTCATTTCTATTCATTCCGAAGTTTCTATATCTCTACCGGAAATGATAAATTCTGAACTGCCATCTGAGAAACCCAATGGACTCGTCAGTAGAGTAATGACCGATCATCAGGTATAGAGGACACCTATCTTATTCCTCGAACTTCTACAATACTTCTTAACCCCAAAAAACACTTCCAACACAACCAAAATAATATTGTAAAAGCAATCAATTCTACCCACAAGTCACTCCGCTCTCGGAGCCAATCAGAACTATAAACACAAGCGGGCTCACCAATCAAGTGTAATTTGGGACAATAACTCCGTATCAATAATAAATAAATTACCGTTTACCTGTACCCTTCCAGTCCGGTTTCTTTTTGGTGTTACACAAAAACTCTTTTGGTTTTGGTCATGTTCAAATGATGTATTTAGTGTTGGTTATTTTAAGAATAGAGAAAATTAGAGAGATAGATTTGCAAATTTCATATTTATTTTATTTAATCAGCCATAAAAATCTCCAGGGAAGCAATTTTTCTATCAAAAAAACATAATTACCTACTATCGGTGCATTCGTTCTCTCTGTACTCTACTGTAAGTAATGCGCTCTTCCGTTCTTCAGATATACACATACGTGTCACATCAAACTGATAACACCCCTCTCTTTGAGTCGAGGGTAAACTCACCACTCTTGATCGCAGTAACTGAAAGACGGAATGAATACCTCCACTATGTGAAGGAGTAATCCCCAATATCACGAGCTCGTTAGTTCACCCGGCTCCACGCCCCAGCACACAAACTTTGTATGTTTGATTTACAACGTATAAATGCCACACACAGCCCGAGCTAAAATCATTTCAAAATGGCGGTTTCTGTAATAAAACACAAAATACGAGTATTAATTTGGCAGTTACTCGTGGAAGGCGAAGCAGAGTTATGGACGTATGTGATGCTTTAATACAATGTTAAATGAAGACTTTGTTACGTTTAGGAATGTTTCTCATTGTCGAGGTGGTAATCTGGTGCTAATCCGTCGGGTCCTTGATGCACCGCATCCCGCATCTACCTTGCGTTATTGTAAAGAAAAAGATGGGTATAAACCTCAAACTGCCGAGCACAAAACATGAATAAGTGACCAATAAAATGGTATACAACATTTCTTTGATTTTTTTTTCAATTTACAAACATGACTGGAGTTCGAGATCGCCAACTTGCAGTAGGGGCGCGCGGTGATTACAACTAATCCTCCTCACTGAACAAGTGTATACTGTAGAGATATCTTCATTGAGATGCGAGTCCTTCCTCTGCAGCGGGACATTGCTGATTACTTCTACTACATTTTCTTAACTCTCCATATTGGTACTGATATAAACTCCACAAAACTATTAAACAATTAATCTCATAACTATCTTGAGTACTATAATTTACTTAATCTCCAAATTAAATTCAGTTGAACTTGGAATAAATCCAAGATCTTCTAAATTGCCTAAAATCGGTATTTTTGAGGTGAATATCGAATCGAGTGAATATTAAAGTAATTGTCTTGGTGAAAACTTGCACAGACCTTAATCCAGTCTCTATACTGACTTCTGGTCTATGAAATCTTATGTAGAAGTTCCAGAGACAAAACGCGCCATTGCCCTTTCGTCTACTTAATTTTTCTTGTTCGATGTTTTGTATTACGAACTCTGTAGTTTGTGGTTTATACCCGAGTAGACTTTACAATGCTATCGACAACTGTTTGTAAAACCGACTAAAGACAGTTGACTGCTTTGCAGTTGCCTTATTACGTCGAACAAGTCATTCTAAAGAAAATACAGACTGGATTTAATCGAACCAGTCAAGTCGGTCTGCAAAGTTTGTGCAGTGGTCTTAAGGTTAAAGTCTTGGCAAAGTTATACCTGGTAGAGCACACCAGGTTGGCTGCGGGCGCCGCGCCGGTGAATGTTGGCATGCCAGTGCTGTCGTACTGCGGGCAGGCCGGGAGCCAAGCCTGCAATGTAGCAAGACTCTCAGTGATTTAAGGGTTGAGGACTGAAAGATACTTTAGAACAATATATTAAATAAGTTATTGTCGGTATGTCTATAGAAGTTTGTTGGGTTTAAGGTAACACATAAATTAATTAAACTAAAAAATAAAAAGGAAATTTAAAAATAAGTTGATTAAATATAAAGATTGTCTGTGTCAGTTTAATATTCCAATTTTATCGAAATAAGAAACATCTTAAAACAATTAAAAGGGCGCCTTCTAACTTATTAAGTCGCATTCCATCGCTACCTACAAATTAAATAGAAATTAAACAAAAAACGTAATTAACTCGAAGCAAAAAAAATATAACAAAAAGAGTATCACGTGTCTATGGACCCCTGCGTTGGTTAAATAAATGCACCGGCCATAAATTTCTATCAAAATTAACCCTAGCGTTCTCGACATAAGGTTGAAATCATGTAACGTAGAATTCACAATGCATAATACCCCCATAGAGAAAGCTTTTTTCTTAAACTTTTTTCTTGTACCTGCGTTGACAAAAACAGCAAACACATGCATAGCGTGTAGCTACGAGTGCACTTGTTCGCATGTGTGGGTGACTCTCATTTGTAGTAACGTCGCGTCACGTAATCTTTGCTGGGGATTTTTAATCTAACCATTAGTGTGTTACAGCTGGAATTGTAATAAGTTTGTTTGGAAAAAGTGGGAAAGATAATTAGCTTTTAAGTTTGTAGCATTGTCATTTTAATTTTTACAAGTTCTAAGCATCGGTATCTTAACTTTTGAATAAGAAAAGAATAATAATTTTGAGATTGTAATCTCTTTAATTCTGATTAATCAAATACATTGAAAATAGACATAGAGTTTGATGTCTTGAAAAATGTAGCACCAAGACTTTATAATGTAGGAATAAGTTTAATGAAGATAACTTAGAACCTTTTTATAGATCAGAAAACTAGTTCTCACTTACATTTAACAGACGAAATCGCCGCGAGGCTCTCATAATTTATTACACTTAATAGCGTCGTGCACTCGGAAATTAATCCAGATATAACTGCAAATTACCAGTTTTTGTAATAAAACGCCATTAATCATTATTCTTGTATAATTTGTACCCCTTGGAAGGGCAGAGTTTTTGCGGCCGCATAAAAGTATTTAAAACTCGCGAGAGGCTTAACAATACGCATTACAAGGTCTTCCGGACGTTTTGTTAGCGCGCCACGATACATAACAAATTACAAGTAAAACCAGACAATTTGTACTGAGCAGTGAGCATTTTATGGCTTTTATTTCCACAGTCATGTTTATTGAGCTAAAATTTGGATACAAAGATTACATAAACGGTAAAGCTGAGAAAATGTTATCAATACTTGATCAGAAGGAACAATTAATGAGAAGGTACGTCACTAGACCATCAGAGATTACAAACAGGGATACTCATTTACTTCAAGCGAGCTTACAAAGCTGCGAACTCGCGCGTTCCATAAAACACGAACGTCAGATGTGTCATATTACTAGCTCACTTGCTCGCGTTTCTAAATTGGCTGGCTAGCAACTTTTAAACTCGCTCAATCTCAGGCGCCATTATAGTTATAAATTTCCAAAACTTGAATTTTATCGAATTGCCAATATTATCTTACAATTATTTTACAATAATGGTGGCTACAGTGTTAAAAAAGCGCATGCACCGTAAGGTTAAGAACAGGTCTCACTGGGGCGACACAAAAACGGCGGTACAGGTCCGGCCCGATCCGGAAATGCCGGCAGCAGGACGCGCGGTCGATGACAGACACGCGTTCTGTCACGTGACTTGTACTGCACTGGTTCCACTGGATGCAAGGATGAGGAATATGTTTGAAAGAGTGAAATGTGCCTGTGAAAGGTCTTTCAGTTATTGAAGACGTGATTTAGATAAATGTTCAAAAATAAACTTAAATTGCATCCGCAATCGTGTATTCGTCGTGTTTGAATCTCATTAAAAACGTAACTAGTTATCTTACTTCTATAAATAATATTTCATTAAAAACCAGTCTTGATTAAAATTATGTAAAACGCTAAACAAACATCAGTAACTCCGTCACGTGTCTGAAAAAACTCAAAATTCAATTAATTCGTTCATATGTTAATTTCGGAGCGCACAATCGGTCTGATTCCGAGGAGCCATTTATGAAATGTCATGCGCAGATATTTAGAAGGGTGGGGTGAGTGTTCAATATGCAAACCGGAGAGTTAAATGTCGAACGTACCTTTGGCAGAAATAATCCACACACATTCAAAATATGCTTTAAAATGGAGAGGAAAACTGGTTTACCCTAATAATAAGTAAGTTTGTGTATATGGCCAACTAGTGTACCAGTTTTTAGACCGCCTCAAGACCTCCGACATAGCCTATCGATTAAAACAACAGGGACAGGCATTTTAAGTACCCTTCGAAGCACGGTAGTTCAGGTCGAAATGCTACTTTCGGCCACCCATCCAAGTCAGGTCCGAGCTGTAGGTTGCTTAACAATCGCAATCATCGGTTAGTCAAACTACGCCACGAACGCTACCCTAATAATAATGTTGTTTTCATCATTGCCTTCTACTCCTATCGTCATATTTTGCTTCAAAACAGCAAACAATCTAGGTCTCTTCTCTTCATAAATCACTCGTGATATTGCCGTAAACCCTCGATATCTAGTCATTATAAAGATAAATAATAGATATACTAGATAGTCTAATCTATGGTCTAATCTTTGATTGCTTAAGACCAAAACAAATGACTGTCGGAGGACTTGGAAAACAAGTGATGTGAAACATAGATTAGGGTTAAAAAGTAGGTTAGTCTTGAGGATATTTTATGAGCTTTTGGCACAGAAGTGTAAAGTCGTTTCTATAGTATTGTACCGGGTCACCGATTCGACCAACAAGGCAGTATTATCAGTGACAACCAATAAAATATCGCTCTGCAAAGCAATGCTGACTCTGCTCGGTATCGGAACTGCATTATAACAAACGGCTTCTTCGTAAATCATCCAACAGGGCCCGTTATCCTCCCACCCACTCAGCTGTAATCCGAAGGTGGCTCCAGGAAACTAATCCAGTTTAATCTGCCCCTCGGAATGGCCGAACTTAGCCTAATTTAATTTCAGAAGGATTTGCCTTATTGCACACTATTGAGAGCTCGATATTGGTTCCATTCGGAGCGCTCCAAATTAAGGTATAACATTACCATAACACGAAGGTTTGGGATAGTTTTAACCGGATTCGGAAAGGAAGTTCGTGTTATTTCTTTATCAGAAATGAGAAAAATTTAGGCCCGATTTTATTTATTATTCTAGAGTGGTCTGCTCTGGTTTGGACTGGCTCGGAAGCGTCTATTTTAATGAATCCAATAGAACATGTAAACGCTGTCTATTTCCAAAGGCCTCCGTCTGGTCTACTTATATTTCCGTCCAAACGGTCGTCTGCAGACGGGAATCGATCCGGTTATCTTAAGAACACCAATCTATTCGACACTCGTCCTATTTGATCTCTCGGGAACATCAATAATTTTATCAGTTAGAGTTCAGAGGCGGGCTTTATCTACAATGTGTAGTGCAGGGCAACTCAATTAATGCTGGGAGGAGCGGTGAGTGGCCACTTCCCTTACATCTCGAGTGGTCCGCGGCTCGAGTCTCCGCGCGCCGACATCTTGCCACCAAATGTTCCACAGGACCCGACCAATGCAAGGACCTGCTCAGACTATCGAACGCCGAATACTAACAAGTACTCCCATCATTCGACCTCCACAGTCGAACGCACAAAAAGCAAACGTTACAAACCCCTCGCTCCAGTCACGGCCCATTGTTTTTAAATTTCATATTTTATGCAACGGAACAGATGCGTCACGATCCTTATGCCATAAACGGAACGCACCCCGCTGATAACCGGCGGTGGCTGACCTCCCTCGCCTCCCCGGAGCTATAACGATATCTACGAGCCCGGGGGAATTCGTTCGGGACACGAAGGGTCTACGTTTAATGGTGCTTCGGCCGAGGGGCACACATCGGCGCCGTAGCCACTTGATATCGATCTCTGCTCCCTCGCGTCTTAAGCAGAATTAGGCCTAGAAATTTATGTTACGAGCTTATGGCCGAGGGCTTGGCACTGGCTGTAAGCTGGGGATTTAACTTTGACAAAGACTAATTTGAGAAACAATTGAAATTGATTGCAATAAATTATTTGACTCTAGAAAAGTGTTATCGAAGATGCTCAACTTCTACTGCATAACATATCAAAAATACTATTACACGAACCATACTTTCATACATATGTTATGCACCATTCTGCCAATAACAATTTGGGATAGCTACGGAATCAAAACAATAACATTTTATATGAAATAGTGCGGGAACATTCCAAAGTTTAGAAGGAAAACAATGCGAGACAGTGAACAGTTGGTGTGAAAGCGACTCGGACCCATCCCCCGCAGACAATACCAAGTTATCGCTCCCACTAAACAAGTTTTCGAGTGGGGATGCCGCTTATCTGTTCAGGCACATGTGAGCCGTGCCTCGGGGCCTTTAAACTAATACCATCGTAAAAAGACCCCTCGCCTCCCGCCGCGCGCAATAAAATAGGCCGTAGAAGGAAATGGGCGTATAAACAGGGAGGTCATGTTTCGCTGGGCGGCGTATAAAAGCTTTTGCCCGATTACTCGGTTGCCTGCCTCGCGTGCGTTCTATTTTCAAACGTGATAATGATAACCGGATAGCAGAGTTGCCAGTGTTCGATACAAAACTAACCCCGTTCGATGGCGCTGGCGGACGCGGGACGCGGCGCGCCTCGATACATTACATTTCACTCGAGATGAGCGGGAGCGCGCCCATTCGGAATAATTAATCAATTAAGCATGTAATTACCTTAATTTCTCGAATGGAAAAAGTTGGATGAATGTCCAAAGTTTGAGGCGTCTGCTCTTTTGTGTCGAACAAAAAGTGGGATGTTAAAAAGTGGCAAAATGTTGCGGGGGGTTGTAGAGCCGCACTCGCTGGCGAGCGACACAAAAACTAATGTAAGCAAGCCGCGCGGCACCCTTGTTTGCCTCCCAGATTACGCGACCTAAAGGATGGGCTGACCACCTCGTAATGCTTGTAAACTGCGCTCTGTTTTTCGTACTTTGCTTACATTACTAAGTCTTCTAAAACATGCAACGAAACTTCTCTTATTTATGCTCTACGTGGACTGTACATTCCAAAGTTAAGAGTCAGTATCATTTGCTCCATTTCAAATTAGGAATTCAGATGAATCCTAGCAATTATTTCTTTAACTACAACGGCTTCCAAATGAAAATTTCAGAGCGGAATGGAACCCATTAGAGCGCGTCAGTGGAAGCGCACAGTAAAAACATAACGTTTCGTTAAAAAACCCACTAGGCCCATTTTGAAACGGCGAGGCCAGTATGTTCTGATTACTTGTAATGGGAGAGATAGGTGAGGCCCCGCAGGGCGTAATAAAGGGGGGTCCATTAGGTGGCCATCGGGCAGGTAACACCCCTACCGCCGGCCCGCTTCTCGACGCCCAATAGGCACTGGAGACAATCGAGTTTTATTAGTATTAATCTCATTCTTTCGTTCCATTTCTGGAGTGAATTCTGCTCGTTATTAAGTAGAATGAGGTTTATTAGTGGAACAAATGGTTTTTAGCAGGAAGGCTTGAAAGCTCTATGTTACCTGACTTGTTGATTATCTCCAAACATTCAAATTAGAGAGGTATGTCTTGAACCTTGTAAAAACCAGCGCAACTTGATCCAACGTCAAGAGATCAACTTTCGAAACGTATTATAGAGTGAGTTTGCATTGTAGGAGCGTGCGGGCGCGCAGGTAGCCGCGCCGCCCGCCCGCCGCCAGCCGCCAGCGCGTCCTGAGTCAATACCTTCCTATCTCTAAAGCACACACATTCTTGCCGTATGACTGAGAACACAGATTTATTTGCGTCTCCACATATATTAGTTGCAAAAGAATTCGTTTTGACAATTTATGCCCAGACATGTCGCTGAGAAATACGACTTATTGTTGCGTTTTTATGATCCGCAAAACTTCTATTTATCGGAACTTGTAAGAGTTAAAATTACATTGAACGGCTGGAGCTCGGCCAATATCTGGAAAGTAAAATAAATCAGTTACATATTTTAACGGACGATTTGGAAGGATTTTTTGGCGCCGCTGGTGTCGTAAACGTCGGCCGGTTCCCGCTCGGACTTGGAAGTTGGTTAATTAGATCAGAGGTCCGCCGAGACCGCCGGGAAATTAATCAAAGGGACGCGAACACCGGACTCGTGTGGAGGCATAATGGCCGGACCGTGGCCGCGCATCAAGTAATCCGGCGGGCGGCGCGTCCGAAAGCATCACGTACGGGAGGAATTAGTTGCGACCGCCGTCGGCACGTATCTCTGTTTGTTTTATAGATTTTCATTAGTTCTCCAACTCGATAAGAGTTCGAGCGCGTCACGAGGCTAGCCGCCCCTCGGCCGCCGCCGCACTAATCTAAACTAAACGGCGCGGATCGAATGCGACACACGCGGTACCCTTCCCGGCACCGGCGCTCCGCATCAAACGCACATTTCAATGTTTTACGACAAAGCCAATTTTTGAAGAGCTCCCCACCTCTTTAAATCTGATATTCGCGGGGTGTCTGGTGGGGTGGCGTGGGGAATATCTCAGTTCCAAGTGTAATGGACATGTTTTATAACACAACCCCCCCGCATTAAGGCACGGGCCGCGTATAAAACGCGTAATAGAATTTCAGTGATGACGAGCACCACCCCTGATGGCGTTCCTCTTTACTGCCCATCTAACGACGCGCCGCACGCATGCGCCGCCGCAGCCATCCCGGGTTATGTCAATGCTCATCGCCCATACGTGACAATGGCAACACACCCATATGAATATCATTTTCTCACGATTTGAACGTGTAATTTCAGTAATGGCCATTGAAAATAAAATGTAAAGGCATGAAGGAGAATGTGAACATAACAATTTGGGATGATCGGGTGACTGCGACGTGAAATTTGAACGCTTATTATTCGAATGTCGTCAATTGTATTTTTAACGATGGCAACATTCTATACAATTTAATTCGAACGTAGTCGAATGAACGCTTAGCACAAATTATAGAGTGGAGAGCGAGTTTGAAGGAAAAAAGTAGAGTTTTCAAAGTTTCCGAGGCGTCATGTCCAAACAGCCAATGGCGTGGGGCGGAGCTGGCGCCCTCATTGTTATCCAATTACGGCCTCCCGCGCGATAATACGCGGCGAATTCAAATTAGGTGCGGGGAGAGCGGTCGCCGACCCCGGCTGATCAATCGCTGGACCACGCGCCTCCCCTCACTCACTCTAGAGTCCCATATCACTGCCAAAGAGTATAGAGGCTACCAAAGAGTGTAGAGCTTACTATAGAGTATAGAGTCCGTGCTAAAGAGTGTAGAGCATGAGTCCCGTTGCCGAGAAGTTCTATGAAACCTTTAGTTACGATGTAAGTAGTAACTATTCTTCTTTTTTTTTTAAAAGAATCAGAAAGTATGACTGATATTTGTTATATTATCTACCTATGAAAGACATCAACGCGCTTAACCATGCCGGATACGTAATTAGATAGAATAACAATATTTTTTTATAAAATGTATAAGTACTCGAACATACTCGAAAATGAAATTTATCGTTTCGTTACAGTTTTGACGTGTTTGAATAGATAGATAGACACTTACACTATTTGATATTATTATTTTTTTATTAGAATCTAAATACCTGTTATAACGATCATTTAAAGACCCCGCGATACTCAGAGACGATTAACTGTACCTGATAAAATGTAATTGACATAATTTTTCATACATTACATGTTAAAAAACACTCATTAATATAAGGCATTAAGGAAGTACCTCCATTAATGAAATATTTGACGACTCTGAGTGAGGCAGTAAGAGTTATATCTGAGTAGAACAACAGGCAATATCGCACATAGATGCAACAATAGTGAAACCGGTATAAGCATCACACAATGTTGGCGTCACATCTTAATCGAGTTGCGTGCGGGAATCGGAATATCGATTATATATTTGAATCAGATTTGCGTGCACTGCGCCGACATCCTGCCGATAAATTATTTAAAGTTTCGATTCACTCGTGCCAGTAATTGCTGGTGTTGCCACTAAATAAAACAACCAACTTAATGGTTATTCCTGGGTTTTCGTTTATTTATTAATTTTGATTGGATTTGTACTGTACAGTAGCTGAAGTTCATAATAATGTTTTTCTGTGTACTAAGTCTGTACTTTAGATGGTAGATGGATTTTATAGTTTGAATATAAAGTCCTTGAGACTGTGTTCTATGATTGACACTGAATATTTTTACCAAAATAGTATTTGGTTATGATCGGACGCCTGAAACTTCGAATGCTTTTTACTCTGTATGCTGTGATGAACGCAACAATGTAAAAATATAGTAGTTAGCCCCGGACGACAACATCTGAACCCTAATTAAGTACCACAGCTAACGGAAAATCTTGCTCTAGGAAGATAGATATTCTTTATCCGAATTAAACTGATCCAAGTGACCACACTAACGCCTGCACTCAGAGATAGCACTGCATCTTCACATGTAATGTATGAAAAATTACGTCAAATATAGTATCGGTTTTAATGACGTCTCTGAGTACGACGGTAAGCGAAGACAATAGTCTTACTTGTAATACATAAGTCTGCAGTACGGTCTCACAGACCGTTAACTCAAACTTATTTCCCATCTGAAAGAGTTTGACCATTCCGTCGCGGGTCGGTTAAGTCGTGACTTGAGATGACCGCGGTCCCACGGCGATCCGACGTTACCTGTGGTTTACATTAATATCGAATTAACTGCCTCTTCCTGTATGCATCTATTATAAGTTATCTAATATGAGTCGTGACTGGCCTGTGATCTAGTTTGGAAGGTTAATTTGTAAGAATTTTAAGCAAAAAACTGACGATTATACTCTATAATTTCTTACAAGAGAAAAATGTCGATTTAACAGCAAAAGATTCCTTCTGAAGAGAAAAAAGGTTTAATGGTTTAATTCCATTGTCAACCTATCACTGAACCCTTTATCTACAGCGAAGAAGTTGTCTTTGGATTAAAAATGAGGGTGCCAGGGTGCATACGATGCCGGTGACGACTACCGAAATAACACATATCCAATTTTTTTTCACCTCAACTCTATATTGACTAACTTGCTCTTATCAATTTTATTTAAAGAATAGCTCACTTTCTTGTAATTCAGTTACTTAAACAAGTTTTTACGATTTTTCTCAAATGTCCTGTCTGTTTTGTTAATGGAAATATTTCCGAACACATTTTAATGATACTTTTAATTCTTTTCAGGTACGTAACAACAATGGTCAACTACAGTGTTCGGTGAAGTTATTAGTTAATTACATTTTTATTGTTCCATTCAAGAGTTACATTTTAATGTGAATACAGCCTTCAGCTAAAAACTTTTAATTCTAAAATGAAGTCTGGTTAGTATTTGGTCGGCTCCAAGAACATATTATTTTCGAAATTTCTGGAAACGGCTCTTAGTAAGAACTATTTAGAAAATGCAGAGAGATCTCCTTGCCTAAGGCGTTAGGGCAACGTCCGCCATTTTGTTGAAATTAAACAAAAAAAATAATAGCCACTAGCAGATTACAACAAAAAATTGATGCTTTCAAACTGGCCAACGGAAAAAAATAACTACCTGCCCGGAAACGGGTCCTTTGGCCCATCCCCGAGTTTGCCGCATTGAGACCACTTGTGGCCAATAAATTCGTATCATTTTCTTCAAGACTAATGTGGGGTCATTTACATGTAGGTGCGTTCGCCGACTGTTAATGCCTTGATGCATGCCATCGTGCGTCTCGAAAAAAACAAGTGACTGCGACATCTGTCATACGGGCACATGACAACCGTGCGGTAACGAGTGTTATAAATAAAAACGGCTAATGCACTCTATATACAATCCCTGAATGAACGAGTTCAACGTATTGTTAAATAAAACCTTTTGTTTATTATAATGTGATGCGTAAACGGACAAAGGTCTGTCCGTTTTAACATATAAATGCCTCAAACACATTTATAACTTACTAGCCACAAGTACAATCCTTTATTAAGACACACAATTTAAAGCCGAACAATTAAAATTCCTGCATACAGTGATAAAATCAGCGCCATTTTCAAATTAACCTGCCAATGTCAAAATTGACAGTTAGTGAAAAGGGCTGATTTGACCGATCGTAGAATGAGTAGAATCGTTTAAACAAAGAACGTTAACCCGCACATGCGAAGTGTTAATAGATTTCCGGCATCTGGTGCGGGACAGGTGCGAGCCGGCGACGCGTCCGACGCGATCGGACGATACCACCGGCACGCCCCGCCGATATCGACTATCTGTCTATTTTAATCTTTACAATTTTCATTTTATTTAAATAATACATTGTATTTGAATTGAAAGTAATGTAAGTATGTAAAGTATTGGAAATTTATGTTAGGGGTTATGGATCGAGTTTCAGAACCAGTTCTATAGATTGCTTTTTAGTACACGTCAAATGCAGCACAGATAATATTGGTTTATTTATGATAAGACTATATTTTGTATGCACCTTACACAAACCTATGCTTCCTTCTTGGAGTGTTTCTCAGTACATTTACTTCGATTATTACACAAAAAAGATATACGTATTGAAATCAACGATTTGGCATTACACTGCATATTTGAATATCAACATTACTACATATCAATATTGTACAATGTGTTCATTATCGTGGTAGTTTAAATAGTGTAGTATCAATATCTTTGATATGTATCGCCTGTTATAGTAACATGATTATTTGATTGGATTCAGTTCAATCATATCTTTAATATTAATTATTAAATACGTTGGTATTACTAATTATTAAAAGCTTAAAAGTGTGCGGGGATAGCTTTAAAAGCCATTCCAATGTCAATAAAAATTTCATTTAATAATATGTAATTAATTCCATAACCTAATCTTTAAGGAATATCCCTAAACTCCCACGGGAACTTGATTAAACGGATCAAAACCGCTGGCTCGTTATTTATAGTTAAATGATCATGATAAGTGGTCCAAAACCACGCAATACCAATTTATCTGAACCATTACAATAATATCAATAGAATAGTCAGCTACAAACTTGCCAACAATTAATCACAAGATTTATTCAGCGCGAGAAATATAATTATTGCCACTGGAAACTATCGCAACTCCAGATAAATATAGTTTAATTAAACTAATGATTAAATAGAACCGTTTTTGTTCAATGGTAGAAGTGGCTGTTTGGATGACGTTACAATAATATTTGTTTTTTTTTTCTGATAATGCAAGGAGTATTTTGTCGTTCTATTTTTAAATTATTATTTTTGTGTAGCATACACTAGTTATTTTTTTTATTTTATTTGATAGAGTTACAGTCTGTATTGACAATAAGGAATCTATTCTATATTCTCGTTTCGGTTTGCTAGCTTTATGTTATTAATAGTTAAACATATAAGTAACATAACAAGTATAGCTAGAACAAGAACTAGTTAGTCTTATAGTTTGATTCGATCACCGCATTATTCAGGATATTTTACATATACCTACAGCGAAATATTAAGTAGAGAAGTCAATCGCGTAAAACAGAATCAAAGAGCATTTTATTTACACAGACATTGTTATGACTCGGATATGAAGTGACGTATTGAGATTCCATTTCGTACATAGACATTATGTAAAGGACAAGACTCCGGTTAAGGTCACAAAAATGTAACATTCACGCTCACAGAGCCGCTCTGTACATAGGCACGCACACTAGCGCGCAACGTGACGACACGCCGCGTGACGTCACGCGCGCACGCGAACACACCCACACAGCGACACGTGCTAGATATACAGTGACGTGTACTAGGGATGGACTTGAATCAGTTTGATACGGAATTTGTAGGAATTTGAATGGAAATATACGGAATAGGTTTTAATTTGAGTGTTAATAATTGTATTTAATGTTGTTTTGACTATAATTTTATTGGTGGTTTCAGGTTAGTGTTTGTTTGAAATTGCTATGCGATATTTATCTATCAATGAGCTGTAATATGTTACATTTTAATGAGCTATAAACAATAACACCTATATTTGTCCACGTTGATAACATTATATTATATAATGGTTATTGTTCAAAAACAACATTTTATTAATCTATAATGAAAAAAATAAAGCAGTAAAAATCCGTACAATACAAAAACGAATTCCGTATTTCCGTACGACATCGACCGCTCCCACCCCACGCGCTCACTAATCGGTGCTCAGCGCACACTGGTGCGGATGTAAACAAAAGTGACGTAAAGACGTGACTCACACAGAGACTGCGCCGTCTCGACGCGACACACACAGACAATGATTAATGTAAACAGACCGGTTCGTAGACGCCACACCAACACATTCCGCGCCACAAAAGTGGGCCATCTGCCTCAACCTTACTCGAACAACTCATCTACGCTATTCGTACCGTACGCGACGCCATACTGTCACTATGAAAACAGTTACACTAATAACCATGTATCGAGTCCACGCGTAATCGAAAAGTAATTATAATTTTTATTGAATAAGTTTATTTTTATGTTAGTGAGGATGGAATTCAAATGGTATTGGAAGTGGACTTGAGAAGTCTCAAAGTATAAGTGCAGAGTCCTCAAGAAACGTTTACATAAAACCGCAACAATGAAATAGAAATAGACATTCTCTGTAGTTACCTTTAAAAGGCTGTAAATTTTAATAACAAAGAACAATAAAAGCCTACCAATTCTACAGATAGCAAAATAAAACAAAAAAGTCACAATACAGAGCACGAAAAATTATAACCGGCTGAATGTGAAACAAGTAGAGTCGTAAATAAAAGCGAATAGCGCGCAGCCCGACGCGTACTGTTATTGCTCGAAAATTTATAGCATTTACCCAAAAATTACCAGTTCCAGCCAGTTTATGACGCACCGAACTCAGCCCTGCCTAATATACAGTAGTTGTTAAGTAAAATGCTCCCTTTTCTCTTATTGCTATAATCAAAATTGAAATATTTCAACATAAAATATAAGATTTCATGCCCGAAACCAACTCAAACCATTATCATATAAAATAAAAATGATACAATGAAATTCGCCGTTACGCAGTTCCATTCTGTGTCCGTTTTCTCTATCTACATAATGTTCTGATTATGTTGAAATTCGTTTCGTAACACTACAAAATTCCGTTTATGGAAGTTACCTATCTACAAGTTTAAGTATACCGTGGAACCGAGAACCCTTTGAGAATTATGAGCGCCCGGTCCATAAACTATAAATCGCCGTTGATACATTGATGGGTTTCTTTTAAAAACCCGCATAAAACGTTGAAACCTAAAAATAAGACACCGTGAAAGCTGTCCATAATGATAAGTGGCAAATCTAACAACTTTCTAAAACATCAAACACCCTAAATTATGAATGTGAACATCTCTATAGCCTCTCTCTCGCTAATCAAAACGTCGACGTGAACACCCGGGGACTGGTTGTGATCGGCTAGTTCAAAGTTGGGAGGAATATTAAAAAATAATGTTACGGCCGGGGCGGGTGGCGGGCCGACTTCAATCAAAACGAAAATCTTATAAAATTTAACGTGAAACATAAAACGGATCAGAAGTCCCCTCGAAATCTAATTTCGAATTTGTCTAGGTGATCTTTGTTGGCTAAGTTATTGTGGCGGCGGTAATATGAAACTGAGTGTATACGAGTGGTATTGTTTAGTGCTCGGCTCGGTGTGCGCTGTGCCTGATGTAATCCGACCCGGTTAACAATCCGGGTCAATAGCGGGGTCAAGGCGTCTATTGTGATACCTTCACGGTGAGCCGACTCTAATAGATCGACAATTATGTAATTACAACCGTCATTGTCCAACTCGGGATCACGCACGTGCGAATATCACGGGCCGTTCTCTTTCCAAATGACACCAAGAATGCGGTTACTAACCAACACTTTAAATCTCAGTATTTATAACCTGACTCTTAACCAAATTTCTTATTTGTCCGCATTTTTTCCATTACATAACTAAACTAAGGTCTCACTTCAGTTTTCTAATTTAGCCGTTTATATACAGACACGTTCGAATAACAAAGTAAACGAGTAATAACTAGCGATAGTTTATCATGGCACAACTATGTACATGCGTAGATAAATCATGTATAGTGGCAGCGTGGATCGTGAGAAAACTAATCTACGGGGTGATACGGACGTCCGTAATCGATGCGGTACGGACGGCCGGACGGGCGAGCGCAGCACTAATACGGGTACGGGACGTGCCGCCGCGCAGGTCCGCCGAATGAGCGCTCGTGACACGTTCCTAATTCAAATTATGATCTCGATTGCATTTCGTATACCTGTGTTCATGCGTTGGTTAAGTTTTATATTTATTATGTATCAATGTATCTGCCATGGATGCAGCATTTATTATTTTATGCATTATTTAGGAGGAAATAATCAATAACAGTCATAATAATCAACAATATTAGATGCCCAAATCAAGTACCAACTGTTTACGTCTAATTTTTTTCTCGTGTTTCAAGTTCCGCTGGGATTTTTAGGATAAAAAGTCGCTTGCTTGTAGCGTACGTGTATTTTGAAAGTTCCACGGTTCCACCTGGGTTTATCTATACCAAAAATCAGAACCTTCGATGATAAATCGAAGCCAATGTAGTTATAACCGGTTTATAATAAATATTAATGGATAAATGTTTTTATTTTGAGTACGATTAATTAGATTGAGTTGAATTTGCTAAATCATAAATCAAAGAATCAAGAGCGGTGTATCGGTGAGGTGACCCCGCGGCGACGCGATACACAGGCGAGCGGAAAAGAGACGCACGAGTAATTTAATCGCCATTTCACGCCGACAAAATCGTAAAAATTAAAATATTATTTACGACGTTTACGCCAAAATAACTAATATTATTTAATACGCCTAACTTTGCAATATTAATTTAACCCGTTAACAAACCGTTGCTAATATTCGATTCTCGATATTTGATTCTCTAAACAGCGGCGGGTAGTGATTGTAGTGCCGATACCTGCTGATTACTCGCTCGAATAAATCGGAATCAAACCGAATGCTCTGATAAGCGGCGCGGGCACTCGGCAGGCACTCGTAATAGGATTGGCCCAGAAAACCAGCTGTGCCAACAAGCAACCTTTTTACCAAGTTTTTTTCTTTTCAAAAAACCTTCACGACTAAAAACTCCTTTGTCAATAAATTCTGGACCCTACGCCGTTGAGATAGAACCAAGAAATCGGGCCCTATTGTTGGAATTGGTTTTCAATTTCTTTTTTGCCGCGGAACAATGAAAATATTCGCCATTTTGTTGGGCCGTTGCGATTTTAAGCGTATCATTGATTGTTCGATGTTTAGAAATCGATTTTTTAGATAATTGAAATTGCTTTAATTTTTTACTTTATTGTTGAACCGCATTTAGACTGTGAAGTTTATGAGATTATCTCCATCAGATGATTACTTAGTTTAACTGCTCTCTTTAATATCCTCGTATATATATATATATATATATATATATATATACTAATTTATAATGGTATTTTTGGTCTATTATTGTATGTACCTACTACTGCAATGCAAGGGTTTCTCACTCGACCATGTTTCAAAAGTGAATTGGAACAAGCTCGACCCAGGAACTGAACCTAAAGCCTCGATCCGATCGGCAGGCGGATTCACACACCACCTGTAAACGAAAATAAATAAACCTTTGTTTGCATTCGCACATTAATTTAATGAAACCAATCTATACAACAAGGCCTATTCAATCTAAAAGTACATTATCTAGGTTATTTCTTGTGCGTTAAAAAGTGTACTGAAAAAATAAATTAGTTCAATGCGTTCCAAAGCTTGACGAATTGGAATCGATTGCTTTTGACGGAATTGTGGTATGACGAAACGAGAAGTGGGGTGCTGCACTAGTGTGTACCAATCGGTGTACTATTGTACCGAATACCGAATACCGAATGACTGAACGCACTATAAGTACGAAATCTTTTCGTGTCCGTGGGAACGTGTAATGAGACGTCACCTTTTATTGAATTCAATTGCGTTTATTGAAAGGAATAGCAAATTTAGTGGGAATGTTTAAGGGTTTAGTGTTGCGAACAACAATTTAATTGGTTCTTATGTCAGAGGCCTTTGGCGGCTTAATAACTCTGACTCCAGGATTGGCCGGGTTGACCATCCACTCGGTGAAGAAGAAGACTCTTACTTATTGGTTAAAGTTGAAATGTGTAAAATTAAAATTAATTATGCTTCACTACATAATATTATAAAACAAAGTCCCCGGCCGCGTCTGTCTGTCTGTCTGTTCGCGATAAACGCAAATACACTTCATGGATTTTGATGTGGTTTTTTTTTATAGATAGAATGATTCAAGAGGAAGATTTATATGTATAAAAATTCCCGAAATTCCCACGGGAACGGGCACAATGGAAGCTACTCTTTGACGTTAAATTCCTGAACCGATTTATCAAAATCTATTGGTAGGTGGTATGCTATTAATACTATTTTGTCATAGCAATAAAGCACAAGTAAAAACAGCAAACCACGGAAGTAGGAAATATTTAGGACTACAATTATAGTTGTATTAACATAATTGAAACAATTAAGGTAAAGTCACCTAATTCCGTGGTATTTTCAACATAACAAGGAAAGACATAATATATGAAGTATTGACTGTAACTTAACAGTGCTTTATCTGGTGTCATTAAAAACGGTATTCTTTTGACTACCAAACTAAATTAAAGTTAAATCTATTTTAAATTGATTTATAGTTTAAAAAAAAATATAATGAAGTAAGTCCGAAGCACCTAATTCCGCGTTAAAAATCTTAATTCCGCGGCATGTGGTTCCTAAATCCGAGTATAAAAATGTAAAGGGAATATTTTAGTATCACATAATTTACTAATTCGATACACAGACAAAAAGTGTTTTTAGCTATTGTTTATCTGAACAAATTGTTAAACATAAAAAAGAACACCCTGTGATTTTCTTATATTATACCGCGGAATTAGGTGCTCATACAACCCAATCCCGTTGCAGTCAGTTACATAGTGCAACGGAATTGGATTTCAAACTTTGAAAACACTATTCCTATTTCCGAGTGTTAAATAAATATATTTTTTAAATATGTTTCATACAGATAAATTTTTATTTATAATATATTTTTAATCATCTACAAAATTGCATTCATTTACACAGGCAATTTGTAATTAAATTAATATTACCTGCATCAGTTCTCCATACAACAAATTAACAAAACTCGTAAAAAGAATATCGATTTAACATTTTTTATTGTTCAAATTAAACTAAAAGTATACCACGGAATTAGTTTCAAGTACCAACTGACTTTTTTGCTTTAAGTACTTTT
Source organism: Cyclophora albipunctata (assembly GCA_963082685.1). NCBI lineage: Eukaryota > Metazoa > Arthropoda > Insecta > Lepidoptera > Geometridae > Cyclophora > Cyclophora albipunctata. Next base: position 10,017,723 of record OY720127.1, read on the forward strand.
AAAAGTAAAAACTACTCTTTTATAACCAACACAAAAAAACAAGAAACAAAACCAAGCTTATGAGTTTGCTATTCCGTGGTAATACAACGGAATTGGGAACCGACTAAAAATTTTGGAACCTAATGCCACGTTATTTTAAAATCAAATTTTAAGCTTAATTTATTAAGAAAATAATAGAAAAAGTTAGTACTTACCCATAAAAAATAAAGTCTCGAGCAAGTGGACCACAAATAACTAGTCACCACATAGAAAAACAGTATTAAAAACACTATTTAAAAAACCTAAACATTTACTTGCAAAGGGTTACTATTGTATGAAGCGTGCGCTTCGACCACCCGTTGACGCAATACTGACCTTTTATTGTGTCTTTTTAATACATTTGTGTTATTTTTCTATATTTTTAATACGTAAAAATATACACTGGATTCAATAAAAATATTTGCATTAAGATACAACAAAGACATAATTAGGAAATTGGGATTTTCTAAATACCGCGGAATTAAGTGCCAATTTTAGAACCCCACGGAATTGGGTGACTTTACCTTATATTGAAATTAAGCGATTCCGATTTTAGTCTGACAAACCCGTTGGCACAGTGGCAGAGCGCTTACTGTACCGGGCGTTACGGCTTCGATTCCCGCCCGGAGTCAACAATATGTGAAGACATTTGTTGGCGACGACGAGACGTGTGGGTGTCAATTATATCCTACTTATAATATTTAAAAACTTTGTGAGGATGGGTGTATGGATGGTATGGATGTATGTTTGTTACTCGTTCACGCAAAAACTACTGAACGGATTTGGATGAAACTTTACAGTAATATACACAGGTTATACATCAGAATAACATATGGGATACATTGTATCCCAAAATTCCCGCGGGAACGGGTAAAACGCGGGTAGAACCGCGGGGCGCGACTTGTATGCATATGCTATGCATATAGTAATTGTGTATTTATATGTAGTATCAGTTAGTTAGAATCCATAATACAAGCTTATAGTTTAGTTTGGGTCTAATTAACCGCGAGTGAATTTGTCCGGGTGTATTTATTTATTATGTTTATATTATTAGTACTCCACCCAATTACCGACACTATAAAGTGATTCAGTGTTTTACAGCCTCTAATTAAAGCTAGTTTTAGTGCCGACAGGAAGCTAAGTATATTAAAACGACAGTTAATTCTCAATTTGTATACTTCCGCGTTAACTTCACCCGATAATTTTACGATGTTTTACAAACTGGGAGGTGTTTGCAAAATATTGATTAAGAGATTTCAGTCACGATTTATAAAATAAAAGGAAACCTTTCAGCGGTGGCCTTCTTTTCCGTTTATTCTATAGATAGAGATAGATCTGTGAATAGCATGGAATCGAAAATGACAAACAATATTGTTAACACATCAAGTTTTTTTGAAACGTATTTTTGGAATTATTGAGCTTATTTTGTAGCAAAAGCAAGAAGATTCATTTAAAATGTATAATCTACTAACATCTTTCATAATCTATTGATATTCTTCTTCTTCATCGAGTGGATGGTCAACCTGACCAATCCTGGTGTCAGAGTTATCTATTGATATTCTTCTTCTTCTTCATCGAGTGGATGGTCAACCTGACCAATCCTGGTGTCAGAGTTATCTATTGATATTCTTCTTCTTCATCGAGTGGATGGTCAACCTGACCAATCCTGGTGTCAGAGTTATCTATTGATATTCTTCTTCTTCATCGAGTGGATGGTCAACCTGACCAATCCTGGTGTCAGAGTTATCTATTGATATTGAAACTTGAACTTGTCCTTGTGGGCTCCTTACGTCAAGGCAAACTTAGATTGCGTTTCACCGGAGCCGTGATTGGTGTAAAACACCACGAAATAGAGAAGCTTGGTGGATACCACTACGTAATAGGAAGCACTAAGATCTTCCGTAGATTTTACCATGGTTATGTTAAGTTCTATATGATCTGATTGTCTTGTGGAGTATTCTTCTGTGTAAATTGACGGTGTACCCCAAGGTTCCACTTTAAACTCTAAGGCTGTTATTCATTAATACTTATTAAAAGCATTTTAGCTATCAAATAGTTTATCCCTTTCCTACCTGTCCTATCCAAAGAGCAAAAGAGATAAAAGCTTTTAATAATGTTTTAGCCATAGATCTTTTATGAATAAGGCGATGCATATTATTTATGATCACTTTACTGTGGTGTACCTCAAGGCAACCTTTTGGCTCCTTATCTTTACTTATCTGGTGGTGTTGTGTTCCAGGGTTTCACCTGAGCGGAGTGGTGCGCGCGCCGGCCGCCGTGCCGCCCTGCCCGGAGCCCGAGCGCCTGTACAGGGTCACCGTCTCCTTCGACAGGTAAGGGTTGCGAATCATGATACCATGGACTAATACGTATATGTCAGTTTATGGCTAGTCTATAGTATATGTATATAATAAAGCCGTAGAGTTTGATATCTTGTTTTATTGTATGTATGTTTGAAAGGGACAATCTTAGGAATTACGACTCTGACTGATTCACGGTAGCGTTCAGATTGATATAGTAAGTTGTGACCGATGCACGTTGATTAATATTCACAATGATTTCATCTCACATTAAATTACCTCAACAGCATTAAGCGAATGTACGAAACTAGCTTGCGAATTCTCTATCTAACAATAAACTCACTTAATTTAGTTAATATCAGTTGGACAATTTTATATTTATTTATTTATATGTAGCCTGGTGTGTTCCACTGCTGGGCAAAGGCTTCTGCACTCTCTTTCCACACCTCTCTGCTAAGTGCTAGTCAGGGCCAGTGTTTCCGGAAAGGGTCTAGCTCATCGCGCCATTGCCGTCTTGGTCTGCCGCGCTGTGGCTGGGCATTGCGGGGAATCCATTCGGATGTCGTTTTGACCCAAAAATCGTCGGACATGTGACAGACAAATTAATAATAGATATTGAGGTTCACAATTCTATTGTATAAGTAAACTAAATTATAATATGATAGTAAATGTTTATTTAGGTTATCCAAGACCGCAAATATATTATTAACCTATAAGTATACTTAATTATGTTGATTGATGAGGATGTCCAACTTGAAGGCACGAAAGGTGAAGAGTTGTATGATTGAAGATCGATGGTCGCATCAATCAATCATTTATTCACTAATGACCGTCTTGTCATAATTAGATGCGGCATTTGTCATATACTGACTACACTATACCAAAGAGTAGTATTTTTCTCAATTAACCTTAAATTAATGAAGAGTAGTGGAATGCTGTATTCTAGGTATAAAATTTAGTAACTTAGTTGGGAAAACCGGCACACATTATAAACTGGAATAAAATATGTCACTCAGAAGGCTGTCACAGTAAAATGGAACTGGGCTGGCCATGTCTGCCGCATGTCCGACGATCTCTCCAAAACGACATCTGAAAGGATTCCCAATACCCCGCGACAGCGCGGCTGACCAAGACGGCGATGGCGTAACTATGTAGACTATTTCCTTTCGGAAGGACTGGCTCTACCTAGTACTAAACAGAGAAATGTGGAGATCAGAGAAGCTTTTGTCCATCAGTGGGATACACCAGGCTAAGAATAAATAAATAACCTGTAATGTTCCACTCTTGCATCTGCGGTAATAATCTTCCTCAACATCCAAGCATGTGCCTCTTCCTGTTAAGGGCTCGATTAGGCCAAAGCTTGACGAAACTGACAAGATCGTTCCGCCATCTCTTTAAGGTCCGCCTTTTGCTAGCATAGTATTTACGACATTTAAAAAAATCGTAATTAGTTCGAATCCCAGTAGCGGAACAAACAAATTGCTTTCTTTACAAAACAACAAAGGGTAAATTTTGTAATAAAAGGGGTGGCCAGCCATCCCGGGCCATTGTCATCGGTCGGGACTTTTATTGGCGAGGGCGATGTACCGACATAATGCCTCTTTTTACGAAACTTTGTCACCTCCACGATTGTCTCAGCTCACCTCCTTGGTTCGATGTTTTGTACGTTGTAGACTGCTAAATGGGGAAGAATTGAAATGTTTTTTTAGGTTGAAACTATTTTCATATTTTAGTAGAGAAGTGCTCATTTGTTTTATTCATAGTTAGTGAATACTTTTACTGCCTGTTTAGGTAACATGATTTTATAATTTTGTTTGTTCGATATTTTTACAATCTACCAGGAAAATGATAACCGCTTCACTGTCCCAACTTTTTCCTGCATCATTGTCAAAGGTCATGGAATATTGTTGAGTTATTTTTACCTACATTGTCTGGGGTCAGCGATAATGGTTTTATTTAAATACTGAGCACTTTTCCTTTCCTCTTTCTTCACATATCACTACATAGTATAAAATAAAGTCGTCTCTGTTTCGTGTCTGTTTGTCTGTTTGTCTGTATGCTAAAATTACGCAACGGATTTTGATGCGGTTTTTTGTAATAGGTAGAGTGATTCAAGAGGAAGGTTTTTACGTAAAAAAAATCCCGAAATTCCCACGGGAACGGGCACAACGCGGGTAAAACCGCGGGGCGCTGCTAGTTATCTATAAAAAAAACATTGTCAACTATATTATTGTATCATATTCTACAAACTTTTCTTAAATGTAGGTATTCATTAGTTGTATAATGAATGAGTGTAGGAAGGAAATATAGTATATGGGTCGAAACTTCATACAGTGAGAATCCTAAGCACTAATACATAAATAGAAAATGTTCTGAAGAACATTGATAATTATGATAGAGCATTATAATGGTATTCCACTAAAATAACGACGGTTTTTCTAACTTGTATTCAGGCTAAATGAAACGGGTCTGTACTGTATCGCGTAAGATAATATAAAATACGACGATTCGAGCAAATCACACCGCTCGTGGTCCCGGGATGACTCACATCCCGAGTATCACAACAAATACTTTATAATATCTAACGCGATACAGACCCGTTTCATTTAGTATAATGAGTGCAAATTGTGTGAGTTTAAAAAACATGTATCCAGGCGCCATTTTTTGACAAGTGGAATATGCGAAGAAGCCATGAGCCACGTTCCATCCCGGGGGTCAGTGATTCGATTCTGGATGTGCAACAATGAATTTTGCTTAATGTAAAATTGATGGAACCACAACAATATTCAGAGCTGTCTCGTAACAACATGGTTCCTTTGATAAATGGCCATCAGGGTCATGTCTCCTAAAAATCCCACTACCTTACCCTGACTCTGGTCAAGCTTTAATCAAAATTCTAGATCTGTCACTGATTGTATGCCTAGACAATCCTGGGTCCACCACTGATAGTCTGTTTGTCTCAGATGCAAGATCACGGGCGTGACATGCAGCTGCGACGCGCGCGACATCTTCTGGTGCCAGCACGTGGTGGCGCTGGCGCTGTACCGCATCCGGAACGCAGACACCGTCCGGCTCAGAGTGCCTATATCAGGTAACTAGCACGACTCTGTAGAACATGTCAACCTAGCATCTACATACTCTGTTCATACACAGATTTAGTTTCGTATGTTGGGACGTCGATTCCGCCTCATGTCTATTGATCAATTTTAAACACCTTGCATCTTGCAAAGGTATTGCTGTAAAATTACTGGTCGTAAAAATTTGATTCATTTCTTTGGCGGGTTTCAATGAAATTTAGGGAAATAATATAAATGACAATACATTTAGCATCAATAACATTTCTCATTAAACCCGTTCCTAAACTTTTGTCCAAACACAAATAAATCATCAACAGGTACAGTTCACGTAAACCATTCATCAGAATCATACTTCTTTACTTCTGAAACCGTCCTAAAACCTTCTCCTATTCCAGAAACGCTTCTCCAAATGGACCGTCAGCAGCTGCAGAAGTTCGTCCAGTACCTGATCGCGGAGCACCACACCGAGGTGCTGCCCACGGCTCAGAAGCTGGCGGACGAGGTGCTGCAGGCGCGGTCGGCCATCAACAGGATCTGCGGCGCGCCCGACCCCACCGCCGGCCCGCCGCCCGACGCGCACCACGCCTGGCACCTGGATGAGCAACAAGTATGTGGCTGATGAGGTCTAATCGATTGAGCAACTAGTAGTTGAAGCGGTAGTCGTAGACTGTAGTGAAGTAGAGAAAATATGTCAGACAGTCAGTTGAGACATGTCAGTTTTACAGAAAACTGTTTGTTTGTTTTCTGCAGCCATGATGTTGCAGCTATGTTTTTAACATAAAATTTTAGAAAAAATGTATGTGCAAATACAGTAGCAAGTAGCAGCTGCCCACAGAAGTATTTAACTAATATCATCCATTCTTTTTCAGGTCTGCGAGCAAGTCCGAGCATATCTATTACAGGGAACTTATTACAATGCAAATAAGCAACTTAATTCGTTATTTTCTAAGGTAAGCACAGCGCCTTCCATGGGGCCGTTCATAAAATACGTTCGCCTACAAGGGGGGGAGGGGGTTTGCTGAGTGTGACAAGATGCGACAAGGACAAGGAGGGACGGGGGGGTCTACGACAACGTGATGTTCGTGAAGAATGGATAGATGTAGACGATAAGTAGAGGGTAGTTTTGAAGATAAAGAAGAAGAAGAAGAAGATGTTGCAATACCAATCATGGATATTTCATCGCATTTGCAGAATCTTTGGACTTTTGATACATAGAATTATTATTTATTTGTTCGTAATAAAAGATTTTTATTAATTTATTCAAATTTTATTATAAAACCTAAATAAATATTTCTAATTCTTAAAATTTGTGTATTAGCCATGTAAATTTATTATATTCAGGGGGGGGGGGGGTGTTAGTTTTTGTGACGAAATATTTACATGGGGGTCACAGAAAGTGTGACAAATCGTGACAATAGGGGGGAGGGGGTGAAAAAAAGTTGATTATAGCGTGACGTATTTTATGAACGGCCCCCATGATCTCTCCCTCTTTTTCTTCTATATCAACTTTCTACCACTAACCTAAATTCCACCACCAGGTACGAGAAATGCTTAGAGCGCAAGACTCGAACGGTCCAAGGATGCTGATGTTGATGACGGAACAGTTCCTGTCGGACCCTCGACTGCTGCTGTGGAGGAACCAGAACACGCCGATGACGGAGAAGTGCCGCCAGCTGTGGGAGCAGCTGGGCGCGTTGTGGGTCAGCATCGTGCTGGACCCCGGCAGCAACAATCACCACAGGATGCAGTGGCGGCATCTACTCGAGAAGTGGTCCGCGGTCGAAGTGTGTCCCACGGAAGACCCTGACTACAGATCGTTTCCTTTGGTGAGTTGAGCTGAAGCTCTCTTTTGCTGTGATACATAGTAGGTTAATGAAAAAGTAAAAGTTGAGCTTTTAAGAAATTGCTATATTCCTGTCCACATTTCGCATCTTGTCTGATCACTTCACTAATGTCTCACGGCAAGTGAGACGACAATACAATTGACCGCGAGTAACAGAGACAATCTAATCAATCACTGCATGAAAGTCATTTTGCTTGTGGTCTGCATTTTATCTGATCCAAAGTAGTGAATCAGAAGTGAATACTTTATCTATTTACCAAAATTTTTATTAAAATTACTTCCTTTCTTTTCCTCAGTACGCGAGAGAAAGAGAACGAAACGAGAGAGATCGAGACAGAGATCACCGCGACAGAGACAGAGAGAGACACCGCGACCGGGAAGAGAGGGACAGGGAGAGGCTGAGGGAGAGAGAGGAACGAGACAGGTATATACTTACTTATACCGCATCAGAACCTCAAATGGCTAAAATTTATCTTTTCGAGATAGTATTTGGTCAAAAAAATAAAGACTCATTCGGTGTCCTTACCTTTTGTCAATTTCACAGAGAAAGACACAGAGAGAGGCAAAGGAGAGAAATGCATTCCCATTCGGAGAGCTCCGACGAGGAGTCGGAGAGAAGACCTAACAAGTAAGGGCATCACTTTATAACACACATTTTATTAAACCACAAAAAACAAAACTAACTATGTAATATAATTTTTCTTAAGTTAACTAGGTTTGTTTCTAAAGAGGATGACGTTTCAGCTATGAACGAGAGTACCGGAGAGCCAGCAAGCGGTTACGGTTGCACAACCAACGGTCAGCCCCGCAGCTCACGCCCAGGACTGTTTTTCATAAGTGAGTTCAAATGACGCTATCGTTTCCCAAGTAGTGGAGGAGAGAAGTTAGAGATGATTCTTTAAAGTGGAGGGTAATTATAATGTCATCTTTTGGGTATGGAAGATTTTTAAGCAAATTTCTATCCAAATCAGTCTAGTTTAACGGAATTGTTTTGTGTCGCCAGGGCATTAGATGCAGTAGACATATCGTGGGAGAATGAGCACCTGAAGAACATCCTGAGCAGCGACGAGTACTGCGACTCGGAGAAGCCCGACAAAGCGGGCGGCTCCGGCGCCGCGCTCAACCCCTACCCCAAGTTCAACGAGCTGGGCGAGCCGCTGTGGCACGGTGAGAACACCTACCTTACTAGTATTAGACTAGCGACGATTGCAGCTGTTCTACTGCTGTGTATTAGGAGGAGACTGGCTCAGAGGAGACTTAAGGACTTCTGTAGTGGACGAATACGTGAATACTTGTCTTAGAGGATGAAGTAGGTACTTATTTGTAACGTGTGTTGGCACAGAGCACTTGCCAGTGGTGGGCGCGCGCATCGAGGCGCTGCGGGCGCACGGGCGCGCGCCGGCGGCGCTGCGGCTGGCGGTGAGCGCGGCGCGCGCCATGCGGCACCGCCAGGAGGCGGCGGCGCGGCGCTGGGCCGGCGTGGCGCCGCCCGGCCGCCCCGGCTGCGCCGACGGCTGGTGCGGCGGCTGCGGCGCCGGCTGCGGCGGCGAGCGCGCCAAGCTGTCGCTGGTGCAGGCGCACATGGACCACGGCGCGTGCCTGCCGGCGCAGGACACGTGCGCGCTGTCGCACTCGCGCCGCTGCATCGGGCGCGACTCGCGCTGCTGGACCGGCTGGACGCTGGAGGGCGTGTGGTGCGTGTACGAGTGCCTGGCCGACGCCTGCCTCGCGCCCGACGACCAGCGCGCGTCGCCGCGCCTGCACACCGCCTACCTGGACGAGGAGCCCAGCACGGGCCTGCCGCCGCGCTACCAGCACGTGCCCGTGGCCGGCACCTCCAACCCCGACGAGACCTACCTCGCGCTGGCGCTCGAGGCGGCGCTGCTGGGCCTCGGCATCCAGCGCATGCTGCCCAGCGGCCTCTACGCGCAGGAGAGGTACTGCAAGCAGGTGGGTGTTCTATAGATTAGTTGCATTGCTGTAACTAATGTGATGGCCATTACGACATGAACTTAATCGTATGTGTTCGCAGGAGGAGCGGCTGATCGCGCAGCTGCAGCGCGTGGAGGGCGAGGCGGCGGCGGGCGTGTGCGCGCGCGCGGCGGCGGCGCTGCTGGCGGGCGGGCCGGCCAGCGCGCTGGGCGCGGTGGTGCACCCGCGCGCCGCGCCCGCGCACACGTTCGCGCGCCACCTGTTCCTGGCGCTGCTGCCGGCGCACGCGGAGCTGGCGTACCGCGTGGGGCTGCGCGCCATGCGACTGGGCGGCGGCGACGCGGCGGCCGGCGCCGACGCGTGGCACACGCTGCAGCACGCCGAGCAGCAGCAGGCGGCGCTGGCCTCCGCGCTGCTGGCGGCGGCGCGCGGCGAGGCGCGGCGCCTGCGCCCGGCGCTGGCGGCGGCGCAGCGCCACGTGCGCTCGGCGCAGCAGCTGTTCCGGCTGGCGCAGGACGCGCTGCGGCACGCCGCGCCGCCCGACGCGCCGCACCACCACCGCGACCTGCTGGCCGCCGCCTTCGAGCTGGGCCTGCAGGTGCTGCGCATGACGCTCTCCTCCGTCAACTGGCGGCGGCGCGAGATGGTGCGCTGGCTGGTGACGTGCGCCACGGAGCTGGGCCTGGACGCGCTGCTGTCCATCATGCAGAACTGGTACGAGCTGTTCACGCCCACGGAGGCGACGGGCCCGGTGGCGGCGGCTGCCATGTCGCACGCCACCGCGCTGCGCCTCGGCCTCACCTTCGAGCAGCAGGAGAAGCTCAGCGCCTGCGCGCGGACCCTGGCGCTGCAGTGTGCCGCCAAGGTAGGTGTCCATGAATTTGTTTTAAAAGTTTCATGATAGTCTTACGTCTTTCTAACATTCTCGTGAGCATTAGTTATTAAAGTGTAAAGTGCTATGAACCCCCGTACGTTGGCAGGACCCGCCGGGCTGCGCGCTGTCGGCGCTGTCGGTGTGCGAGGGCTCGGCGGGCGCGTTCGAGGCCGCGTGCGCGGCGGTGGGCGGCGCGGCGGCGCGCGGCGCGCTGGCGAGCTCGCAGCTGTTCGCGGTGGCGCGCTACATGGAGCAGCGCGGCCAGCCGGCGCGCGCCATGCGCCTCGCCACGCTCGCCATGCGCAACCTGCACCTGCACTACAACCAGGAGTCGCACCCCGCCATCGGCGACATCCACTGGGCCGTGGCGCTGGCGCACTCGCTGGGCCGCGCCGAGCTGCAGGCCATGCTGCCGCTGCTGGTGAAGAACGTGCAGTGCGCGCCCGTGCTGTCGGACGTGCTGCGGCGCTGCTGCGTGGCGGCGGCGGGCTGCTCGCGCGCGCGCCCGCCGCCGCCGCGCCCGCCCACGCCGCTGCGCCCGCTGCTGGAGGCGGCGTTGCGCGCCTACGCCTCCACCACGCACGCGCGCCTCGCGCACATCTCGCCCCGCCACTACGCCGACTTCGTCGACTTCTTGGGTGAGACACCGGACTATACCAATACCAATAACTATTAATGTGATAAACAGCTAGACAGTCCTATAGATAAGAGCGATATCAGCTAGATATTCATTGCTGAATCAAATTGAATCCTAATTATGTGCTTATGACAATTTTGTACCAATTTCGTACCAATTGAAAAACTTCTTTAAAGACCTACCAGACTAAACTACCAACTAACTAAACTATGTATATATATAATTGCAGGCAAGGCGCGCGACACGTTCGCGCTGGCGCACGACGGGCCCGTGCAGTTCGGCGCGCTGCTGCAGGAGATCAAGCTCAAGTACAAGGGGAAGAAGAAGCTCATGTTCCTCGTCAAGGAGCGCTTCGGGTGAGCCGGTCGCTCTGGAGCGGGCGGGACTCGGGCGGGGTCCGTTGGAGGTGTGACGTCACGGGTTGGCCGAATGATCTGTGATGCTCTCTCATCGCAAGAATACCTTGCTTTCAAGTGGCAATCGGCCTAAACGGCTTTGTAATCTAATAACCACCGTATTAACTAGGAATCCAACTATTTCTAGGGCCCTTAACATTTAATTAACAAGGGCATCCTCTATATTGGGAGTCACGTGATTCGATGCCACTTGCGACGGACTCGTTCTGTTGGAACCAGTCTAGGACATTCTGTACAATGCATTTTGTTACTCCTTGTTGTGTTTTTATTACTTTTATCTTGTTTTCCGAAGTTTTGTTTGTTGTTGCGTGCAATACGCGGACATCGTCTGTGGCCGTTCGACTTTTATAGTACATTTGGTACCAGTTGGTACTTCAACACTTTACGATTACCTCACGCGGTACCGAGTACCGTCGAGTACCAAAACCAGTCTCTAAAGTATTATTTTAATATAAAACACTGACCTCGTAAACGTCACTCTTAATGTAAGTAGATATTGTAATGATCTCAACGATTCCATTTGTGTAAATAGTTATTAAGATTGTAAATATAGATACGATAGTCTACTGGCTGAGAATATTAGATTGTTTATGTACATTAGTGGTAACGCGGTCTGAATGAGTATTTTGTATAAACATGTATATTGCTGGGTCGTTGGAGGAGCGAGACGGACCGCATTAGATAGCGCGCCATTCTATAGCGTCCAATAGAAACGAGGAAATGACACAACACCAAAGAAATATTATCGTAAGTGCGAGAGCAGCGCCATGTTATTGTTCCAGTATTCTTCTAGTATTCGTTTCGTTTCATTTGTTCTTCATTCATTATCTGTTTCCGTTAGTTTCCGCCTCTTTCATTGCATCTCTAGATCCCATGTACTTACTCTAGTTAATTTTGTATCTACTTATATTCGATTTTCAATTATTGGGTCTTCCACTCTTTAGGAGGCCAGGTCAAACGCACAATCAGTGTCTCTTGCCCCCATTGAGGATGGGTTTGAACCAGAACTATGCTATACTACGTTTGATAAGCTTAGTGGATACCGAACTTCGCTTAGCAACGTAGCAAAGCGTAGCTCTGGTGGAAACACATCCTTAAACTGTCTGTCTCCCGAACCCTCATCATTGTTTCATTGATCAACTCTGACTTTATCTAGCGTAGAATATAAAAGGTAACAAGAAGTGCATTTATAAAGATAGAAGAAAATGATTAATATTTAATGAATAATTATAGAAGCGACGTTTGAATAGTGTTCAGAGATTAGGAAATATAATGTAATATTAGACTTATTATATAAATAAATATGTAACAATGTACTTTTGTACTTTTGTGGTGTGAATGAGGGTTGTGCAAAATAATTTTACTGAAATGATACCTCCACGGTAACCTTGCCAACCATAGACTAAAGACAAACAAAGAAAAACTATCTGAGTTGCCATTATTTGCCAACCCTGTAATGTGTCAAAAATATTTTATTTAAAAAATAATATTTTGCAATATTAACTTACCACTCGAGACGTACATCGTAATCCAATACTCTTCAATGTATTGTTGGGAAATACATCATAATTGTAACATATTTAGTAGCGTCGGCAGATAAAGAGATAAAACCGAATTAAATCACGAATCTTTTCACTCTACCATATATTATCTCTATATATAAAGTAAAGACATCAAATATTTCATTTGAACATCTTCTAAACAACGTCATTAAATATTTGAATTGAACATCAGGAAAATTTTAACATTTAATTGTTATTCTGTTTATCTTTTTCTTCTGCCGACATTACATACGCAGAAAGCAACCCAATTATAGATAGTAAATATTGACTGAATTAAAAGATTTTATCAAGTTTGAACTGAACTTAACTTTTGTCAAATAAAAATAGTCTTGTTTCTGTGTCAGTCAATACAGCTAAATGGGCTTATATTTTGTATGTTAGAAGTAAAAGCTAATAAATTCAATGTTGAGCAATAATATAGCCTTGTGTCGGCCTGGTATTTATAAATGTTTTGTGTAATTTTTATAGTTAAATTAGGTACAAGTGTCGAGAAGGTTGTCTTGAAATTAGGTACATTTTGTCAACAAAAAGTGTGTATGGCTAGCAACAAAAAATAGTAAACACAGTTTATTAAAAATCTTTATCTAACAAAATAATTCATATTTCATACAGAATAAGTAAAGTACGGTATTAACCTGTAACGTCCCACTGATGGGCCAAGGCCTATCGTCTCACCGAAGATATCAGTACAGTCAGGAGAAGTATACAGAGAATTGCTACAAATACATTTCTATCTTTTGTTGCTACCCATACAAGTAATCGTCCCAAAGTAATTGTCCATCTGTCGCGTGTCGACGTCGCTCCGGTATCGAATGTGAACCTCAAGTGCCTTTGAACAGTCGACTCCGCCAGGCCGACCTCTCAATAACACGTCAATGTGTCTGTCTGTCTGTAACTGTGTGTACGTATAACGTGGACACCACACATGCTGGTAATAGAACGTGATAACATATTATTTCAATAAAACATGTGAAATCTTAATGTGGAATTTGTTATTTTTATACCCAATACTGAATCTTTCCATTTGTAAAATGTAAACCTTTATAATAAAGTTTTTTTTTCGTATTAATGAACTCCATAAAGGCCCTAAAAGAATGGGAAATTGATGTCCTGGTAACATTTTTTATTGTGTCAATCTATCAGATTGTCAAAGTCATACAAGTATCAAATTGTGATTAAATAGTCTGTGGGATTGACATGCAGCCAAATGTAGCACAATAGTAAAGCTGAGTACACACGGCGACACTGACACTCATCACAAATGTCGACACTAGTGTAGATTGCGTCCTCATGGTAAGCAATTTTTTGTGTCGACATCGGTGTAAACATTTTAATGTCCCGGTTATGTGTGGTTAGCTGTCTACACGGATCGATGCTACACTGCAATTCAGTGTGGTTGCTGGTTCGACGTTCGGGGTTAAAAACATTAAACTTGAGAAATACTCCCACTTGCTTACATAATTTTCATCTGTGCCCTGTCTGCTCTTCTTTTTCTTTAGTTTTCTTAATTCATTATTAAATTCGTCCGCAAGTTGTGCAGTTTTATATTTATTTCTACAGCAGTAGTATTAAATCGTTCCGCCAAACATTCTATTGCCGCTGTCTTTTTAATTCGATTTTTATAATCGCTATTTGATATTTGCCATAGTTCTGGCAAGCCTTCATAATATAAAATCAATAATTTTATGTCCTCTGCAGACCATGCACGTGACGCCATATTGGTCTAGCTAAAAATTTCGCGCAGGTTCGAAATTCGCGACACTTGCGTCGGACACTGCGCACGACCTGTCTCCACGGCTGCAACACAGACACTGACCGACATTGCCACAACAACTGCAACTAAGTGTCGCGGCAGTGGACACACACAGACATGATGACAGATGTATACATTGAGTGTCTAATGTCAAGTGTAGCCGTGTGTCCTCAGCTTAATAAAATAAATGTTGTGGTTGAGCGTAAGAATTATTATGAATTGAACCAAACAAATAGGCCGTAAGCAATAAACGATACCTCTATGTGCAATGTGGTGTTTTCTAAAATGTTAAAGAAAGTAAGTATCTGCTTTTCGATCTAGCTACATGAACAAATATTTTCTATTTAACTACCCGCACTTGATGTACAATAAAGTGTTATTCTGTCTCCCACACTTTAACCTATCACTTAAACTAACTACTAAACCTATTTACATGGAAATGTCATAGGTAGACAGTGATTCATGAGAAAGATTTTTGGCTGCATGGCTGCATTTCAAATTTCCCTCAGTAACGGTTACTAAGTTCGTTAGTAGTATTTATAGTACAAAAAATTCTCGTAAAATTTAATGAGTTTTTTGGTAACTACCCCCGTTTCTTACGAGCTTGTTTTGTGTGCAAGTGTGTGTGGATGACAGGCGGCGGGCTGGGTCTGCTGTCCCCTGGGGGCCCGCGCGGCGCTCGGCCTCAGGGGGACGAGCGGGGGACACGCGGACAAGTATCTACAGGTGAGGATTAACCCATGTATTATGTACATAGTTCAATAAATAGACTGAGCCATGTCAGAGGCCTTTGGCGGCTCGATAACTCTGACACCAGGATTGGTCAGGTTGGCCATCCACTCGATCAAGAAGAAGAAGAATAGATACTATCAGCTCCTTCTAAGCAAAGCCGTTAACTAACGCTGCCTGGTGCTGAGGATCAAGGGTAATAACCCTAAGTACCTTTCAGTAGATAACGTTCTGCGTGGGTTTGGTACATTGTAAAGGAGCTCGCCAGTGGCTAGTTGCGTCCCTGGTGAACCACGCTGGCGACGCCGGTAAACGCTGGTATGTCTGCGCTGGCTACTAGCTATCAGCTTTGTATGAGAAATATTGATTAAGGGGCTTATTAACAGTACTTTATCAAATAAAAAGTACGCTATTTTCCGTAGAGCAAAAGAGACTTATTAACTCCGTTTTAGTTAAACAGCTTTTATGACGATGGCGCTTAGTTTCTTGGTGTACGATTATTCCCATTGGTTATAAATACTTACCCAGGACCTGTAAGTTCAAGCGAATAAACTCACCTAACATTACAATATTGTTCCAGATATGTGATTTATTAAAAACTGAAAAGCAATGTTCAATAAAAACCAGGATATTTGCCAAACCCTCGGCCAATATCGATGGATTTAATAAGAAATACGCTGACATAGTTGTGTGTGAGAATCCAGTGACGGAATTGAGTAAATGGGTAAGTACACATACACGTTCTCATTACGTAAATACGAATGTTTTTTCGTATTAGTAATATTGGCCTGTAATGTCCCACTGCAGGGCAAAGGTCTCTCATCTCACTGAAGATATCAGTACAGTGAGGAGGATGTTGTAATCACCACGCTAGCCTACTGTGGGTTGGTGATCTCAAACCCGAGTCATGTTGAATAGTAAATTGGAAGCATGCTTCGCTCGACCCGATCAAACAAACTAGGTGGTATAGGTAGTGAAACAATTGTTTAATGATTTAATTGTTGTATTAAAACCTATTTTAATATGTTTAAACTTCAGTCACAACAAGAAATAAAAGCAAATTCCTTAAGAAATATACAAGAAACAGGATACATTGTCGCAAACATAACTTCGTTTAAGGTATGTAACATAAATAAAAAAATACGTTATTAGACATTAAATAAAGCCTAATGTAGGATAATTAATCCTATGCCAAGCCAGAGTAGGTTTGTTAGAACTGTTAGAAGTTGATTCCGCTCTCGATTGAATACCAGCTTACGCAGGTACCTATAATTTTCTTTTTACGAGTCCTTAATGTAAACTAATATGGAACTTTTTCAATCAAAAACAATTTCTTCTTTTCGACTTCATAACGTTCTAATTATCTTTGGTACGTAAATCGGTCTCATTATTAGTTTACATTTTTACTCATTAAAATTAGTTTGTAAGACGTAGACATCATGTTTTTTTACTAACTTTTTTAGTCGTAAGTAATTCCTGCATTTTCTTTTTGAAGTCCAACTGTAATATTTGTAGTTTCACGTTCTCTTGTTCCAGTTTCGTTATCTCTTGGTTTTCTTTCAGTTTTAGTATTCGTATTTGTATCTCGTGTTCGTCGTTAGTTCTCAAAGACTTCATCATTTCGGCGAAGTATTCATCCGAGTGTTCTTCTGTGTCGTTCCTATTTGACACAGATCTAGTTTTTCTGACCGTCGGCCATAGGTGGGCTCTGCAATTGAAGGAGCATTTTAGAATCCTCTCTCACTGATAGGTAGTATTAAACATCTCACATTCAAAGAAATAGATTTGCTTTGGTGACGAAAAAATAGGAGTGCAAGAAATTCATTGTATAATATTTTGTTACATTACCCGCGAAAATGGTTTTAATTAATCATGAAAGTAACATACGGACTCTTTTGGTGCAGTACATGCACTGGCGTCGAGGCGGGGTTGCGGCACGGGCACGGGGCCGGTGCGCCGCCTTTTGATTTCCTAAGGAGTAAGGCAGTGCTCATTGAGGAGCTGAGGCAGCGTCGTCAAAGTCGTGGTTCGAAGAAGAGGCGCATATGCAGGCACGTTTTGTTTTGGGCACACGCGCTTCGACTCCACAGCGACACGCCCGCCGACCCTAACGTGCCTCGACTTTGCAGTGACCAACACTCCTCAAATTCTATCAAAATCTTTAACCTCCTAGAATCTACAACTAGCAACTATGTCATGTTCACCTAAACGAATTTGTTTCCAAGTCTTCAAAACCACCCTGCTGTAGCATCTTCTGCAGTTTCTGTGACTCCAATTTCTTCTGCTGTGCCTTCAACTTCTGTATTTTCTGCTGGTGCTTCTGTTTCCCATCCAGATTCTCCTGTTGCTGCTTCTTTAGTTGGAGGATCAGCTGTTCTTCTCTTGGGTCCTGTTCTGCTGGGATGTAATTGCCCAGAACTATTCTTCTTAGCTCGTTCATCACGTTTGAAGGAGTATGGGCTTTAACCTGCTGATGTGTGGTTGGATGTGGGGTTATTATTATATATCTGAGAGAGTTCATAAAGAAAGATGTTTAGAAAGAAGTTGTATTAGAAGGAATCTATTAGTTAGTTATCAGTTACTTACCCTTTTTGGATAAAGGTTCGTAGTGGCAAATAAGTTTGAATCCATCAATTCGTCTCCATCGATTTCAATCTCCAAACCTGAAAGTATAGGTTTTCGCTTCAATATGTGTGTTCAATATGTTTTCAGGACAAATGGCAAACAGGCAATGAACCTAAGATGAAGATATATAACTCGTTCAACTACACGCAGGACGTTAAATATGAATCGAGGGTATGTTTGTTCAGGGGACAATTTGATTAAGAGTTTACAAATCAATAAGTTTAATACTGCATTTAGCAGTGGTTAGGGTTTCTGATAGTAGTCTGCACTATCAGTAACGTTCGACGCTTGTCGGTCTTTGGTCCAATTTTTTTAAATTTGGCACCGCCTACCGGCAACGATAAGAAAGGACGTTCGTAAGGACGTAAATTCAGGACATTTTCATGGCTCTAGAGGAGCCGCTGGCCACCATCCAACCCGCCTGGTGCCCTTGCCAGTAAACGCTTGAAGATCGCCCTAGTATTTTTACTGAATGCCGTCTAAGTTCCCCAAAGTCAGAAAACACAATCCCATAAGGTCGATCACACCGAAAAATGTAGCTTAGCTTACAACAATAAACTTTTATTCCGAATAGTATTCTAAACAATTATTTACAGATCTTGGAACTGACCCTGAGTAATGATAAGTTCAAACTCGTCATTTTAATACCGAATGAGACAGATGTGTTAAGGAATTTGTTTGAAACGTTGACGGAGCAAGGTCTGCAGAAGACAGTGAACGCAGTGCAGCCTTTGTTTGTCTGCGAGTCGGAGCTGAATGCGCCAAAAATGAACATTGAATCGAGTATCACTTTGGAACATGTAAGATATAGATGCTGTATGATCTTATGATAAGCACAATGTTAGCGGGTGTGAGGCGATGGCAAAGGGCGGTGAGCGACGGGTTCCAATATACATAGATTATTTTGTGTTGGACTGGTCACAAAGGCAGGGGTTGGAAGAACGGCGGACGGCTAGGGCCACGCAGCGGCATTGACTTGTATAGTAAATTACTATGCCGCATGTGAATAAGTGCTATAATTTTAAAAACTAAAAATATTTCGTCGTTGTTTAGACATGTCAAAATTTAAAACACTGCTACGCCCCTTATTCTGCACTGGACACAACACTAAGCTGTACGGCTCTAGCTTTGTGCCCGCTCCTCGCCTCTACCCGCTCCGCTCCCCGCAGCGCCCGCCGCCGCCCCACAACACGTAGACTTCGTAATCGTGGCCTTAGGGCTCGTACACGTAAACACAACGCCGCATCGTACTGCAAAGTCGTACATACGAGCCCTTAGGTCAGATTAGACGCTGACAAACGGTTAATTTTTACAGATGTTTGAAACCAAAGAAAATATATGTCAAACGGGATCTATAAATGTTGAAGAGCGAGGCGTTCAAATTGAAGTGTTGACTTGTAAGTCATTATTTAGCTTGATGATGAGTATTTTATCGAATAAAAACTTCCCTCACCGTACTGATATCTTCAGTGAGAGAGATGAGATGCCTTAGCCCAGCAGGGGGACATTACAGGTTATATTATGCAGTCTGCGGCTTTCGGCAGTCCGGCATCGCAAGCCTTTGTTTATATAGTAATATAAAATTTTGGTTAATTAATATTATCACCCGCATTAGCCAACCGTGGTGCTTACGCCTAATATCTTTGGCGAGATGAGGCCTTCGCCCAGCAGTTTGACATTAAAGGCTTTAATTAATACTTTTTTAATAATTTTAATATTTCAGGCCTGAATATAACCTCCAGTGGGTCTACTGCAGTGAACATTGACACTAAACAAGAAGATTCGTTTTATTTTGGATTAGTTTACGGAGATGTCGCTATTTTCACTGGAAAATATGACCCTAGTAGATAAGATTGGTGTCTTAAAACAAAAAGTGCTTCAGCAAGTCTGCATATTTTTTTTCATAACGATGATATAACAATTAATAAGAATATTGTTTTAGTAAACGTAACCCGTAGTTGATGAAAAGAAAGGTACGGTTTTTAAACTTTTATATTACATTTGTATATTACCTACATTAAAGCACGGTTGGCCACTAATCTTCCCGAACATACTTTTTTGCATTAAATTTAAGTAACTAGACAAAACCGAAACATGTACTCATTAATTGACTTGTACGAGTAATTAAGAACTTTTTGGTAAACTCTATCTAATGTTACTTAAATGCAATTCAACATGCAACACACACTTACCAAGTATGTACAAGCATGCCAGTTAGAAACACATGCATGAAGTATACACGTGTTAGCATATGGAGTGCTAGCTACTAGCATGTAGAAATTCCAGCCCTAACATAAAGCACGGTCGCAAAGCAGGAAGAATTTACTTGATTGACTTTCGTCCCAGTCATTATAATTATAGTATGGTTGTTTTATATCACGAGTGCCCTTGATCCATACTTGTAGCTGTAATCGACACGCGTCTTTGTGTGCGTAACATCAGTACCATCAGCAAGATCATTGTTCATATTCATTTGACTACTTCACTGCATATAACTATCGAATGACTTCATGGCGCTACGCGGACCACGATGCTCAATCAATGTGTATTTACAATTACCTATATTCTATTTTTTCTTACTTGTCCCAAAATGTGGACCAATGTCGTCAATTTTCCTGCCGAAGACGACTACCTACTCTTGAAGAGCAAAAAGGTTCAGGATAGGGACAAATAAGAAAAAATAGAGTATACACAGGTATGGCTCAAGGGCGCTCGAGAGATAAAATGTGTATAACTTTCACTGGGAACAAACTGTTCCTGCATACAACTTTAAATAACAAGTCTGATACCGTATTCCAAGTCGGTCAGTCCGCCCCCCGACTTCCGCCCTTTCTTTTTCTTCGCTGCCTTCGCCTTAGTCGTCGCCTTCGGTTTAACCTTATTTGATAATTTTTCTTTTGGCTTTGGTTTCGGTTTTGGTTTAGGCTTGGGCTTGGGTGTTGGTTTAGGCTTTGGTTTAGGCGTTGGTTTAGGCGTTGGTTTAGGCGTTGGTTTAGGCGTTGGTTTAGGCGTTGGTTTAGGCGTTGGTTTAGGCGTTGGTTTAGGCGTTGGTTTAGGCGTTGGTTTAGGCGTTGGTTTAGTCGTTGCTTTTGTCGTAGCCTTAGTCGTAGCTTTAGTCGTCGGTTTTGTCTCTGGTATTTTAGTTTTCGTTTTAGTCGTGGTATCGGGAAGGTTAGCTTTGTCTTCTGTCTCTCTCTGCACCGGTGGTGTCTTCTCTTCGCTGTCGTAGTAAAGTTCCTCATAGCCCAGCACTAGAGGAGGTAACACAACTAAGCTAGCTTTCCTTTCTTCTGTATTACACTTGAAAAGAACGTGGTATGTTAGTTTTTGGGTTTGTATTGTAGATGGCTTTAGTAGCGTTGTTAAATTAGAGTTTTGTCTATGATTTCGATAACGATTATTTTCGGCTATCAGTAGCGGAGATGAACAATGAAACTATAAAATAATCCAGGCGGTATTGCTTAACTATAATATTGATAATGTACTATGTTACAACTCACATGCAAACATAATTTAATTAAAATAATAAAACATATAAAGAACATAACGTTAACAAAGTGAAAACTTTGTATATTATAAATTTTACTTTGTATTTTATTACACTTCCATTGTGAGAGTTCGATTTAAATAAATAATTGAATGAGTCGATATCAACCGGCCGCGGATTGTGTGAAATACATTTTGAGGGGAAATAAAAACAGACGTAAAAGTTTTATTAACCTACGTATCGGAACGGACAATAACAATAGAAGTTTTAGTAAGACATGTGGAGGTGAGTGAGTGAACATGTTAAGTGTATGTAGTGTTCCAGTAGGCTCCGACTTAATGTCAAGTGTCCAAAACTTAGGGACATTATTTTTTAAACTTCATCGGAATTCATATCTTCGGGTGGATCGTTTTGGTTATCAGGAGGCAAGTCTTCAAGGGCTGGTAATGCCTGGGCACCAGCATCCTTCAAAAGACCAAGCAATGTCGCTAGTGAACTCGATAGCTGTGGAAGGAAAAGTAATTAAATTTTATTGAAAATGTATCCAGTGGCACGAAATGTTTCACCACACTAGTTTTCACATTCTATTCTTAGTTTAAAATTTCCCGCTTCTGATTATTTCCGGTATCAATAAAAAATGATTGCCATGTGCAATAAACCAACTAGAGAAATAACAATATTTTCTTGGTGATATAAATTGAAACTTATTTGTAAATAAAATTAATCTTACTTGTGCGTCTGGCTTTTCTTCACTCTCCAACAGTAGGACGCCAATGCTAGCTTCTTGTAGCGCTTCACTAAGTCTACCAGCACGCGCGTGTCTGGCGGCATGGTTGAGAATTATTAAAGGGTCTTGGGGCGCCAGAGATGCGGCGCGGGCGAACGCAGCGTCAGCTCTGTTGTCACCCAGACGTTCTAGAGCTATTGCTATCAGTAAAACCTGTAGATGAAATTAATATTTAAGTATTCAACCTAAGAAAAACTTAATGTGTCAACAGATGAAGTTACCGTATATGGTTGTTTCGGATGCAAAGCAGCAGCAGTAGCCAGTCTGCAGAAGGCTGTAGCTGGTCTCCGGCAAACTAAGAGAGTTAGTCCGAGGTTGTGGGACGCACGCGCGCTCAAAGGGGCTGCCCATACCGCACGTTGAAGGCATGTCAGGGCCTGTTTGAAGACAAAAGTTATCTTTTAAATGCATTCAAAATTTTTTTTTATTTGAAATTTTACGTTTAATGTGTAAATGTTTAAGGAAAATTATCATATAGAGAGTGTCTTACCGCAATATACTTCTTCTTAGCCAATAGAGCCAGTCCCAAATTGCTATGGGCAGCCACACAAGTAGGATGTGCCGAAAGTGCTGCTTTCAGCCTCGATAACGCTGCATCTAAGTCTTTATGCTGCAGCATCATTGCAGCCAGAGCTAAAGCCGCTGCATGCTGCGTGGGCTGTTGGGCTAAAGCTGCTCCTAGGAGCTGGAACGCTTGTCGCGGATCTCCTGCTTTGAGACGTAACGTGCCGGCAGCAGCTAATGTGTCAGCACCACAGGCGTGGTTGCTACACATAAAAATAAGTCATATTAATTTTAGTCTTCCAGTAAGTATTTTCAATGTTAGTGTGTTAAGCTGACTTACGTTAAAGCTTGATCGTAGGCAGCCAAAGCAGCTGTGATGTTGCCGCAAGCTACCAACAGCCTGGCTAACAGAGCTCCTGCCTTTTCTCCGCCCCCTGCCTGAACTGCCGATCGGGCCCATTCTACTCCTCCCTTAGGGTCCCCAAGGTTCCAAGCACATTCCGCTGCATAAATAAACTGGCCTTAGGATCTTTTAAGTGATAACTAATAATATTAAAAACAGTAAGTAATTACTTAATTCTTTTAAATAATACTTAGTACATGCTTAGTCTGTATTAAACAGAATGTGACGCTGTATACCTACTCCAAATTGAAAATATTCTCAATAGCAATCTTTTCATGCGCAAAAGTAAATTGTATAGAAGACCTTTGTACCTAAAGCGCGATAAACTTCAGCATCGGGATATTTAATTATTTTATCGGCTTCTAAATACGCTTCAAAAGATAACTGGAAACGGCCTTGATGGAACCTTAAATGAAACAAAATAAAGAAAAATAGTTATATATAATATAGCCGGACAAATTCGCACACGGTTAATTAGACCCAAACTAAGCTCTAAGCTTGTATAGTTAGTTAAATACTTTTTGTTAAAGGGTTAATTATAAAAAATAGCTTACTTACAAGCATTTAGCCACCTGTTTTAGAGGTTCTGGATCTTGTGGCTGCAATCTAAGACATTGATGGAACCTTTCCAAGGCCTCTTGATGTCTACCTGCATCTGCTAATACTGATCCCTAAAAATATTCGTAATATTTCGTGCAATCCTTATTTTCCTTTAAAAAAATTATACGGGACCAGATAGCGCAATTTTTGGTATTTTTTAATAATAAAAATTATTATTAGTATTACACTATAATTAAAAACTTAATGTGTGTGCGCTGTGCATAAACACTAATATACCTTTATAAAATGAGCGTATCTATGTTTATTATCATACTGCCTTTGTAATTCATCAGCTAAGTCTTGGCATACAGCATGTTCCCCTCTTACATAACGAGCATGCAAGAGCCAGTTGCGAGAGCCACGACCAAATTCTGAAATTATGATTTATTTTTTGAATACGTCTGAAACACCTAAAAATGTTAATTATTAGTAATTATTAGTAGTACAAGAATGAATTCTACCGTGTTCTAAAGGATTTTCAAAGGACATGGAACTTCTCATTTTATTTGATTACAAACTTGCATTTGTTTTACTTTTTAATATGTTTGTAACCATGTTGCTATGGTACCAGATATGTTCCTAAAAGTATAATATTTTGGGGAAGTAAACTGGTAACACCGGAGAACCGGAAGTTATACTACATTTCGTTCGAAAATTGTAAGTAATATTATTCGGGACTAAATTAAAATATGATAATTACTATTAATTTAATTAAACTGTATGATTTTCTATGTAATCCTACATAAATTTAACATTTTGTGTTAAATTTAAGAAGTGTAAATCTGATAGATATTTTTTTTATTATTAGAGATGCATTCATGTTCTTGGCGATATTTCTGAACGAAATGAAATGACAAATCAAAAATTGACAAGTGATAGTAGGAAAATGGATTTATCAATACATCGCGTAATAAATTAATTTCTCCACTTTTGATAATTCCACAGTGAAACAAATAACATAAAACGAAAATGGAAGATATGGCGCGTCTGGCGCTCGTGGAGCAAGGTGTGCGGGATATTGATAAATTCAATAATATATTGTACGAACTTCTCCGACAAATAAATAAAATTTTAGCCAATCCTCATGATTATAATTTAAGAACAATAAAAAGTGAGTGTCTGAAAAACTTCGGCAATCTAAAAGAGTTTGATGAATACCTCCATTATGTTGGATTTGAAGCGGTAAGTCGAGAATTTATTTTACTTACTATACAAACTTAAGGATTTATATTATTACTGGTTTCCTCAGTTTAAGCGAACACTAGGTACTCATATTGAATAATTGAATCTACGTTTACAAACTTCTGTGACCCCGGTTTCCGTAAAGGGGCCGAAACGTCAGATAAAAATGTAAAATAGAAGCTACATGTATCCGTTAACGTAGATTCAATTCAAAAATTTATATTATTGTCTGATTCTGGTTCTATAAGTATATTTATTTACAATCTGAACAATAGCTGTAGTACCATTATCTAAATTTTTACCTATCTGATCACTTAGATCTCATCATTCAAATGTTTTCCTACATAGTTTATAAATAGTGGCTGAGGCAAATTTTTATTTTATTTTAATAATCATAATACTATCTTTAGGTAGACGGTAACTATGTGTATCCCTCCAAGCATACCCTGAGCAACCTGCGCGTGGCTCAGGCGGCCATCGAGCGGAAGATCAACTACTGCTTCGGCAATCTGGACAAGAACAAAGTAATAGTGAAGTCTACAAGTAGTTTCCGGGTTGTGAAAGAACAACTATCACCTGTCAATGTTTTGGTAAGATTATACTTATCATCATGTCTTTATTTATTACACAATAGTTTAATTTAAGGTTCTATTGTAAAAGTTATTGAATATTTTTCATTGTATTTTATATTTAACATTGTATTCTCTATGTTTATTAAAATTTAACAATCAGAGAATATAAAAATGCCTATGCCTAGCCAGAAATGCCAATTTAATATCAATTGGCGTAGAGGTTTTGTTGTGTTGTAACCTTCAAAGTTAAAGAAAATTGTTTTATCATACTTATTTACCTTTAAAATTGAATGGTAAATCCTGACTCCACTTCCCTACGAATTATAATGAGCTATAATAGATTCCAAAAGTTCACAATAAACAGTAGATTCCATTATAAATTAACTGAGGCCATGTTGGAATCCTTATTCATTCTTTAAACTGAACACCTGAATTGGTCAACACCATTACCATACCAAGGTACTTACCCCAATTGAATTTGAATAACACTGTACTCAATCCAACACAGACCACAAAAAACCCGTTCCTCCTGAAGATACAAGAGCTATTCAACAACATGCTGGTGTACGAGGACGAGGAGCTCCAGGAGCTGGCGCTGGAGAAGGTGCCGCTCGTCACGCTGCAGCTGATGGCCGTGGACAGAGTGAGGGAGCAGCAGGCCAGGATCAAACGGGGTACGGGACTTACATACATACATCTTTATGAAACTTATGTTCACTTTACGTAATGTTATCTTAGTCGTCTTCTACTTTACAAATCTAGATTATATTGTCTCTCTCTCTAATAATGGTGATTAAATCTACTCAGTGTATTGATATCTTCAGTGAGTCAGGCCTTTGCGCAGAGCAAATTCCCAAAAAAACAGAGAAATACGAAAATATGGCGATCGCTAGTTATGGTGAATTTTCATGCTATGGTCTATGGGACCTCACATAGAGTATGCGCCTCGCAGCCCCGCGGTGACTAGAACGGCCACTGATAGGTAGTTTACAATTTCCCTAATCGTAACAGGTGAGATCAAAGAACAAGACATGCCATTCGACATTGCGCTGCTGATAGAGCTGATGCTGTGGTTCAAGCACAAGTTCTTCAGCTGGGTGGACAAGCCGGCCTGCACCAGCTGCGGCGGCGAGACCCTCGCTAACGGAGTCACCTACATGACCAATGAGGTCGAGACTTGTCGGGTTGAGGTCAGTTATATTTTATGTATACTAATATTATAAAGAGGTGAAATTTGTAAGTTTGTTTGTTAATATGTTCAACCTAATCTCGGGAATTATCAGTCCGATTTGAATAATTATTTTTGTAATAGATAGCCACATTCAACGGGAAGGTTAGGTTATAGGCAATTTTTCATCCCAAAATTCCCATGGAAACGGGCACAACGCGGGTATAGCTGCGGGGTGCTGCTAGTTATTAATACATAGTTAACTAGCGCCTACCCGCGTTGTGTCCGTTCCTTTGGGAGTTTCAAAATGAAAAATAGCCTGTTACTTTCCCGTTGAATGTGGCTTAGCTAATAGAAGAACTAGTTTAAATGACAAATCTTGTGTTTGAATGATGTTCCAACTGTGTCAACAAACTCTTTGAATAGCGCAGTTGTTTTCAATTCAATTCACTCAGTATGTAGGTAGATTAGCGACCTAGCTGGCCCCATTCATTTGTGAGTTTCATTAAATGAGTATGTCCCGTCAGCTGTACAAGTGCGAGGCGTGCGGCGGCGGCGCGCGCTTCGCGCGGCACAACGACGTGCGCACGCTGCTGGGCACGCGGCGCGGCCGCTGCGGCGAGTGGGCCAACGCCTTCGCGCTGCTCGCGCGCGCGCTGCGCTACGACACGCGCTACGTGTACGACGTCACCGACCACGTCTGGTGCGAGGTAATGGCAACAACATATCATTATTTAACTGATAGTCCTACCGATAGATAGCGTGGTGGTGAAGTCTAGCTCACTGTACTGTAGTCTTCGATGAAATGATAGGCATTTGCCCAGCGGTAGGACGTTACAAATTATTACTTTGCTAACTAAGACTAACGCCGCGGTGATTTAGTAGAAGACTGGGTCCCGGGCTGAGTTCCTGAGTTCAATTTACTTTTCGAACATGGCTTTGGTTTGCGATCATCAGCTAGCAATAGGCAAGCGTAGTTATTGTCTGTATTGATATTTATACATTTAGGGACATTAAAGTTGAGTACTTTTACTTACTACATTTCTTATTGAACTAATCTGATATCTTCAATGAGTCGAGATACTTTTATTAGTAGTATATAGGCGAATGTTGTTCCTGTTAACTATAGCATGTTATAACTTGCACCCTAGCGCCACCTATTGGCTGAAAGCTGTAAGAATTAATCTCATTGTATACATTTAACAATTATGTCATCGGAGTACCCTTTATAATCCCTAACTCTCCGTACGGCCAGGTGTTCGACTACGAATCCAACAGCTGGCTGCACCTGGACCCGTGCGAGTCGAAGCTGGACTGCCCGCTGATGTACTCGCACGGCTGGGGCAAGCGCCTGTCCTACGTCATCGCCGTGTCGCGGGACGACGTGCAGGACGTCACCTGGAGATACACTATGAAGCACAAGGAGGTTGGTACTCATCTAAGGTCGTCACTTCAATAGCAAAAATCTGCGCTTATAGGTAAGCGACAAATGTGATTGGTGTGCATCACGCTTTAGTTTATTTCAGTGACGATTGCACTATAGAATAGTGATCCTTTTACTGTGCGAAATGACTATAAAATAAAGACATACCGCCTTGTTATATACTGTTACAAAGTATTTTGTCTCTTGCTCTTAGTTAAATAGCGTATAGTTTATATCCTGTTAATAAAAGTGAATAGTCTAAACGCTATATACCTTTGATTTTATTAATCAAAGTGTGTTTCACATTGCTATGTCCACAGGTTATGTCTCGCCGCAGTCTGGTGAGCGAGGCGGAGTTAATCTCGTCGATCCTGACGCTCCGCAGCGCGCGGCAGGCGCCTCTCTCGCCGCTGAGGAGGCAGTACCTCGCCAAGCGGGCGGCGCTCGAGCTCGTGCAGCTGTTGAGGGAACGGTGAGGACTACTAAACATTGGGTTTACTATTATTTATGTGTAGGTTAGTTAGTTTACTCCATAGTGAGAGCTTCTTTTAGAGTTTCTACTACCAAATCATCTGAATTTAATTTAAAAAAAATCCATTTTCACTAGTCAGGCCTCCCCCAATCAAAATCTTTGTCCCATCACTGAGTGTTTATATCTTAGTGAGGTGAGAAACCCTTCACCCTGGGATTTTAGGGACATTAAGTGTGTTAAGTTAGTTCGTTATTTTGATCTGACATATAGTGTAGGGGCTCACGCGGTGAAAGATTTTAATCCTCCAAAAGAAGTGAGTTTGACAGTAATGTTTATAGGAAGTGAAAAGGTATGTAGAGTTGAATAACCCTTTATTGGGTGTGTGCAGCGCGCCGGGCGAGGCGGAGCGCGGCGGGCGCGTGTCGGGCGCGGCGCGCTGGCGCCTGGCGCGCGGCGAGGCGGCGCCGCACTGCTTCACGCTCGACCAGCCGGGGCTCTACCAGATCAGGTGCCGCCTGCTCTACTACAGCCCCTCAATAAATACACTCTAATAGTAGTTTATCTACACTAATGTTGTAACATTCTACTTATGTTTCCAATACTTGACTTATAATTACTACTGTTATAGTGCAGACAACTAAAACACTCAATTTAAGCAATTGCACATGGTGTTATAATATCCACATCGATATCGTAAAATCTCATTATAACATCGCGCCCTGCGCGGCGCGCGCCCTGCGGCCCTGCGCGCGCAGCTGCGCTCTCATTGGTTAGATTTTAATGGCGGCAAGTTCACTGTGACAATACACGTACGCGTGAATTTAATGTTTCGCAATGTGTTTTGTTTTTAAAATTTTGTTTGATTAATTGCATTAGTGAAGATAAAGTAGTGTATGCAACTGCATATAACACGGGTATTAAAACACTCGTTACTATTATGAAACTCGCTGCGCTCGTTTCATAAACTCACACTCGTGTTTTAATACCCTTCATTATATGACAGTTGCATAAACTACTATTATTAAAAAACAACTACATTACATTTCTATTGAAAAAACACCTACGCTATTCAAAACATACGTATACATACATAAGAGTACCTATTGAAGCGGAGCAAAAGTGCTGTTGGGGCTTGTAGAGCCTAACACCTTAGTTAAGGTAAATGATAAAGATATAAATGATTGCTGGTATAAGTTATAATTTATTGAATTCACTATATGATTATGATTATGATGTGTACGCGGCACAACGATGATATGTGAACTGAAGGTAAAAATAATTAATTAAGTGAATAAACGAAATACGCTAACACAGCGTTTCGTTAGTGTAATGAATTGTACGGTGACCCGTACATGCTCCGGGGCTAGAAAGCTGGAGGCTGAGGGATGAGTGTAATGATTGATTAGTAGTGATTGAGATGCTATAAGATGATGCCATTGATTACTTAGATCTAAGTGTTAGTTAATGATTTATAAGGTGACAGTAAACAATGATTATAATGAATTTACACGTTTAAAATAACATTTGCCGATAATCGGAGAAGTGGATTTATTGAACACTCGCGCACTCGATTGATCACTCGCGCACTGTTCACCTTTCTCACATTCGACACTCGCGCACATATCAGTGAGAGTGCTGATGGGAGCGGGGCTGGGGCGCGGGCGGGAGCAGGCGCGGGCGCGGCCAGCGCGGCGGCGCGCGCGGCACCACGCGGCCCCCGCCGCTGTGAGCCCCGCCGCCGCCACGCAGTAGATGGCCACGTAGTGGTGTACGTCGTGGAGAGACACCTCTCCCGACTCCTCGTCCGATGAAGATGCTTTCAAACGATCTATCTGATCGTTTATGTTTTGAAATGATAACGTCAAATTGTCCGGCTGTTGGTAATCGGCAACCGGTATCGAAACATTTATTATGTTATTGACGGGTGCTAACTTTATATTCAAAAGGTCCGATTTGATGCTAATGTTATTTGTCAGTTCTGCGTGTGATATTATTGTAAAAGTGTCCCCTTTTATGACACAATCTTTTGCTAGAGCAACAACATTTACCCCGGTGAGCTGTTCGTCGGTAACCTGACTCCCACATATAAAACGAAGTTTACACAGACCGCAACATGATAATAAAAAGTGATTATTTGTAAACAGCTCCGTCCATGTAGTTTCACAAGCCGTGGTGGTTGTCCTGCAGGAGTTTCCTTGGTCGCTCTTGATGCATAGATTATTGTCGGAGTCTAGTTGGTAAATCGGTTTCTGGACCTTACACAAACTTGTGGTAGTAATATGAATACACTGCTGTAGATCAAACTGTGTCAATGGCAAGTGTGTATTTTGCCTTATGTTTAAGGCTAAGTAATCTGCGATAGGTGTTATTTTCACCATGGTTTTCTTGATTTGTTGTGAGATAGGAATAGGTCGGTAGATTTCATAACTATCTCGCGATACTAGCGGAATTTTTATTTCAAAAATAAAGTACTGATAGGACATGCGTGCCTTGACTTGCATTATTTGATACAGTATATATAAGTCCGTTGCTATGTTTTCAATAGGCAAAGAGAGTTCTCTTGATATCTGATTTGATATAGTATAGAGCTCATCGCGAAGCTGCGTTGGTGGTATGAGGTGGATGTTAAGTTGCTGAATGTGCGTTAAAGTGTCCAATAACGTTCCTTGAATATTCTTTAGGCTATTAAGAAGATTATTTGCTATAATATTGGTCAATACAAAGTCTTCACTGGTTCTGACCTTCAGAACCTCCTTTCTGATGGAAAAGGACGTCTTGTCTAGACTACTCAGGTGATGGTTAAACATTTCGGATTGTTTTTGTAAGCCCGCTTCTATTCTCTTCAGAACACTATTTTCGGCTTCTATGATAGACGTTTGATTCCTCGCTAGAGACAACAGATGCTTTTGGTTAAATCTAACTAGCGCGATATCCTTTTGATATTGTTCGGCGAAGTGCTCATCCAATACACCGAAAAGGCTATTAGCGATGTAACCGACACCGTTAACAAGGCCGCGGCGCGTGCGCTGACGCTGACGCGTTGCCTCGGGTGACTGCACTCTAAACTGCTGATTGAGCAACATGTGATTGTAATATTCTAATTCATTAAAGTCATGATTTAGTTGCAATAATATAATTGTACATTGAGTTTTAATATCCATTTGATCGCATATTGTTTCCAGACGATCCGTGTATGACTTGAATGTTCCTATTCCGTTCCAGTATGCATCCATTTTATAATACACTACTACTTTCCATTGATCCTGTATTAAACGCATGTCAGATAGCTTATCGAAGTAGAGTCCTTTATAGGCTGGAACTGATGAAATGTTGTAAGCGCCACTTGCCGAGGAAACGAATAGCATCATAAACAACAGAAATAGTTTTGTAATGATATTGATGCTTGGTCCTCTAGTTATTGGGGGCTTTTTGTTGATCTCGCCTTGTGTGGTTGTTTGTTGTTTGCTGTAAATGGTATCTTGGTATTCGAAGTTGACAGGTAAAAGCGAAAGTTTGACAATAGGTCTCCTTATTATGCCGTTTTTTGTCTTAATTGATACTACTCTGACGTATCCATCTTGGCCGGGGTGCAAATCAATGATTCGACCTAATGCCCATTTACCCGCAGGTAAATTAGCTTCGTGGATGATAACGATATCGTTGAGGTTGATGTTATCCTGTGCTTGTTGCCACTTGCCTCGCAATGATAGTTGACTGAGATATTCTGTTTGCCATTTCCTCCAAATATCGTGGAAGGTTTTCTGAGCCAGCTGCCATCTAGTTCTGGCATCTCTTTCGGTCTCGTAAATAGTTAAAACTGGACCACTGGCTAAAAAGTGAGATGGTGTTAAATAATCCAAGTCATCTGGGTCTTCCGAAAGAGCGCAAAGTGGTCTCGAGTTGAGGCAAGCTTCTAATTGTGCTAAAATAGTCGAGTACTCTTCAAAGGTAAGTTTTTGCTCGCCGATTACTCTACGAAGGTGGTACTTTAAGCTTTTGACAGATGCTTCCCATAGTCCTCCTGCTGAGGGCCACGAGGGTGCATTGAAGTGCCACTGTATCTGCATCTCGCTGAGGTATGAGTGGAAACTTTCAGTTAAGATAGCTTTAATGTCTATGTACTCCTTTGCCAAGATTTTATTTGCTCCTACGAAGTTGGTCCCGTTATCACTGTACATATGTGACGGAGAACCTCTTCTGGCTGATAATCGTCTTAGAGCTGCTAAAAATGCTGACGATGTCATGTCTGATACTAGTTCTATATGAACCGCTTTGGTGACCATACAGACAAAAACTGCTATGTATCCCTTCGTTGTTTTTGCTCC
The DNA here is from genome assembly GCA_963082685.1 of Cyclophora albipunctata. NCBI lineage: Eukaryota > Metazoa > Arthropoda > Insecta > Lepidoptera > Geometridae > Cyclophora > Cyclophora albipunctata. The sequence goes on from OY720127.1 coordinate 10,050,412, forward strand.
TCGGCCTTTGTTAAATTTAATCTCGACCGCTCCAGTGTAATCCACGCCGGTATGATAGAAGGGTCTCGTAGGATTGGTCCTTGGTTCCGGTAAGTCACCCATAATTTGATGTAATTTGGCTGGATTGTGTTTTCTGCAAGTTACGCATTGACGTAGACGTCTCTTGACTGTTCTGTTGCCACCGACAATCCAATATTGTTTTCTCAACCATGCTAATGTTAGGCGGGCCCCTCCGTGAAAGGTTGCGCGATGCCCATAATCTATTAACAACTGCGCGAGACGACTGTCCTGTGGGATGATTAAAGGATGCTTCATATCTTCCGGTATGTGGCAATTCCGCAGACGTCCTCCAACACGCAGTAAACCGCTTTCATCCAAAAATGGGTTCAAAGATAGTAACTTGCTCTTTGATGGTAGCTTGCTTTTACTCTTGAGACATTTTATTTCTAAATCAAAGTCGGTCGCCTGAACATGTTTGATGATTTTGAGTGTCGCTGACTGTACTTCGTGTACTGTCAGGTACGATAATTTCTCACGTGAAATGATACGAAGTACCCAAGCTAGAACGTGCGTCACTCGCATAAAACTGCTGCATTTGCATAACAATTGTTCAATTATATTATCGTTTGATGTAATGCATTTGGTAGCGACGTAACTTTGTTTTGATTTTGATATTTCCAAATCGGTTGTATAATTTGGGCTTTCTAGGTTGCTAAAATGATTTGCAGTGGACAACCAGCTCGGGCCGCTCCACCAGAGAGGATGATTTTGGAGTTTTTCAACTGTAGTGCCGCGGCTGGCACAGTCAGCCGGGTTCTCAGCTGATTTAACGTAGCGCCAGCATGATGACGTCATTGTTTGTGTTATACTCCTGACTCGGTTTGCTACGAACGGTTTCCACCTATTAGGATCGCCTTGTAGCCACCCTAATACTGCTGTAGAGTCACACCAACCGTATACTTGCAGGTTATGCGTACTCAAACTGTCTGTGACCTTGCTCATAAGTTTTGATAACAAATATGCTCCGCTCAGCTCTAATTTAGGCAGCGATATTCCCATCTTTGAATTGTCTGATTTGCTGACCGGTACCAGTTTAGTTTTTGCCGCCAACAGTACAACTGAGATGTGTGTTTTATGTTGTATCCGTCCGTAGACGACGCATGCGTAGGCTACGTTTGATGCGTCACAAAACCCATGTAACTCGATGCTCTCCTTTTCATTACTGCCAATCCAACGTGGTATTTTGATTTTATTGATATTTTCTATGTCTGTGCGTAACCTTGACCATTCCGTTTGTAGTTGCTCGGGAATTTCGTCATCCCATGCTAGGGTTGTCACCCAGACATTTTGAAAGAGGATTTTCAGTTGCAGGATCACTGGAGCTAGCCATCCGAGTGGGTCAAAGATCTTAGATATTTCGGATAGTAAAATCCTTTTTGTAAGCCGTGAACTTGTTTTCTTACTCATTTTACATTCAAATGTGAAAATGTCTAGTCTTGGATTCCAAGTTAGACCTAATGCTTTTGTGCATTCTTGATTGCGGAATGTAAACAAGTCTTTAGTGAATTGTGTCTTGTCGAGATGTTCGATCAGTTGAGGCTCGTTGGACGCCCATTTCCTTAAGTTGAATCCTCCGCTCTTGAGTAGAGCTAACAGCTCTGTTTGTAGTTGTTTTGCTGTTTCAATGCTGTAGGTTCCAGACATCAGGTCGTCGCAGTAAAAGTCTTCCTCTAATACCTTGGCCGCGGTAGGGAAACGATGTCTTTCGTCCTTAGCCAGTTGCCTCAGAGTCATCATAGCTAGGAAGGGGGCTGATTTAGTTCCATAAGTAACTGTTTTCAACTGATAATCTTGAAGTGGTGCTTGTGGATAGTCTCGCCAAACGATGTTTTGAAATTGTCGATCGTCGGGGTGAACTAGAATTTGACGAAATTCCTTCTCTAAATCCGCTGTAAGTACGTACTTGTACTTCCTCCACTTCAAAACAAGTGTAAGTAGATCCCGTTGCAAATTGGGACCTTGATACATAACATCATTGAGACTTATACCGGTAGTTGTCTTGCCTGACGCATTGAACACAACTCGTAGTGATGTTGTTGCTGAATCTGGTCGCTGTACGCAATGATGAGGTAAATAGTATGTAAGAGGACCATTTTTTGGTGCCTTTTCCATATGACCTAATTCTATATATTCGTTGATAAATGATTTATAATCTCTTGCTACGCTTTCTTGTTTGATGAACTTCCGCTCGAGCTGGTGAAATTGTGCCACCGCCTTGGGCTTTGATAAGCCTAATTTTTCCTTTGCGTCGGGCAACATAGGGAGGCGCACGACGTATTTACCGTCCTCCTGGCGCGTTGTTGTGGACTCGTACAGCTGAACGCACTGTTGATCTTCATTGGAGATGTTTGAATCGTCAGCTAAATCTTCTATTGCCCAAAATTGTTGAATGTCCTTTATATTGATGTTGACCACGTTGCATTGAAACGAAACGACATTTCCACATAATATCCAACCTAAACGTGTTTGTTGAGCGACTGGCACGCATTCTGTATCCTTGACGATCCCTGATTGAATGATGTAAGAGTATACTTCAGCGCCTAACAGAATATCTATCGGGCGACTGACATAAAACTCTGGATCAGCAAGTTGCAGATGTTCTAAATAAGTCCAGGAAGGTTTTGAAAATGATCTATTCGGCAAATTGTTAACTAAATGTTTCATTATCAACGCATCGGTGTCGAATGTAAATGAATCATTGTATGATGACGTCATCCGTATGTTGACAACTCCTTTACAATTTTGTTCTCGTGCCCCAACGCCAAAGATTATGCCCTTACATTGTTTGCGGGGCAACCCTAATATTTGTGCGGCATTCTCGGATATCAGTGAGGTCTGTGACCCTTGGTCAATGAGAGCCCTCATAGCATGGAATGACCCGTCAGAAGCCTGTACCTTGATATTCCCTGTAGCTAGCAATATTTCACTAATATTTTCTTGTAAAATATTAGTATTAATTTTGTGTTCTTTAATTGCATTTGATTTTATGCTTATTGTTGTTTTTGCGAAACTGTCGTGCAGTAATGTATTATGCTGGCCTTGGCAAGTTCTACACCTTTTGGTAGAAAAGCAATCTCTACCATCATGATCATAAAGGCAATTTTTGCATAACGACAAATCGGTTATTGTTCTACATTTTCTTTCCGGTGTAAACTTGAGAAATGTTTCACAATTGTAAATTCCATGTGCCTCATTGCAAATAGGACATGTTTGAATTTTATTTGAATTAAATGTTTTCTTGTTAATATTGAATGATTTGAAGAAAGGAGTCTTTTTGTTCTCCGGTGATTGCTTATAGTTCTCTCTGTCTTTCATTTGACTATGTTGAGGTTTAGGCGTTTCTTGTTTGCGTTTAGAGCTCTCGAGATTAGTGAACTTCGTCCTTAAATAAGACATTAACTCCGCTAGAACAGGAATCTCACGCGATCCTTTGAGCGATTCAACGTAACCGTCATGGGTTTCAATATCCAGTTTTTGTGTTAGGATATAGACTATGATCGAATCCCAGTGGCTAACATCAACTCCTAAGTTCTGGATTCCGTTTAGAGACTCGTTAGTGGTGTCATGTAACTTCTTAATGGCTGCTGCGGTTTGATGATGGAGTGTAGGTAGGTTCATGAGGTTCTGAAGGTAGGTGTTCAATATTAGTTTCTTATTGTTGTAGCGGTCGTTAAGGATTTCCCAGGCAGCTTCATAGTTCTCACAGCTGATGTTCAGGTGGTGAATCAATTTTTCGGCTTCACCTCGGAGTTTCCCCTTAAGAATTTGCATCTTTTGTCCACCTGTTATGGACCGATTGTTGTGTATAGATCCGGTGAACAAATCCTTGAAAGTAACCCAATGTAGATAACTACCGCTGAAAATTGGGATCTCTATTACTGGAGTCGATTTTTCTTGAAAACTCTGTGACCGCAATTTTTCCGTGATAGCCTTCTTCATCTGTTGATATTTGACCTCATACGCACCAAACGCTTGCTCGTACTCTTCATTGTCCTCAATGAGCTCGCTGTCGATCTCCCAATGAAGAGTGTCGATGAGGGACCACCGCGACTTCAATACGCTTAACAGTTCTTGATACTCTGAAGTTTCCAAACTCGCTTCAAGGTCAATGTTCTTCAAAGTATGATGTAACGCCTTGAAATAACTCTTTTGCTTCCTTAACATTTCTTCTAGCTTGCTACTTGTCCCTTGATCCTTGACTGCTGCCGTCTCGCCGTCGTGCTTGCTGGTTGATTGCTGGGCTAGGACGCTTGGGGACCCTAGGGGAGTAGCTGGCCTAAGAAACGGTTCAGGGGGTAAATGTTTCATTATGAATGCTCTAGCTTCCTGATAAAAATCTGACGCTTGCTTATAACAATCAGTGAGAAAATACTCATGTTTTTTATCGTCAAATTCACACAGTTTTATATGGTTGCTTTGAAAATCTTGAAAGAGACTATCTAAGTCGCTAATGCGCTTCTTAATATACAAAAAATCTCTACGATTTGGACCATCCTTTTTAAAGTTGCTTAGGAGCCGTTCCATGGCTCCCATGTTCTGCTGCTGCTTTGATAGAAGGTCTTCCATTTTGAAGTTATATGGGTATATAATATAAGTGGACTCACCGAAGACTGGTTACTAACCCACGTGGTATTTGTAAGACACTCGCGTGAGTAGATCCCGCCTATTCGGAGGCTCGAAGGACCATAAGATGTTGGGGCTTGTAGAGCCTAACACCTTAGTTAAGGTAAATGATAAAGATATAAATGATTGCTGGTATAAGTTATAATTTATTGAATTCACTATATGATTATGATTATGATGTGTACGCGGCACAACGATGATATGTGAACTGAAGGTAAAAATAATTAATTAAGTGAATAAACGAAATACGCTAACACAGCGTTTCGTTAGTGTAATGAATTGTACGGTGACCCGTACAAGTGCAGAGCGCAGATACGGAGAAATCATCCCTCGCGTAGAATCTATCCATGCTCAAGATATCTACATTTATATTGAAAGATATTTCCATTTGTATATATTGTATTTTTTTCTTGTTGTAATACTTTACATTTGTGTACAGATACCACCCAAGCTCGGACACCTACAGCGTGTTGCTAAACGGCGCGGCGGTGAGAGACGCGGCGCGCAGCGGCTGGGCCGCGGGCGCGTACTGCGAGCAGAACATGCGGCGCAAGGAGGAGAAGGACTGGAAGAAGGTCTATCTGGCCAGGGAGGGTGAGCGCGTTACCGATTTGTCAAATCGTTACACTGAATGAGATGAGAATATTTTTACTTGTATGTAAACAATGTCAAATTGGAGAGGGTGTGAGTAGCTGCGGGTGCAGCGCTCCATAACTGTATCGTGTGCGCGGCAGACGGCGCGGCGCCGGGCCGCATCGCGTGGCGCGTGGCGGGCCGCGGCGTGGCGCTCGCCTCGCTGGCGGTGGCGGCGTCCTGCGACACCTTCCACGGGGCCAGCGTCGAGTGGACGCTGCAGTTCGACGGCGAGCCGCCGCGGCCCGTGCATCTAGCAGGTACATCTCAACTGCTTCTTTAATATTAAACTAAAACAATTAGGTATAATCCTACTTGCTATATTGAAAATGTATGGATTTTCCCGCAAAAACTACTAATCAGACCTAATGAAAATTGGCACAGATAGATTAAAATCTACAATAACACATAGAAGAGATCACTTCAGGACAAAGGCCAATTTTTAGGACCCTCCGAAGCGCAGGAGCGCCACTAGAATGACAATAAAAATGTGTGACATGATTACTAAGAGTGTATAATTGTTCAGCGGGCGAGGTGCAGTTCTCGCGGCGGTTCGGGTGCGCGGAGCTGGCGGCGCGGCTGGCGGGCGGCGCGGGCGCGGCGCGCTGGCAGCACGCGCAGCTGTTCCGCCAGGACGCCGCCGACGTGGCGCCCGCGCTGCGCCTCACCGTGCGCGCGGAGCCGCTCTGAGCTGGTCGCGCGGCTGGCGGGCGGCGCGGGCGCGGCGCGCTGGCAGCACGCGCAGCTGTTCCGCCAGGACGCCGCCGACGTGGCGCCCGCGCTGCGCCTCACCGTGCGCGCGGAGCCGCTCTGAGCTGGTCGCGCGGCTGGCGGGCGGCGCGGGCGCGGCGCGCTGGCAGCACGCGCAGCTGTTCCGCCAGGACGCCGCCGACGTGGCGCCCGCGCTGCGCCTCACCGTGCGCGCCCTGCCGCTCTGAGCACATACCATAACAATAATACACGCAGGCTTTTCAAACTACTTGCAATTCGAAACACTCTGTATATAGCAGAGATTAATAACTACTAACATGAAGGAACTATGTACTTTAAAACACGACACCTGCTAACATAGACCATTCCTCTAAAACAACTTGTAATATAGAGAGGATTTATGAGAAAACATAAATGCTCGATTGGTCATAAACATTGAACCTGCTGTGTAAATGATGTTATGTCTTATTTAGAATGAGACGCCCCGTATAAAGAGCAGGCAGGTCTAATATTTGGACATCTTGTATAATGTTAATAACTATGGACTCAAGACACCCTGTATAACCTTAGGACTCATATTTATACATATCCTGTAATAACTGGTTGGCTGTATTCACCGTATCCTGTTTAAAACACAGCATTCACATTTTTAAACATTTAAAACTGTATCTGTCTGTAGATTTCTTTACATACTCATTGTGCTTAAAATAATAGCCTATTTGATCCCACTGCTGGACAAAGTTAGATTTAGATAATAATAAGAATTACATTAACAGCATATCAGGTTATCAAAACATTTTTGTATATAATCGAAATCATTCCAAAGTGAAAACAATTTTGTAGGTTTTGTATAATAATTAAGTGTTATTTTTTGTTTACATTCACTTTATGATAATAGCGATCCAATGTACTCTCAATAATACAAATACATAAATATACTTTTGGGACATGTGATGAAATTGTTTTATTATACTGAAATGAGTAAGAACATGTATGAGTTACAGTCTGAAAGAAAATAAAAATGAATTATTGTATATCTTAACGTCGACAAGAAAATTCCTAGCAAGTCAAAAAAAATCTCTTAACAGAATAAAAGATTCATAGCAAGTCATTTTCTAGAAAAAGATTCTAAGCAAGTCAAAAGACATTTGTAGCAAGTCTCTAAAAAAAGTTACGTAGCCTCAAGAAAGATTTATAATAAGTTTGCATAGAAAAAAACTCAGAATACAGAATAACCAGAACCCGTGAGCGCGCATAATACTGTAGCTACTCAAACTAGCCTTAAATAGTGTAGTTTGATGCGCAACCGATCAGTCACTTTGTGACCGTCGGAACGCGCTAACGTGTTTTACCCGTGACCAATTTCACGAAACTATGCCGTCTTGTGTCATTCCTACCTGTAAAAATGCTGTGGGTCTGAAAAAGAAACAGGATGGGATCACATTTCACGTGTAAGTATCGCATTTAGGTATCGTCTTATTTAAATATTTAATTATTTTCTCAGATTTCAATTGTCATAGAGAGTGATGCGTCAATCTATGCTAGTGTTGCCAATATAAGAGTTTTGATTTACCCTTCTTTTTATTACCTTTTGCGGGCTTTAATTCGTTGTAGAATATTAATAAGTAATATAATAAAAAATAACCAACTTGAAAAAAGAAAGTATAAAGCGTAAGTGCGGCTCCTATGTACCTAACCTAACAATCCTATTAAATAGTAAGTATGTTAGTCTATAGGATTTCTAAACAAATTTTTGGTGTGCGTGTGAGGTAGAAGGGGAGAGGGGGAGCGGGTATAAAATTATGTTTCTATATTAGCCATCTTAGATAGTGAAAAATTGTAATTGGCCCTAAGTTATTATTCTTTTTTTATGTAACTCTTGTACCTAGCTGTAAGTTTTCCGAATACTTTAAAATAAAATAAAATAAAATAAAAATATATAATTTTTCCATCACCCGATAAAAGTGTGCAAACATCCACCTTAACACCGTGTTTTATTTAATATACCTATCTATTTCTTGAGATAATCAGGTAGGTACATAGTTATAAAGAAAAGGACAATTTTTATTCTATTATCATATTACCTCCGAAACTCCCAAAATTTACCCCAAAAATGGGCAAATAATGCGAGAGCTAACAACACTACGCGAGGGACTTTGTTCTGTTTTTGGACACAGCGTGTGTGTAGCTTGTAAATACATTTGAATGCTACATCTAGTACTTTCTATAATCTAAGGAAAAAAAGATCCGTAGCAAGTCTCTAAAAAGATATAAGTACGTGGCAAGTCTTGTTCTACAGCGATTTGTAGCAATTCTGCATAGAAAAAAATCAGTAGTCAGGTAGTCAGTAAAACAGATTCGTATTATCTACCAACGATATGTTGCTTAGTATACCACAAAACATAGATTACTAGTAGCGCCAAACTATTTTATCCGCGTTGTGCCTGTGGGAATTTTGTGATGAAAAATAGCCTATTACAATCTTTACGTTGAATGTGGCTATACATTACTAAAATGAATATTCAAATCACAGATTATCGCGTTTTTTATCGTAAAAACCATACAAAATAATTATATAATAGTAAAATATAGCGCTTATGACTTAGTTTGACTAGTTATATCGTAGATGGATAGACCATGTCAGAGGCCTTTGGAAGAATCAAAAATCTAACATCAGGTAACTCAAAGTAAAAAAGTATTACATAGTTTATAATATCCTACGGCTGGGCAGAGGCTTACCGTCTCATCCCACTAAAGATAAAAAATAGTGCGGTGAGAAGGATAAAGCGTAAGCAACACACTTGATTACTGCGGCCTAGCCGAAATACAGAGATCAGCTGATTAATTGTTTGGGTAGAACTGATATTAGTTGGTAGTTGTTTATTTGTTCTTCTTTGACCGGAAACCATCCCAATACCGAGCAGTCTTCTGTTGTGATGTTTATTTAATTACAAGAAAATAGCTCCCCTCGTTACTATGAAATTAATTTGATATACAGGCCGTAGAGATTATTGCCACAAAATAGATAAAATTTTCTGTTGTTCATGTTATTAATAGTTAATTTGATTAAGTTTGTTAAAGATAAGTAGCTTCGATGAGTCTGTAAAAGACAGTGTGAGTGCTAAGACCGTATTAGCACTTGCAGTGGTAAGAAGGTGTGATATGCGGGCCATACACGATCAAGGTCTCCGGTCAAACTTGACCGGTGAACTTGATCTTGTACGGCCCGCAATAGGCGGACACCGACGAAACGCCCAAGGAGCTTGCCATGCTCGGACAAGATCCCCTTAACTCATTTTATCGCGGTTTAAAAACGTACGACTATTTATGTTAACACCCCATTTTTGTTTTTTTTTATCTGATTTATTGGTAAGTACCTATAACAAGATAGTTACTTAATGGGTTCAAAATAATATATTATTTCTAAGAAACCGAGTAGTTTAGTGGTTACTTAGGTAAAAACATCTCAAAACGGAAAATCCAACTCGCAATGTAACAGCACCTGATAACACGAAGTAAATGACAACGCGTAGACAACAAACACAAAAACACAACAGGTACCTACCTATATAGTAACACTAATAAAAAAGTTCCCCGTCCGTCTGTATGTTTATCAACATGCGGTTTAGACTACCAAGACTGCCTTTCATAATTAAAGTATCGTGGATGTTGCATAAGTTGAGTTAATTTACAAGCAATCAATATCTTAAACGGGTATTCATTTATAAACATTGTAAACGGTGTGAATTCTAAAAGGACCATATTCTTCCTAGCAACATAAACCGACAAAATCCTCAAAGCTTTGTAATAGGACAAACTCACTGAGATCTATACGTACGTAAATATTGAATTATCTACCTACAACAAATACATTGTAGGTATGTGTCGGTCATTAAATATTGTACAAGAGGCGAGATGAAGCCACTGACTGGTCAGTCTGCCGGGCGCCGTGGTTCAGACAACATGAAGTCACTGTTCGCTTTAATCGCCGGTGAGTACCAGCTTTAATTAACACAAATAATAACAAGCAAATTAGATATTTCAAGCATTTCACTATTTTGTAGAAACAGGACATGTAGTGCTACTTTTAAGTATGTGTCAAAAGTTCCTCTATTAAATTAAATATCATATTTATTTACATCGTCTGTTGGGTCTTATATTATCTTAACTAATAATATAAGGAAAACGTGTTAAAAATTATGAAACCGGGTATGGAACAAACAATGTATAGTTGTTGGCAAGGCTAGTCATGAATGTTTTAAGCGTTAATTACCCAAGATGGTTTATTTCGATGACTAATTGTTTTAAAACTTGATTGGTTTATTGGGCTGTTTGTTAAAATAAGCGATTTTGTCGTTAGTTAAATAGAAAAATAATGCAGAGACGTCAATTAAATCAACAATTAACTGACATAATGTTACTAGTTCAAAAGTCTCTCATTTACCCGTCTGAAGGAATCTTTAGGACTCTTTACGGTACCTTTTAAGTAATCCAAACATAGTCAAGTTTGTAATATTCAAATAACCGTTTTTTGCTACATAGGTACATACCGCGTTATCTATAAACGATATTTAACTTAAACAGTGTTTTAAAGTGTTTTGTCTCTTTCGCTCTTTGGCTAATAGCGTATGTCGGAAAGGGACAAACCATTTGATAGCTAAAGTGCTGTTAATAAGCGTTTATGAATAAGGCCCTTATGGATTATCACTACATAGTATAAAACAAAGTCGCGTCTGTTTGTCGTCTGTTTGTCTGTCTGTATGCTTAAATCTTTAAAATTACGCAACGGATTTTGATGCGGTTTTTTGTAATAGGTAGAGTGATTAAAGAGGAAGGTTTTTATGTAAAAAAAATCCCGAAATTCCCACGGGAACGGGCACAACGCGGGTAAAACCGCGGGGCGCTGCTAGTTTCGATATATGTACCGTTTCACACCTTTTTGTTTGTTCCGGCTAATCTCTGAAATGGCTGGACCAATTTAACGTTAAAAAATCCAACACTCCAAGCGGACGAAATCGCGGGAACAGCTAGTTAAAAAAACAACTAATATTATGTTTTGTTGTGACATTTTATTTTTAATTAAAGCTCCGATCGGCAAATGACTGCCGTAAAGTTGTTGGCAGACGGATCGTCAATCCAACAACCTTCTTCCAACAGTAATATTCTCAAACAAAAGAAACTGGTTGAATGTTAAAAAACTGATAGGTGCCTAATAAAATAAAGAATATGATAACTAGTTAACGAGATGGACAATTAAACCTCCGTTATTTATCTAAGTGTAGGTACATACGAGAAGATATTTTTTATCTTTTTACGGTCGCTTATAAACCAGAACCAACCAAACAGGATCGATTAGTTATTGAATGCAAAACAAATCTATGATTGCTACAATATTGTTGCTGCAAAGTTTATTTTTTGCATAAAACTTTTAACAAATCAGTTGCCAAGGGGATTGCATTACGATCAGATGAGCTAACTTGATACCACGTCATTCAGGTGGAAATCACTCTAGCATTTGAACATTATTTTTATAAATGAGTAACTAATGATTACAAGCTTAATGTAAGACGTCGCGTGTCGTTTAAAACAAGCCAGTATAAAAGCTAACTGACATAACCACTCACTCGAGCGCTTTCGCTAAAGATATGGGGTACCTAAGACCATATTGAATACCTCCACAAATATTGACTTTGTATATCGTGACGCGTGCGGTTAAAATAAAATAGGAACTAATTTTCTTCCACGGGCTTACTCAAAAATGTCAGAATAGGATTGGGAGATATGCTATGTTTAATTGAGAAAATCTTGTATTGGGATCTGGCTCATTTACAAAGGGGACGTAGGCCCTAAAAAACTCCTGTTGCAACATGTGATTCAAAGCAGTATTCGTAAAGTGGTGGCCACCTTGTGAAAATGTAAAATGACACTTGGATTGTAGTGCGATCGAGTTATCAAGTGGGCTTCATATTTCCACCCAACATTCTCGAATCATGTTTTTCACACTTGACAACTTCTTGTTATTCATCGCACCAATGAATTTATGCACACTCCAATTTTTTTTTCTAATGATGTAATTTTTACATTCTAAATGATGTTCGAGTGTCTACCTACACGTTTGGCACGTCTAGTATTTATCAACAATTTCAAAGTTTTTTGTACGACGCGGCATCCTTGGTAGGTAAATGTCATTTTACTTGGTTAGCGCGACAAAAGGTACCGATTACCTCATTACCGAGTCTAGCTGACATAATATTGAAAGGATTTTCCTTAACCATGTAGGTAATCAACATGTAATCTATTTGTTTATTTCCAGTGTGTGTGGCGGGGGCATGTGCCGGGCCCACGGGTTGGGGGGCCGATGAATACCAGCGCACCCCGCTGGGGGACGCCATCGACAAGGCCTCCCTCAAGATGCTCAAGGTATTCCTTTAAAATCCTATTCGACCATCTAATATTTTAAACATTCCAGCTCTGAAGAAACCTTACCTCTAAGATTACATTACCTACAGAATAGGAGATTCCCGGCTTAATAGGAAAATTACGGTACTCATGGTAATAGGCACCTGTAAATAGCTACTAAGAATAACTGCTTATCGCCCAACTACCTACTTAGTCCTTTAGGTATTTGCTTTAACAAGGATGAGCTGAAGAAACCTACCTTACACGTACGTTTCACCTATGAGGACAAACTTTTAATGTATTTATGGAAACTTCTTCGAAGCTAGGAAGTAATCGATAGAGAGCTGTCATGAAAATATTTTAACTTCTACGAGAAGACTCCTAAATAATCATCGTAATTTGTCTGCTGAACCATAGATACAGGTAGAACCTCTGTACTTCGTCCGATTCATTCTAGTTCTATCCTGATCCTGTTTGTTTTTCCTCCAGGAGGTGTATGAGAGCGGCAGCGACAAGAGCGTCGTTACATCCCCACTGGGGCTGATGATCCTGCTGGCGCTGTACGGGGACGGCGCGGGGACTGGCGCGCAGGAACAGATCCGGGCCTTCCTGGGAGGCAGCGATCAGAGACAGGTAAGCTTTACTTATAACATCCAAAAACTCTTTATTTTTATCGGTTTTAACCCCAAAGACGTATTTTGACTAATTAGTTGGGGTAACTACTTTACGTGCTCCGTTAAACCGTACATACTTAGTTTGCGTATGGTATCGATATGTCGCGGCTTACATAAAATATTATTTATAGATGAATTGGAATAAAACTCTGTTCATTTCACTGGCACAACTACATATTAGGTCTAAGTGAAGCCGCGTTTTCGTACTGAGCGAACATTCGCACGCTCGTGCGGTAAATGAAAACACTGGCGTGAGTAAATGATAACCGATCATTGATATGATCAGTGATACTGATAATAATGGCCGGGACAATTAGCTCTGTATGTGAACTTCAGCTCTGAGGATATTCTGGATTTGTTTTTCGGTGAGAACACTAAGTGAACGAGGTTTTAGTAAATATATTTGTTATCTTCGTTACCACCTTGGTTCAGAGAGCACTTACTTTCTTATTATTACTGTGACTGAGATAGGCATAGATGAACCGAGTCATATCTACCAAAGGTTATCTGGTGAGTTGTAGGTGAGGAGCAAAAGTAAAACAAACATAGAAGACATAAAAATAACAACGTCGATTAGACCTCAATCTACCTACACTCCGATCTCCCAAACTATAATTCAGTACTAAGGGCCTTATTCATAAACGCAACAGTATTTCATCTATCAAATGGCTAGTCCCTTTCCGCCCTACGCTATTTTCCGAAGAGCAAAGGAAAAAAAACAGTTATAACAAAGCTGATATAGTTACCTATATATTTTGTGATTCTACCATAACTACTGTATCGAATTGCGGCAGGTCTTGAAATGCCTTTGGCTTTGGCATAAACGTCACGATAATAGGTGCTACGAAATAGTGAGAGAAATGGCAGCTGAAACTATAAATCTTTTCAAAACGATCGGCTAGTTAAGTTAGATTCTGAATGATGAGGTCCTACTAGGCTCTTGTAGGACGTAACGCCGTAGCGCCGGCGGTATTCGCCCTAGTTACTAGGGTGTCACCGCCGCCGGTCCGGATGATAGTGCTTTTATTTTTCCAACTCCCGTCGCTTGTAGCCGTAACTGCATCGGTCGTAGTATCTCCCTAATATGTGGTCTAACTAATAGGGCGTATACATATTTTAAATCTAAATAAAAACAAAGCTTTAACCAATTTAATTGCTTCTAGGTCACAAAGTCCTACAGCGAATTGAGCGAGGCGTTCGCCAACATGAACCCCGAGTACTTGACTCTGGCGAACAAGGTGTGCGTCTCGAAGGGCCTCACCCTGGCCGATCCTTTCAAGAAGACGGCGCTCGCGTACCAGAGCTCGCTCGACTCGCTGGACTTCAGCAAGCCGCAGGAAGCCGCTGATTTCATCAACAAATGGGTAAGTGTTATGTCATAGCCATGGCATATATACTTAATGTCATCCTTGGTTGCGAGGCCCATAAACTAACCATTATAATTGGCCTGCATGAACGCTGCTCGTAGGCACTCACCTCATTTGATTTTTGCATATTTGATAGCTCCAGTAGCTTCATGGAGTTTATATTATTGCATTGCAGCGCTCTAGTATGCATGCACCGGGCAAGCGCGAAGTGTGAACACAGTCTACTGATCGGTGTCGCCTGGAGAGCTACAGCTTTTCTTAGCTTTACAGAAATGCAACACTTATTTATAAAAAACTATATTTTTTCAGGCTTCTGAAAAAACGAGAGGCAACATCAAGACCCCCGTGGATCCTTCAATACTCACTCCTGATACAGTTGCCGCCTTAATCAATGTCATTTACTTCCAAGTAAGTAAACTTTTCTAAAAGTTACGAATGGCGGAACGATTCCGTCCAACGGAATGACATTAATTCAAATTTATTTCGAAACTGTCTACCTAACTACCTACATATTACATGTTTAGTAATTGATTTTTCCTATAGTGTAGACAATGAACCGATTTGAAAGTATTAGATTAATTTATTTACTCACATGTTTTGTCTGCAGGGCCACTGGCACGTCCCCTTTAACGCCAGCGAGACCAAAGATGAAGATTTCCACGTCGACAAGACCAAGACCGTTAAGAAACCCACCATGCGTCTCACACAGCCACTACACTACACCGAGAGCAAAGATATTGGAGCCAGGGTAATTAACTAATCTAACAGTAATTCACACATAATTAACACAGGAATAATTATAGGTAGGTTTTTTTTATTTGTTTAACGTAAATTTTATATATTGCCGCGAATTCCAAGTTGAACAAGAACAGAACAAACAACCTGATTTTTTCTGAACCACAGACCACGAAAATTGAACTGAAAACAATTCCATCTGTATTCTACCCATTTCTACCAGAAGTTAAATTTTTGGGAAATCTGGTGAATTCCAAAAATGTTAAAATAAAAAAACTCATAAAATGCTTGCGAACTTCTAATGTACCTACAAGTTTAATTGTAAAATGCTTTATAATTTTACAATAATTTAATTTTATTATCATAATTTTAGATGATCGAACTCCCATACAAAGAGACTGGCTTCCGTATGGTGATAGTGTTGCCCGATGAAGTTGATGGACTGCCCAAAGTGATTGAGAAGGTGGCAGAGAAGGGTCTCCTTGATGACGTGTTCCAGCTGTTCCCCAGTGGCCGCGACGTCAACCTCTTCCTACCCAAGTTTGATATCAGGACCAAATTGGATCTAAACAACATTTTGGAGAAGGTTTTTATTCATTCTTTACTTACATTTTATTAGGCATCCTCACACAATTTTATTTATAAATAATAAAAAAACATTTTATTAGCTACAATGACGACGTCAATTCGGCCACAATTTGCAATTATGTTTTATTTAAGCTTTGTGTCACAGTATAATTATAATTTGAACTGTAATTATTCCGCAAGGTTGGAGTATCGAAGATATTCTCCGAGGCTGCTACCGGTATAGTGAAGGACTCCAGCGTGGTGGTCTCCAAGGCCTTCCAGGAGGCGTTCATCAAGGTGAACGAGGAGGGGGCCGAGGCGGGCGCCGTCACAGGTAAATTGAACACTTTTATATTGTACTAACTGGCATTTAACATCACAAACACACGCTGGATCCAGTACTATGTGTAAGTCTTATTTCTAGGGTGGCAAAATTGACATGATCATTATTCCACAGGATTGCTAATCGCCGAATACTCATTAAACGTGCCAGAAGAACCGATACAATTTCACGTGGACCGCCCATTCATGTTCGCAATCTTATACCAAGACAAAACTTTGTTCGCGGGGACTTACACTCAATAACTTAATACTTTAGTTTGAGATAATTATTGTTTTTTTAAATAATTCATGTTATGTTTAACTAGTTACTTCATAAAAAGTTGCCAGATAACTTTTTACGTGTTTTCTTGCCATAACTACCTACTCACTTGGGTGTTGGGTGTTCTACGGTAATGGGACACGAAGCTGTAGCAGAAAAGAGATATTTATTTTATTTAAAAAATAAAAAATAGTTGTATATCTAACATTTCTCGCTTTCTACTTAAGTAAGTATATGAAATATTTAATTATATAGTATTATTTATTTATTACATTGTACATTAAAAACGTTTTAACGTGTTGTACGGTGTTTCCTACTTTTCAATCACGTCTCGGGTTTGAAATCTCCAACCCGCATTAGACAAACATTGATATGAGAGGCCTTTGCCCAGCAGTGGGACTATACAGGCTATTACTTTTTTATATTGTACGTAAGCATATAAACACTGTTCTGTTGCTTTTGATTATAATCTATTACCATGCAAATGTATTACCTGTTTTATCTTCCATGGTATTTTTTCAACAGGCTTCTGTGCCAGAATTATATCCGGTCCTCCACCTCCACAGGACTTCAGAGCTGACCATCCGTTCCTATTCTCTATTCTTTACGAGGACAAACCATTCATCACGGGGACTCTCTCATACTAAACTTAAAAAATTAATTGAGGTCAGCCCAGATTATGTTACATGTTCTATAACTATTGCTAGCAAAATTTAATAAAAAGTTTTTATAACATGGTTTGTTAAATAGTCAGTACGGACACAACCTAAAATCTATTTAATATAGGTACTCTTTGCAATAACTTTTTTTTTTTTAACTCACACAATTTGCACTCATTATACTAAATGAAACGGGTCTGTATCGCGTTAGATAATTTAACGTATTTTACTAAAAAATACGTACCCGACGTTTCGAGCGAATTACACCGCTCGTGGTCACGGGATCCCGTGACCACGAGCGGTGTACAGTGCCACCAACTTAACTGTTCAGGTGGGCAAAATGGGAACTACAGCCGCGTCATATTGAATCTCTCTCTTAGTTAGGCTTTATATGATTGATATTGTAGTTTCTTAAATTTTAATGATATCTATAGACTGACTTGCAAGACATGTTTTAATTACCTTTGTTTCTTGGTGAATTTCTTATATTATGGCAAAACCAAATTCTCCACTAGCGACGCTGTCAACTGAACAGATAAGATGGTCGGACTGTAATTCGCTCGATCGTAAAATTTTATTGTTCTTTATTTTGTGCACTAAACTAACTAACGAGGGTTGTGGGTTCTAATTTTAATATTGTGCCAAATTGTTTTTTAATGTTTAGTTTTTTGTGATCCTTTTTATTCCTTTAAACTTTACCCTACTTTAAGTAGTATGGTAACCTTATGGTAACTTTTAAAATATCGACCATTAAATGTAAAAAAGATTGATTGATTGACTTTAATGTTAAAATGTTTTATTCTGAAGAATAAAGTAAGTTTTTTTTTTCTTTTATGTCATTTTGAGTCCGTATATACGTAATACGTCATTTACGTTTTACGAGCATTCTCAACATTTAAATTTAGAAAAATGTTTTGCTATTAATCACATACCTACCTAATCACCTCGTCATCCGGAAAAATAGTATAACAAGACTGGGTACAGAATAACTATGTAACTAACAATGTATTTCAAAGGATGTTAGTAATAATAGATCCCGAGCCACCTTATAGGCCAAAAGATCCTAAAAAGTTTTGTTTTGAAAAAAAAATGTTTTGACCAGGGCTCCTGCTAATGCCTCCCAGTGCAAATTGGCAGCCGGAGTCACCGTTAGAGTTCAAGATAGACCGCCCCTTCCTGTTCCTAATGATGTATCAAGACAAAACACTGTTCACGGGGACTTATTCTGAATAGACATGCCTGAAGTAATGTTCAATAAATACAAATAAAGTTTAAATAATACTAGTTTTTACTTAAACCGCGCGTAGTCTATCAATATCGCCTCGGTACTGTGCTGTGACATAACCATTCATTGCAATATTTATTACAATTTCTTAGCCATGTCTTCTCTTACTACAATTGTTGCATTATTAATCATTTCCCTACCCTACCGTGACTTGATGCGTGAAAATATGTTTACATTATTGTATAACATTGAGGAACAAGAAATTAGAATTAGGAGACAGGCTTTGCTGCACGTTGATTAGCGCGCAAAGCGCTAATATCGCCTACCCAACCTGTGCTACGACCGCATGGTAATACTGACTGATGCATGTTTGACCAGGGTTCGTGATCGTGGCGACCAGTTCTTTGTCGGAGCCGCCGCCTCCGCTCGACTTCAAGGTGGACCGGCCCTTCCTCTTCCTCATCATGCATCAAGACAAAACGCTGTTCGCTGGCACTTATTCTAAATAGATATCTACTATTATTATATTTTAATTAAATACCATTAAATAATATAAATATAAAAAACTAATCAAGCTTATATTATTATTGTTTTTTACTCAACTTAATTGGCCACTAACGACTCCTCCGACCGGTTACCTACCCGAACCTTTAATTAAGTAAGAATATAAGTAAGTAAATAAGTTATTAAGACACACAGTGAGAAGAGCAGTAATCCTATTTAATGAATACAATTATAGGTGCAAACTAAATCTGACATACAAAATCATTATTGTGTGACACTAAAAAAAGTTATGATGTAATTATAATTGATGTATCGTATCTAAAATAGTTAAGTAAGTATATTAAATGTTGTATGTACTGGGCGCACAATTAGAAGCATTTCCCTAACATATTACGAACATGCCTGCAGGTTTAATAGCTGTCTTCGCCAGTTTACCGCTGGAGCCTCCGAAACCGATCGAGTTCAGAGTGGACCGTCCCTTCCTCTTTCTAATAATGCATCAAGACAAAACGCTGTTCACTGGAACCTATTCTCATTAGATGAATAGAAGGAACAAGGGACCATATACCGAACATAGAATTATTTCGTAACAATTTGGTGCCATTTTGTCACACATCAATAAGAAACAATAAATTTAATTGATTAGAAATAAATAAAGATACCAGTTTACAATCCGTTGTTTTATTTAAGAATGGTAAATACCTTTCCATAGGTATAATGAAAATAATGGAAATATAAACACAATACACTCTAACGGGTAGGTATCTAATGCTCTAACTAACTTGATATAAAACTCTCATCGAGAACCTCTTATTTTTTTATGATCGTTATTTTTAAATACACAAATCAATCAATAATAGGAAATTCATCTGACAGGCGGTTTAGGTATATACTCTACTCTACACGCATTGTATTGTAATACAGAAGAATCTATCACGTATTACCTGCTATGTGCCTGTTTCCGAGGAAATTTCAGGAAAAAACTAGCTTATAATCTTTGTCTTGGTTGTAGGTATTATTCCCTATATCAATGGTACGTAATTGTTCCAGGAGCTGTGGCTGTGCTGCTGTCCCTCCCGTCCCGCCCGCCTCCCAAGCTGGACTTCAAGGTGGACCACCCCTTCCTGTTCGCTATACTCCACGAAGACAAAGTTTTATTCGCCGGCACCTATTCTCATTAATATTGTAAGGTGATAGTAGATATCGTTGCAGAATGTGATACAATTATCTCAAAACATAGGTAGGTCTTGCCCAATTGTAATAAAATAATTAAATAAATTGATAAAGTTTGGAATAAATATATACCTATTTATGATTATCTGTTTTTTTTTCCCAAAAACATAAAAAACCTGACTGAATTCAAAAAAAGAATAAGTATAGCAGGATCGTTATAGTTTAAAAACTATAACGATCCTATATAACTGTTAATTTTGCCAAAATCCTACCCTCTATCCCAAACGCCTTTATAAGGCGTCGTGCCAGATGGGCCATTTTTGTAGGACGCCTTATTAAGGCGTCTTGCCAGACGAGAAGATAGAGAACCTCCTCCTTTTTTGGAAGTCGGTTAAAAAGAGAACCGATCAGATACAGATGTTTTATTGAATTTTGATGGTTTTTCAGCCTGATGCATCAACACTAGATTGTAAAATTCTCGATGACCACAGCATAGCAGCTAAAAGGTTAAATGAAATTGGAAATTGGTAGAATTTAAATTGATGTCTATGGCAAACGGAAGAAAATACATAGGGTGAACTGACCAGTAACTAGGCACTTAAGCAGTTTCACAACATTGACACTTGAATTTTGTCAGAATAAATTATTTAATTTAATTAATTGCAATACAATATAATACGGTGTATATTTTTTATGTCATTTAGGGTTTTAAATGATAAATTATATTTCCCTTAACCTATATCGTCCCACTGCTGGGCAAAGGTCTCCCCCAAACGCTTCCAACTCTCCCTGTCCTTCGCTTTCATTCATTATATTTGACGGAAAATATACATTTAACGCATAAAACTACCAATAGATTAAAAATAATACCACATATGTACTCGTAGTTAAGACCTTTTTAGTTCACTTATACAAGAAGTTATCAAATATTACGACTACTAGATATTACTAAATAAACTTAAAGCTAAATGAGAAGGTATTATTTTATAATTATGTTTATATAAAGATAGTATAAGTAAAATACTTCTTAAATTTCAAATCGATAAAGTACCAAGCAGCCAGTTACCGGTCGTTTTCCCCTACTTAAATATCAGTTCTTGACCGAACGTTCATTAATACCTGTGGTGTGGTGAATGAACTACTTCATTCATTTTTCTTTCCATAAATCTGTGCTTTGTTTGTATTTATAATCTGTGTTTATAATTTAAATTCGATATTTTGTGCTTTTGTGCGTTTTTTGATTAATGAAATCTGATTTTATAAATTAATTACATAAAAAGCAAATGAAAAGAATGAGCTCGTTACGAATGTACATAGGTAAGTTGACTTTTATCTCACTTGCGTTGTCTGAAAACAAAAAGAAGAATTCAAAACAAAAACATAACCTTGCCATTTATAATCTTATTCCAAATGGAATTGAAAATTACTTTTAGAGTCGTAATTAAATATACGATAACAGATTACATTATTACTACATACATCCTACATTATTGCATTAACTGTTAATCTGTTGCAACACCACTTTTAACATTTCTAAATAATGTAAACATTTAACAATCACGGTAGGTATGTAATTCTTGTAATAATTCATTATTTTTTTATATAGTTAGTAAAAATGCAACCTTTAAATTATAGACATTGGCGCCAATTTGACCGATGAGATGTACCAAGGCGTTTACCATGGGTCTAAAAAGCATGACCCCGATTTAGATGTTGTACTCAAGCGAGCTTGGACCATCGGCTTGGATAAAATGATTATAACCGGAGGCAGTCTTACTGATAGTCAGAAAGCCATCGATTTAGCTGACAGCGATTGTGAGTAGTCCTGAAATGAAATGAAATGAAATATTTATTTGCGCAAACATATGTAAATATAAAGGTGATTGATTACATTAGATAGGATCAATATGTTCTACCTCTAAGGCATGCTGTAAACATAGAACTTCATATTATTTCTTTTTCTTGTTTATTTATGCTGTATTTAGGGAAGGAGTCTAATAGAACAATCTCTTGTTTTTAAAATATATTGGTAAAAAGTATTACTTTTACACTACTGGGCAACATAGGCTTATCATCCCACTAAAGAATCTACAGTGACGATGATAACTGAAAAAGGTAATAGGTGAATAGCAGTGCAAATACCTTGCCATAATTATTTCAGCTCGCTTATATGCCACTGTGGGTTGCCATCCTACACGGTGCACCGAGTTTGTAGACTCTCCAGAGTCCTACCTCCAAGGTCTACGGCAGATGATCAAAGACAACAGGGACAAGGTGGTAGCAGTCGGGGAGTGCGGACTGGACTATGAAAGACTGAAGTTCTGCGAGAAGGAGGTTCAGCTGAAGTGGGTAAATGATTTAGAATGTATTTTAAAATAAAATCTTAGCTTTTATCACTATATGAAACCAATGTAATGTTTGATAAGTTGTTTGTGTTCCCAGTTGTGGGATATCACTTGCCACTAACTGTTATCTCTTGTACAAAGGATATCTAAACATTTAATTTAAAATAATGGGCAAAATAGCTTGGTTAAAAAAAAGACTGTTGTTTCACCTATAAAAAGCACAGCAGTCATTTATGTCTAGGACTCACTAAAGTATTTCTTTTTTTCATAATCCAGGTACTTTGAATACCAACTGACCCTTAGCAAGGAGTTCAACTTGCCCCTGTTCCTCCACTGCCGGGAAGCTGCTGACGACCTGGTGGAGATACTCCAGAGGCACCACAGTGAGCTGGTGGGTGGAGTGGTGCACTCCTTCGACGGAACTCTGGAAGCCCTTGACAAGATATTGTCATTGGGAATGTATGTCGGGATTAATGGATGGTGAGCTTTCACATTACTTGTGTTTGATAGAAAATAATAGGGCTTATACGGCAACAGGATATATAGAAAATAGTCATGGGATGTTAGCATATTATGGTGTAGTGTGTTCCTTCATATGGCACAACTCTATGCGAAAAATCCTGTAGAAAACTGACATCTTTGCAATTTTCACAATGTAAGTTGAACAATGTTATTTTAAAAGTTTTCTTGTATTTTATTTTACACAGCTCATTAAGAACAAAGGAAAGTCTGGAGGTAGTAACGAAGATTCCTCGAAACAAGCTGATGATTGAAACTGACTGCCCGTGGTGCGAGGTGAAGCCAACCCACCCTGGACATCAGCATGTTGTCACCAGGTTCCAGAGTGTCAAGAAAGAAAAGCATGTGCTGGGGACTGACAACCAGGTCAAAGGCAGGAATGAGCCAGCTAATATTGTGTAAGTCGAAATATTTCGTGTGTCATGATATATTTATCGTTATTAGAAATGTAATCTATGTTTGTAGTTGAAATAACGTTTTCTCTATCGTTATTTTATAACTGAACTGTGTTCGTTTCGTTTCTGGTGGTCGTAAGTTTTAGAAACCAGTGAAGTTATTATATAATATTATTGTTTCAGACAAGTCCTAGAAATATTAGCAGCAGTGAGAAAGGAAGACATTGACGAGTTAGCAGCTGACATTTACAATAATACTAATAAATTGTTTTTTAATATTATTTAGATGTAAGTGTAATGTTGTTACATAATATTATTTTCATTTAACTCAGTGTAAAACTTATTTTTATTCTATTTTTGTTATGATGTAGGGGAAAATTAAACAAAATGTAATCACTAACAATGTTTATTGTGATTCCTTATAGTTACCATACGTGACAATGATATCCACAGGACCACGGGATGTATTTACACAATTTCGACAAACGGCCGCACGCCGACGCGCGGTTCATGATTCTGATAATTTAATTTGTATTGACACACACAGACTCAACATAAATAAATTATACAAAAAAAACTTAACTCTAAAAGATCTCATTTATTAATTAAAAATATTTTCGTAAAATGGTATGGATGGTGAACACGTGAATTCGTTTTGGCGATAGGTAACAAACAGGTCTCGTGTAAGTAAATGCTTTAGGAATGTACGAATCAGGGTTAAGTCATGGATAGAATATTAAAATATAATTTAAATGATACGATTTATAAAATTGCATTGAAATAATTTAAAAAATAAATTGATAACATTCGTTGTTTCATACCAATGGTTGACACAATTAGAATTTTAATATATAGTGAATTTGTAAACAAAATTGCGAATGGAGGAGCAATATGCAGGAAAGAACCTTCATGGAGTTATTGTGCGTAAACCCATGAGTTTTGTATATAAATCATAGCCGTAGGGAGCAATGAGATAAACAAGTATAAAGTAAGACTGACAGCAACCATTCCTCCACCTGCATGAACACACAACTATCACTACGAGGCGGCGAGCGCTCACGGTATCTCCGAGTACAGGTGCACCTGTTCTCTGAACCAGTGGAAGTACGTCGACATGTGCAGCTTGGTCACGTTCAGAGCGGACTCCGTCCTGTTTTGAAGTATCTCCGGCGCCCAATCGCCACTGAAATTTTGAAACAAGAAAACAGTATATTATAATGTTTATTTATTTATTTAATGACACATCAACAGTGTTGCATATTATACACTTAAATCTATAGTTACAGAGTACAATTCTGATATGAACACCAATAACAGATGTGTACAGCATTCATAAAAAGTAAACACAGTACAAATGAGTAGAAATAAAAAGATAAAAAATTAAAAAATGAATCAAATATGTTACAAAAAAACTCCCACAAAAATCTATAACTAAAGATTATAGATTTTTGTGGGAGTTAAATGAAGATATCCATCAATATAGCATTTAGCAGATTGTCATTAAAAATTATTACCTGATTAATACAAAATTGCCAAAGTTCTCAAAACCAGTTTAGTAGTTTTTGCTTGAAAGGGTAACCACAACTGCAACTTTCCCATTAAATATTTTATAGGTTACTTACACAAATACTTTAGTCTTCAAGTAGTCACCAGTGAGCTGGTAGTACTGTGTCGAGTACTTGACGACGGCCGTATACCCTGCTTGAGTGTAACCCTGGACGGAGGCCACGAAACCTGGGGCATACTCTTCAATAGTAGCCTTCACTACTGGCAGCTTTTCAACAGCGTAACCATGTATATTCTCATATATGACTCCTGCCTTCTTTCCCGCAACGATTATCAAATCTTTTGAGAGTAATACGTAAGGTGTTAGCACTTCTGCAGCCTGTGCGTAGTAGATGGGTGCGTTGGTCTCCACCCAGAGGTACCCTCGTGCCGATGTGGACAGTGTCTTCTGCCACGCCTTCTGACTGGGCTCAAGGATACCAGCCTTTTTGAATAGCGATCCAGTTGCACTCTCTGAAATAACAACCATATTTCATTGATTCAACCCATAATGGCAAGTCTTAATCATTAGAACACGGTGGAAGCCTTTGGGCTGTACTAAAAAAACAACTCCAGACACCAGGGCCACTAATCTACCTCTACAGACTTACTTTAGATACACATACTTATTAGATGAAAGTAAAACTATTTTATTACAAGAACTTTCAATATACCAACTTTATACCAATCAGAAATTCTCGATTACTTTGTAATAATGATTGCATATTATAAAATAAAACATTATCGTTGCTAAGAGATCAACAGCGGGTCAAAATGGCATCTCTCTAATCACCAATGACTTTTGCAGTCGCTTATCAGAAAACTAACATGAGCAACCATAATCAGGGTAAAAAGTAATTAAGTTTAAACAGTTCATGTGGCAGTGAAAGGCGTAAGGCCCATTCAGATAATAATATTTACATAATAATGGTGATAAATTATGCGCATTGGATTACATAGTTCACACTTTATTGTTGTAAGTAAGGTTTGTGGTAAAAAATTACAAGTAAAAAAAGAATTCAGAAATTACTGATTTTATGTCTTCTGTAGTAAATAACACATAAAATACAATATTTCTTATCAACTGAATGACAAAAAGCATGTAGTGGCATTTGTATTTCTATCCATTTATCAAATGACAAAAAACTTGAGCAGTGTTTCACATTGAGTTACAACTCTTCACTAATATTTAATGTTGAGCAAGCATTTGTTCTGTGTTCTGAACATTCTGGCTTATAACAGAAATGTGTATTCATTAAATGAGGACATTGTTTCCATTACAACAGTTGATCATCATATAATTGTTTTCATTTACCGCAAGAACAAACCATTGCATGCTTAAAACAGTTCAGATCACTGATCATCATCATAAATTCAAGAGCAAGGCTCTTGTCGGTGAGTCCGATGCAGACTTCTCCATCTATTCCTATTCAGTGCAAGTTCCTTCACATCTCTTTAAGACATGACAGACACTTTTTCTTTAATCTGACTCATGTAACTGATTCTAGGCCTTCCCCTACCACGCTTTCCCTCAACTTTACCTTCCATGATATTATTTATGTATCTGTCATTTCGTATGAGATCACTGATATACACCTTAAAACCAGATACACCAAGATCTATGGATCAACAAGTAAATTTAAAAACCCTAAGCGCAACAATGGCTATACAAATTTTTACCAAACATAGCTAAGAATCACCACAAGAACGCTAACTTTTAAAGTTAAAAACCACATCAAAATCAGTCCATCTTTTAAAGAGCTGTGGAGAGCCACAGACAGAAACACGCACACACAGATATAGACATCAAACTTATAACACTAACTTTAGCATCAGGATTAAAATAGTTTTACTTATCTAGTCAAGTGAAGTGAATAGAGTATAACTTACTGGGGAAGCTGCCGTGGGCCAAATGGACATCGAAAGCGACCAGCCCCGCGATGCTGAGCAGCAGGAAGAAGCTGACCCAGAAGTAAGGGAACCTTCTAGAGCTCGTCATTCTGTCTAGAATATCCTGAAATGGACACACATTTGTAAACAATTGTATAGATACATTATCTTCTTATCTTTATTGTGTTGATGTCTTAAAGCTATTAATTCCTATATGTAGCGGCATATCCATTTAATTCTTTTATAAAATATCTAGCTCAGAAATAGATGTCATTGTCACAATAATTATTACATGTGTTTTTGTTTCAAGCTAAAACCTCATCTATTATGTTTAACAATAAGATACCTTGGTAAATTAAATGAATTTAATTCATGGCTTGTTGTAATTTAATTTAATCAAACATACAGCCATACAAATAATCCACTTGTTACAATTTCCAACACATTCTTTATTTTATTATTTTACACTGAGTTTTACACCTTTTACACTCCTTTATCAAGTTGAGCGGAATATTTACACAAATGGTGAGAATGTACTAAGCATCACATCTTTGAGACGTAATACGTTCTGGTTCTAATTGCGTCCATACAATTATCACATCAACAATGGTCTAATGAGGAAAACAATGGGAAAACTCACAACACACCATATACCATATGCAGAAGATACATAAAGCAACTTTTAGTGTATTAACTATTTACTACATGAAATTTAGAATGGTTTTTTATCACTTAATTTACCTGGGTCTGACCTCTAACGCAATTAAATAGAAGAATAGATATAGGTACGATGAATACGAACAATCACCACCCGCGGAGTAACGGACGTAACACATCCAATTTTACTGTTAAGTGTACACGAACACACCGCGCCGCGCCGAATAAAAAGTGGTTTTACTTGTTTCGGACGCCAATTCGATAGCGATTGATAGTTTGTGACGCTCGATAAAACTGTATCAAACTCATCTCAGCAGACATCTTCCATTCGACTTTATCGATTCGGATATCACACACTTATTGAAATAAATTGTATTGCAATATTGAACGTTTACCTTTTCAAGCACTGATTCGCACAATTAAATTATTTTAATAAATATTCTCGTTCGTTTTATAATTGGAAAATTATTAAAATGTCGACAAAAGAAAGACTCCTCCCGTCGTTTTTCCAAATGTCAAAGAGATTGTGTTACCATGACACACCATGACAAATTCTACCAAATATGGCCTCATTATTTAGCTCTATGGTTCCTTATTTGGATTTTTTTTAATAAGGGCATCACTAAATTTGGATGATGGCGGCTGGCGGGTTTTGTTCGGAATTTGAATATAGATTCATGGAGTGCAAAAAATATAATGCCTCGTTAAGCATTTTTAATTATTAATCATGAATTTAAATTGAATACATAAGTTAAACTTTATACAACTAACCTGGCATATCTTGTTAGTCTTGAGAATGGTTTCGTCCTTCTTTTTTCCCTTGAGTGCCTCTACTCCGACCTCCTTGTATTCCATCACGGTCTTCTTGAGTGACTTGAGCTTAAGTGTAGGACTCACCGTCTCCCAGTTACTATCTAATAGACAAACCAAAACGGTTACTCGAACTTTCCAGAAATTGATGAAAAAGGATACCCTGCGTTACTTTATCCTTACAGATAATAAAAGAGCCTCGCCGGTTCTGTCTCTATGACCGCGTTAATTTCAAAAACACTGAAATGATTTTCCACTTCAAGGAGACCATTGTTTTGATTTATTGAATTATTATTTATTGTATTTTTATATGGAAAATTTTGAGTAACCGCAGTTAAGAGAGGGTGGATATATAAAAATACCGCGGTTTTACCTACGTTGAGCTAGTAATTTTGGCTTATGTTTGTTACTAAACATCTATTCTTAATACTAGCAGCGCCCCGCGGTTATACCCGCGTTGTGACCGCGACCGTTAGAATTTCGGGATATAAAACAGCCCTTTTGGATGTGACTATCTGTTACAAAAGGAATTATTCAAATTGGATTGGTAGTTTCTGAGATTCAGCGCGTTCAAACAAACAAACAATCAAACTATTCAGCTTTATTATATGAGTATAGACTGCAAGTAGATAGATATTCTAAGAACTTTAAGTAACGCTACTAACAATTATTAAAAGATGTTTTTTTGCTAGCATATAACTGAATTCTGTTTTTCTGGAAATAAAAATATATTTTGATCATGCTTCTTTAGTTTATTCATTAATCTTATCTACATAGTTGGTTAATAATGTTTTTCAATAAATGTTATAAAAAATGAAGCTATCAGTAACAACCTTGATCATTAAAAATATTTATTTAAGTAATGGATACATCATAGGGAGAGAATATATCTATTTAACTATATAAGATACTATTTAATTATTTAAGATACTTAATCAAAATTTCTAATTTTAGATTTTGGTATTGACTGTAAGCAGAGAATACTTATATTTGACTTCATAAATTAATTTCCATTCAAGCGTGACGATTACACCTAAGCCTCACAGTATATCTTCAGTGAGATGATAGGCCTTTGCCCAGTAGTGGGAAATTACAGGCTAATACTTTACTTATTTACGTAAAGTTACATTGTTAGTAAGAAAGAGGAAAATAGAGTCTAGTGGTGTTTGTCTATGCTTTGGAAGAAAACCTCAATTTACTAAACAATTGTCTATGCTTACCAATGTAATCGAGCAGGGTTGCGGACTGCTTGGTGCACCGCAGGAACAGTTGCCGCCAGGTGGCGTTGCAGGAATCGTCGCGCGCGAGGCAGTCGGCCAGCGCCGCCGCCAGCACGCGCGTGAGCGGGTCCAGCGCCGCCGCCGCCACGTACTGGTTGGGCAGCTTCTTCAGCAGCTGGTTGAACGTCACCTGCAGCTTGGTGGAGTGCGCGAAGTACAGGTCCTGCGGGCGAACAGTGGTTCACGAGTCAACGGTCATATTCTATTTGGGATCTTGTGTTCTTGTTCTTGTGGAAGAGTCAAGAAAGCATTAGTCTGTCCCACTGCTGGACAAAATCCTCTGATCTAAACGAAAATATCAGTATAGGAAAGAAAGGTAGAATTAGACAATATTGTAGTTAAAAGATGTTAGTTAAATAAAATACAAAGGGAGAGATTTAACTTTCTGGTTTGTTCTTCTTAGAGACAGGCTAAAAGTGTTCGTAATGGAAGTAACGTAAAACAATCATATGGTCAATCCTGTCCTTATTATATAACATATTAACATATGACATATAAAGCGCGGGAAAGCTCGTAATAAAATAAATCCTCGTTCATCTATTCCCTCAATAACTTACCTTGTACCGGCTCAGTTGAGCTATCAGATCATTAGCCAGTTCTTTGGACAGAGAGTTTCTCTTCGAGTTGACTGTGTCGATCATGTTGAACAGCTGTTCCTGGGTGACTCGCGCCATGGTGCTGTGTCGGTCGAGCAGAGCGGATAGGTACGAGATCACGTATTTGGAATAGTGCTTCAGGTCGATCACCGGGAGGAAGAGTTCTTGCCACGCTGCAAACACAGTTAGGGTTAGCTGAGCGAGCAAGGGTAGTAGTTCATAGCCGGCATGAGTTTATATTATTCGTTCAGGGACCATAGGTAGCAACTGGCATTCAAAGAATAGGCTAATTCACTTAATACGTATCTAGCCAATCAGCATAATGGGCCTTAGGCTGGTGGGTTTCTTGGCTAGAGGCTAGGGGACTGGCTTTAACTCTTTGCCGAACAAAATCGTTCTTCTTCTTCATCGAGTGGATGGTCACCTGACCAATCCTGGTGTCAGAATTATTGAGCCGCCAAAGGCCTCTGACATGGCTCATGTAACGACTACTATCCGTAGAATGTAACCGGGGCCGACGGCTTAACGTGCCCTCCGAAGCACGGAAATCGTTGGGAAGAACTTTAGGCGGCCACTAACCTATACGAAATAATTATACTCAGGCACCTACCTGTACTTTTACGCGTTGTACAAAAAGTTAGCCCAAATCCTAGAGCACTCAGTGTATATTACAAAGACCTATCTGTAACTGGGTAGCGAGTACTAAAGTAATCATTCTCCCTGAGAAGCTGTCAGATTACGATAACTCATCTCAGTTCTTATCAGACCACTGATAAGAACACACACTTGTCGTAACTACATGGCATATTGTTTTCGATATATTATACCTCAATTGAAATAAGTTACAGGGTATTATGTAAGTATTGGAAATGAATAACATGAATGTTGTACAATATAAACTTATTTTTAAAATTTTATTTATTAAAAACTTTTTGGAAAATATCGCTACATCGATCCTGCAATAGGTCAAAAGTATCTCTCTTACTGCCTTTTATAGCACTGAGATTTTTGAATATGTATTATTAATTTATAGGCGCCAAGTACGCGGTGCCTACGCGCGTTTTTACTATTTGATAGAAAAATATTACATTAAGTACTTTTTTCATGATTAAAAATGAGGATAATCTTTTTTGAGTGGTTACTCAAAAAAAATATCGTATATCATTCGGTTAGGTTTAACCGAATGATTTACGAGTATATTAAATAAGTGTTAAACTTTATTCTTACTTCATGCATGTCGAGTTGACATAAATATAGTTTACTTTTACTGGCCCAGATACACTAACTGGACCATTCAACTTTACATTACACAATCAGTACTCGGAGCTCTCGGCAAAAATCGCGAATGACTCACAGATATTTTGCATTTTTATGATATTGAATATTATTGTTCGAGTAGGTTCTCTATTTACGTTTTACTTTTGTAAATACGACAGTTGGAATGTCTCTATGTTGCTCATGTAAAATAAATAGTAAAAGTATTGACCTGCAATGTCCCACTGCTGGGCAAATGCCTCTCCTCTCAAGAGGAGAGAAGATAGATGAAAATATACTGATGATATTTGGAATACAGAAATTATTTTCTTTACACAAAATTCAATCTAAAACATATTCTACAAGGATATTGCATGTTGTGCTGTTAGTGTATGGTTTCCTCAAAGTCATTCTTATGACTAAGCTAACTTTTATATTTCTTTTTATGACATAATTATTATACTATTTTATTTCTAAATATTAATAAAAAGTCTCCAAGTCATCCTGGTTAACATACCTTTCATTCCAACCGAGAAGTCATCCAGCCCTCCTTGGCCAAAGGCCCACAACAGCGTGAGCCCGATGGGTGGTCGGTTCTGGTACGAGTTCCTCAGGCTGGCGCTCTTGGCAATGGATGCTGTACAGAACTCAGGGTGTTCCTGAGCCAGCATTTGTAGGAGTATCCGGTGACCATTCACATTTTGACCTGAGAAGATGTTGCTTTTTAATTTTTTGTCTGTATTCCATCATATTAATAATATATCAATAGATTTAATGTGCCAATATAAGTTTTGAATTCATTAATTCCTTATTTTTGACCCCTTTTCAAGTACTACATTATGACATCGACAAATCCCTCATTCATCTTTTTATCTACATAAAACATGATTCTTTATTCTAACTCTAGATAAATTGATATTCCTATACAAACCTCTGCTCATATCATTAGCTAAGGCCGTCAACGTGACATCAAAGAACAGTTGTGTATTTGCCTTCCCCGCATCCTGTAGCACAGCTTCCAGAATAGTCCTAATATCAATAGGAACAGCTGACAGTGGGTACAGCGTGGGGTAGTTAGCAAATGTGGGGTCATCTACATCAAACTGGGTTTTTGAATTTAGAAATGCAGCTATCTCTTTCAACCATACTAGTGGAGCGTTCGAAAATCGAACCTTATTACTAGTTATGATGCTGGCCAGCTCTGTTGGATCAATCTAGAGACAAAATGAAGCATTTGGTTAGGTTAGTAAATAAATAGTGGACTATATTAACAGTTTATTTTTAATTGGGATGTTTCTCCTTGTATAAATAATTATTCTTGATATATGAATGAAAGCTCTACCTAGTGATAATCATTTGAAACTTAAGAATCAGTCAGGCTATTGATTGAGAGGCTATTGATTGTACTGAGAGGCTCTTCCCCTACAGTGGGCTGTAGGGGAAGGGTCTCTCAAGTATGTCGGCCTCACTATAGTTAAATTGAGAAGGATAAGGTGACATCACCGATTGCCTTTAAATACCCTCAGTAATAATTTATTTAGGGTAATTTAAAGTTTTGACGGATGTTTAAACTTACAGCTTGCAATGCCCCTTCTATGGTAGTGGGAGGTTTGGGTTTGGGATCAGCCTTCTTGTTCGATTGTTTGTTTTTACTCTTCTTCTCTCCGTCCTTCTTTTTATCTTTCTGCTTTTTATCATCTTCTAATTCTATGCCCGCGTACAGAGATTTTATTTGGGAGTGAGGAACTGTAAACATTATTCAAAAATTAACAATCAGCCGCCAATATTAACTGTTAAACCATACATACCGATGATAATTGTTTTTCCTTGTGTGGTCCATATTGTGCATTCTGATGCACAGAAAGTTTGAATCACTTACCGACGTCCTCAAGTTTCGGCCCATTTTTCGCAAGTTTTTTCTCATCTTCTTTACATTTAACTTTGCCATTTTGCGACTTCTTGTTCTTTCCAACAACTTCCCATTGACCGCTAGACATTTTTAGGGATAAATTTACGCTGAAATGTTTAATATTTTTTTGTAAATAAAAAGGAAAGCAAATGCAATAGGTTACACGTCAAACGTAAATACAAAAAATATTTTCCATTTGGATGTCAACTTTTCTGTCAATTTGTAAAGGTAACCTCATCAGAGTGAGAAAAAATATATGTCAATAAGAGAGTAAAACAGAGACAAAGTATAATTCCATGCTAAAGATGCCAAACAAAATTCTGACGCTTTCCTAATAAATACGAAAAGGAAATGCTTCATTCTTATTGGTCTATTTATTCCACCTTGGATAGACGTGGCGCTACTTCCTGTCTAATTAAAAAAATTTGACGAGTTCATTTTCATACTTAATCGATCTTTTTACCGATTTTTCATGTTATTTTCCAAATAACTTTATACCTACATACTAGGTAGAAAACTGCTATTATCATATCAATGATAATTTATCCTACATAAGAAGACAAAAATGCGTGTAATTTTTTATGTTGTTCTGTGAATACATTTAGCAATTTTAATTTGAATGCCCAACATTTC
This sequence comes from Cyclophora albipunctata, assembly GCA_963082685.1. NCBI lineage: Eukaryota > Metazoa > Arthropoda > Insecta > Lepidoptera > Geometridae > Cyclophora > Cyclophora albipunctata. Next base: position 10,084,176 of record OY720127.1, read on the forward strand.
GGAAATGGATTTATCGGTTTTTGTCACATCCCTATCTGTCATTACAATCAGCTGATTGAACTGTCAATCAACGGGCCATTCGTCAAGTCAATGTCATTGGCAGTGTTCCATCGAGCAAGCAAAGCGCAAGCAAATTAAACGAGCAAACAACCCAATCAGATCAGTTTTTCAAGCGAAAGTGATGAGTGAAGAAGTGGTGAAATATAATAAAAGTTTTGTGCATTATTAACAACTTGTATCACATTCAAGTTTTCATTATTTAACCCAAGTCGACTGTGCAGTGTAATTGCAATTATGGAGGACAAATTAATGATGTTAGACGATTTGACGACAAGTTTGCGAGAACGAGTCTTCTTCGCAGCGAGAGATGGAATGTCTCTTACTCTTTACGCGTTATTGTACGAGAAAACTACAGACGAAATAGATGATATATTAAACAGCGTAAGTAGCTATCAATGTAGAGCCGTATTAATGCATATAAAGTGACGAATTGGTCCCCAGTCATCTGTTACTGAAAGTCAGTGTACATTCTATTTTTATATCATACAAATCGGCTATATGCGTTACCTTTTGCGCGTTATATAGGAGCGTGTGCTTTATTAATCGGTGTTTGTGCGTCGCTGAATGTGTATTTTCGTTAGTAACTTTTGATTTTGTGTAACCTTGGTACGATATTCTGTGTGCCACTTGGGGCACCCTTGAAACCTTTTTGTATCTGATTAACAACACTGAACAATTAACTTCTGTAGTGTACAGTTGTAGTTGTTTATGTTGTGCTTCTTATTTGTAGTTATACTTCAACACATATCCACAGATACACATATGCACAGAACTCCCACTCAGTGTTGTTCAAGTTATTCAGTGTTACTACTATTATTACTGCACCCTCTATGATTCAATTGTTGGGCAGACCTCCCTCCATTTCCAGCACTCTTCTTAATTAGAAACCACTAAATGTTACATACAAAGTTTTAATGAAACTGCAGTGTAGTAAAACCATTCACACAATCCAATAACAAACCAATCTTAGTATATTAGGATAGTCTTACATTAAATATGAATTGAACAACTGAATAGACATAATAGATAGACAAAACAAGTTAAAGAACTGGACAAAACAAAGTTAATGAATTTGTTTCAATAGAAATGGCCAAATATAAGATGGATATAGTACTTAAATTAATAAATTGTAAACTTAAAAAAATTAAAGATTCTTCCTCTGAATCTATGAATCGAATGTTGATAAACAAAATATGAAAGGAATATTTGAATAATGTCTCAATTTAAAATGTTTTACTGAATGAAACTATTAATGAATATCCTTGAAACAGACCAGGAAACCATAGTACTCCACTATTCTACATAAATATTAAACACATACTACTGGAACTGCTGGCTGAGCTAAGGCATCTCACCTGATTGAAAATATCAGTGATGCCTCTCATCTCACAGACTATATCAGAGATTATGAGTCTCATCCTTTAACATTTATATATATGCCTCTCTAAAACTCAAGAATGGCCGGGCCTATTTAGCTGATTTTGGTTTTGAAATATTTATCGTAATCCAGGGAAGGTCTAAACGGTAAGCAGATGGCATAAATGAGGATGAAAACGCAGATCACAGCTAGTACTAGTACTATTAAAAGGTACACTTGAATACAATCGTAATTCTAATTCTATGACATTGATTGATCGGGCTATCACTGAGGTTATCTGTAAATAGTGAAGCGGCAGCATGATGTGTGTCTCATGGTAAACTTCGCCACAACATTATCAACCACTTTACAACACTCATGTTTAATTAACATTTTAATTACAATGTTACGATAAAATAATGTTATGTAAGTGGCTTTTGTTTATGTCCTGCTAGAATATGCCGATGCTGCTTTAGTTGTAAAATTATATGAATTGGTGGTCAAAGGAGAGTGGTTTTGACGATAGATTAAAAATTATAAAGTTGCTTTGTATTTTATTATCTTTTTGGATAACAGGATATAATTTATGTTTTGTATAGTTTCCACGAGATATTTGTTATTCTTACTATGCATTACTTTAAGAAATGATTGAGAATGGCTTGAACAAACTTTATCAAGTAAGATAAATAATTTGTGTAAATAAATATGGTTGAATATGACCAAACAAAACCTCGAATTAACTATTAGCTATTCATTCATTAATTTCGAATAGTTAGTTGCCTACCCTGGTGTCAAAGTTTTTAGAAGATTAATTTGATGATTGAAACAACCAACGGCTTACACCATGGTAGTGCTCAGATAGATATGCCTCTATCGGCCGCCCATCCAAGTATGGGCCGAACTGCACATTGCTTATCAATAACCATGAACTAACATCGCTTAGACAAATTACAGCATAACCGCCACTATTAGCGATGTGCTTTGTCATAGCAGTTTGTAAATCAGGCTTGAAACAACAACTACCTAGAAATCTATTCTAGGCACAGCATTAACCCAGTTATTTGAAAAACAGACTCGCTTTCATACATCGCAATTGCACAATTTGCAAAATGTTAATTAGTGCATAAAGTTTCATTGTAAACATCGAATATGTGTGCAGATTTATTTTAATTATCTTTCACGTCTTGTTTTGTAATAACTACTATTACATTAATTTATTTTTTAATGAAATATAGCAATGTGATCAATAATTTGGTAGTTATTTGCGGTGACCTGTTGGATGATGCTGATCTTTTATTAATATACATTGATTATAAGGTCTGAGGACCCGGGTTCAATTCCCGGGTCGAGCGAAAACATGTTTCCTACTTTTCAAACAAGGCTCGGGTTTGAGATCACCAACCCGCATTAGCCAAGCGTCGTGAATACCTTACCCGCCTCAGTGTACTGATTCCTCTGTATGACCAGCTGCCCGTAGTTTCACCTACGAAAACTTCTTTAAACGCTGAACTCAATTTAGCACCTTTCAGAAATTCAAGTTCAAAAACGCCGCTAGTCAAGGTTTTAAACAAACTCACAGGGTGCCAAATATCCAAAGCAGTAAAGCGTGAAAAGCGAACAACTTTGTCACATACGTTCGAATTAACATTAGTAACATTTATTTGCGTTTGTAAAATCCATTTCAATAATTTAAACTAGTCATAAGGTGAGTGGCAGGTCGCCGACCCCTCTCGAAGTTTGCGATTGATTGACGCTCGTGAGTTGTAGACCATTCAGATATCTATTGATTGATGTAAGTGGTAAATATATTACCCATTGTTATTAGTACCATGTTATGGTTCCCACACCGGTTCATGTGCGGTAATGTAACGCTTCTGGTTATGACAGTCGTATGCTTATCTGATCCGTGTTACGTATGTTTGATAGATGTCAATTAAACTATGATCGACTATTTTTATTCATTTTATATCAAAACTAGAGAAATAGAACAATGAAATCTCATACACTGAAGCAGTAAGCAAGAAAAAAAATCATCAATAGAATGAGATAAAAATCTTTGCTCCGCTTCTTTTACTTTGTTGGGTTTTCACGAAGTCCACCGTCCCGCAACTTCCTTAAAGTTTACCTAATAAAGGACTTCCCTTAGTCTTAGCTAGGCAGCCTTATTTTGCCCTGATTCGTCCTTACTCTTAAAGAACTGTGATAAACTGATAAACGTTGGTTTTGAAACGAATGGTTTAAACCACACACAAACAATGTCCGCTCCCCAAACATGGCCCACCTCCTCAGCTGCCCCGCGTGTCCCGTCAGCCGTACGCGTGAGGACTTGTCCAAACCTCCAACCACGCTATTGAACTGGGCATCACTACATTTAAAAGAAATACCCTACAATTCTCAAAGAAGAAGAACTACCCACCCATCCATAATTCAGAAGAACCACCCAGCTAACAGACACCCATCGATAATTCCAGGACGTGTGCAGCGACGGCGTGAAGTGCACGGCGCTGATCGCGGCGGCGCGGCACGGGCGCGAGCGCGCCGTGCGGATCCTCATCGAGAAGTTCAGGCCTCCGGTGCGGCTCGAGACCGAGGGCACGGTCAAGTTCGACGAGTACGTCATTGAGGGTGAGTGATCGTGGGCGGGGAGGTATGGGCCAGAGGGGGTTGGACGGATAGATTTAGTCTTGTACGATCTACAGAGCCTTGCTTTATCTGTTAACGCTCTAACTGACGCAACGTCCATTAAATGAACACTTAATTATTTGACGTATTTTTTCTAACATTACGTGTAAATCAGTAATTAAATCTACTCAACATCGAAAACTAGACGATCACATCGACCGATCCAAGTTGTGATGCTTTCCATCGCGTACTCTGTTAGTATATTTGGTGCCAAAAATATGATAAAGAATAATGATATGATAAATGATATGATTTAATCGGACAGAACATCGTAATACTGATATTGTAAGTGATACGCTTGTGACGATGGATGGATGAACAGATGGCTTGATAGATGTTTTGATGTTTGTTTGTTGATTATATTTCGCACTAAACAGCTGGACTAATGAATGAAATTAAAATAATCTTATCTCATAAATGTGGATCCACAACAATGACCCGCCGTATAGTAACGTCATTTTGATCTTAACTAATATTATAAAGAGGTATCATTTGTCATTTTGTTTGTATTTTCGCTAATCTCGGGAATTTCCGGTTAGATTCGAATAATTATTTTTGTAATGGATAGCACCGGAAAGGTTAGGCTATTTATCATTCCGAATGTCCCACGGGAACGGGCACAACGCGGGTAAAGCCTCGAGATGCTGCTAGTAATACATAAGGAATTTGTTATTAGGAAATTAAGATCCACAACAAAATAAAACTTGCCAAAACTTTACATTGTTAGTGTGCATTACGTTTGTATGGCCCATATGAATTAGGTTCATTTTGCAATATCCAAAATCACTATGTATTCTATATCTTGTAATCAATCTTCATATACAACGTGCCAACTAAATCATATTGCAAAAAAATACTCATTGAATCCTAAAGAAGATCAAAGGTAGATCGTCTGCCCCTTCTCCCTTACTTACGGGGCAAAGGCCTCATTCCCCAAAATTCCGCAGTAAACAGTATTTCCAACTTTAAAACAAGTAATAAATTTGTCATCATTAACTCTTAAGCAGACATTTCCTTACGTATGAAACGACGATAAATAACAACACATTATTATCAACTAGCAGCGCCCCGCGGTTTTCCCCGCGTTGTGCCCGTTCCCGTGGGAATTCTGGGATTTTTTATACATATAAACCTTTCTCTTGAATCACTCTATCTATTTAAAACAACTGCATCAAAATCCAATCTAAGATCCAATAAAGATCTAAGCATACATAGGGATAGACAGCGGAAAGCGACTTTGTTTTATACTATGTAGGTAGTGATACATACATAAAAATGTTATGTTATGCTTGTTTATGTACAACTTATTTCCATTAACATAATAAAACAGAGATATTTATAAACATTCGTAACATTCCACATAAACATATGCTTACCTGTAGCTCTTCCTCGTTTACCCGAATTGGATCCGTTCTCGCTAGAATTTTGGGGTAAATCGTACCTTATATGCTATTCCAGAATATAATCTATCTCTATGCCAAATATCATCAAAGACCGTTTAGTAGTTTTTGCGTGAAAGAGTAACGAACTTCCGTACATTTTTACAAAATTTCGCATTAATATGTACCTAATAGTATACGATATAACGTTCCAAACCAATTATTTGTTTTAATGTCGAACACGCGGATGCACTCATTGTTTTATTATTATTGAAACATCTTGATCTAGACCTAGTTAGAGATCAAACCGAATCTAGGTCATTGACTAAAAATATACTCAAAGTCGAATCTATTCATTATATGACTGCAACACTGGTATTAATAGATCTGTGAAATTTGAAATCCCACCAAAAACATAAATGTAAAAAAGGAGAGCCAAGTTCAATACAAAAATTATGCATGGCTATGGGCTTCGCTGCAAAAAGAATGGAGATCTAAATGAGGGCCAAGTTCTAGGCAATATCTCAATATGTATTTATAGGAACAAAATAACATTATGAACAAGTATTGAACTCTATTTCTTCTCTTTATTGGATACCTATGACAATTGCTGTTATTTAAAAATGTGAGATCTTAAAGTGGGTTAGATTTGACTTGACCAGTTTTCATTACAGCAGTCATTTTATAAAGTTATTCAACATATAACAACAAACTGGCCAAGTTAAATCTAACCCACTTTAAGATCTCACATTTTTAAATAACAGCAATTGTCATAGGTATCGAATAAAGAGAAGAAATAGAGTTCAATACTTGTTCATAATGTTATTTTGTTCCTATAAATACATATTGAGATATTGCCTAGAACTTGGCCCTCATTTAGATCTCCATTCTTTTTGCAGCGAAGCCCATAGCCATGCATAATTTTTGTATTGAACTTGGCTCTCCTTTTTTACATTTATGTTTTTGGTGGGATATCATTACTTTTTGTAAAGAAAACTAGGTATTGATATTTATTGTTTTTTCTTGCGTTTCCGCTGCATAGGTACTTTGGTTCGTTCGCATTTTAAATCGTATCGTATAGCGCTTGTGAGCCGCGCGCTGCCCCCGCGTACAAGTGCAAGGCGCGAGCGAGTTCAACCAGCATTCTTAAATTAGTCAATACATACATTATATCGGTAACAATAATACATCGCTTTACTACCATGCAGGTATAAACCAACCGACTCGCTAAATTTTTACCAAATAACTACCGCTTATAATTGTGTACTATTCATCACAGCGTGACGCTGATTGGCTGGGGCGACGGTGGACCGACCGCGTCATAAGTACCTACCGCGCGCCGCCGACGACACACCGTTGGCCGGTTGTTTAGCGCGAAATTTAAGTTTTTTTGAATGGGGACACCACTTATTTTTTTTATTTAACTTTACGTTTATATTGCAGTTAAATAGCAAATATAATAATACATATATTGGGATAGTTTCAAATATCTGCTAGTAACGGTTCCAACGCTACAATTAAAAAATATATTTTTTGTATGGGGACCCCCCCTATTTTTTAACTATTTTATATTTTTAGATTTTTTCTTACGCTTACACACAATTATCGAGCTAGATTCCAAATTTCATCCTTCTAGGTCATCTGGAAGTAGGTTAGGTTTAGGTACTATATGTCAGTCAGTCAGTCAATACTAAAATTTACGACTTTCTGACGTTCATATCTTTATAACCGTTTGAGCTAGCTTCATGAAATTTGGGTTTCTAGATGTCCTAATGGATATAATTAAACACACGAAGTTTCATGTGTTTACGTTAAATAGGTTTTGAGTTATAGAAGGGTCAAAAGTGGCACCAAATGGTTCGTGTAATATTACACTCGGCGCTGGCTAGCCGTTCCTTTGCTTGAACTTGGCTTGACACGCTGCCGCGTGTCTAGATATCTAAGTAGGTGGATGCGTAATTTTTTCTCAAAACTAAGTCCACTTTTAGGACTCGGCTCCTACTCGGTATACGAAAAATAGAAATACAGATTTTATACGATAATATCCTGCCAGAAATGAGGATAAACCATAGCCTTAGCACCCCGAAATTCAATCTATACGAGGTACTTATATAATAAAGCTGAAGTAATCTTATGAATGCGCTTATCTGTGGAACTTCTCCTTCTTTGTGGAATATCGGATATGAAAAAGTTGTTTTGTATGTGAACGTCTCATTCAAGACACAGTTTATAAGCTGTTCATCCCAAAAATCCAACGGGAACGGGTATTCGGGGCTTTTATTGCTTACGATAATTTCTGAAATAGATTTTGTGATCGGATGTATAGTTTCAATTAATCCTAAACTTAAGTTTTCCTCCCTACAATCAGCTAGTACATTTTCAAATCCGCACTTTCACTGAAATTGAATCGTAATAACAGATGTCACGACACAAGCCATATTCACACGCTCTTTGTGTCGCATTCATGTGTCGTGACTGTATGTTCCGTCGCCTCGGGAATAACTTTAAATGTAATGATTTCGTAGTATTTATTAATGCGATTATTCCGTTATGTATACAAGATACTAAATACACTGATTAGTGATTTGTATGCAGTAGGTGAGGTATTTTAATTTATTTAGAGAGTACCGCGATTTTACTCGCTTCTGTGGGAATTTCTGGTTAAAAAATAGCCTGTAATCTTCCTTTTCAATGTGGCTATTGTATAACTATAATATATATTTCAAATCCCACTGATATTTTTAGAGATTACCGCACTCGAACAAACTCATCGACTATATTGTATTAGAACACATTATCAAATCATTGTTATAGCAAAGAGCGAATCTTTTGTGAAAGGCCCAGATTTTCAATACCGCCGTGTGAATTGAATGCAATATAATGAAATGTTTATACAAAAATATTCTCAGTAAAATGATTCTAGAAAATCGTACCCGATGTACCGTGGGTGCCAAAAGAAAGAACGTTTCCTCGAATAAATATAAGTACATGCAGCAAAGTTGATTGTTCACCATTTTCGTGTGATGCTAATACTAATGTTACACAAAGTCCACTAAACTTGAAGTTGGACTCCTAGCAGATATACTTACGTCTGCGTCAAAAAAATCAAGTGAAAATAAAGGGCAGTTTAAGACTACCTGTCCATAACAGGTATGCTATGCTACGTTGCTGTGCTATATTTGGTATCCATCTGTTGTATAAAACGTAGCGTAACACATAGCTCTGGCGATATTCCGATATTACGGCGATACGAAAAGTCTACAACAGATTTCATAGAATTGCATTTGAGAGGAGCGATGTTTTGATTCAATTCCAATTGGTGTATTTACCTCGTTCACCGCTCCATCTTTATCTACTCCAGTAAATAGGCAGCCTTACAGCCTTACCTACTTAACACTTATTTGGATGCATCGCAAACTTTGTACAACCATAATTCGTGTTCGTTGACTCGTGTCTAAATATAAATAAATTCACCCAAATCTGTGCGTTTGTACACAAAGAAGCGTACGTCCTGACTGGCGGTTGGCGGGCTTCCAGAACTTTCTTTGTTTCCCTCGAGTGGATAATGATTTACACGGATTGCCGTCGTTTTGTTTACATTTAACTGCCATAAGTACGCATTTGTATTAAATGTTGCGAGGCGAACAGGTAGACTAGGAATTGATACAAATGTGGGGTTGTCTGTATGAATTTTAGAGGAAAATATAAGGCTATAGAGAATCCCTTCCATAAATGAGTCAGGAAAACCACGGGAAACTGCACGCTTCTATTCATAAACAATGTGTTCTATAAGTACGTTGATTCGCGTTACGGATATATGAGGCGACAATGAAGAACATTCTAATATTCTATTTTTAAACAGTTGTGAAATACTTTAATTCTAGATGTTGTGTTTTAGTCACATTATTAATGTCGTCTCGGATTATTTCGTGCGTGATTCATATTTAACTGTACGCGTTTCTTTATATTATGAATCGGTTTTGTTGATTAACCGTATTTCGTATACAAGGCAAATATGATACGCTTACAAAATTGCAATGCACAACGCATAAGTGCGAAAAGGAAGAATTTGTCTCAATGGTTGAATTTTTAGCGCGTAGTAAATATACATATTTGGGTTGATTAGATTCAATCAGCATTACTTGTAAATAATAATCGCATAGGTCGCAATGACAATTACTTGCATCTTGCGAGTTCTAGTGCACTGCATTGACACGAATGCTACTTGAAAGTTCTAGTATCCAATTTGACTTGACCGCGGGTTGGTTGCCCACAAAATGCCCCGTGCCGACTGCCGACCTCCTTACAGAATTGCGTGTTAATTGCCAGTTTACGAAATTAGTTTTTCATATTGTTTAATGAGTCCCACCGGACGTGTTAATAGTAAAATGTTATCAGATTAATTTTACTTTATTATTTCTCTTGGGTCAAGAAACTGGGATTACGATTTTTAAATTTAATTATAACAATAAAGGATGGGAAGTGAAACAGAATGACGTCCGAATGGTAATAATAACTCAGTTTGTTATACGACTGTTGTTATTACTGTGTTAATCGTCTTATTTTTTTACTGTCTATGAAACAAGGACAAGGTTCTAAAGACGTGTGTATTTTAAATGTTTATTATATAATAAAAACAAACAATATTACTTTTAATAGGCGTGGTTATCTTTGGTACTCCATCAATAAAAATGGACAGCCATGGGCTGGCTTTTATCCCCATTTTATCACCTGATATGATTATATGTATGATAATTTTATGAATAAGAGAAGACGAAGTAGTCAAGAAAATACAATATTCAGCTATCAATCCTAAGGGTGCACATCTCACGAAAATACGACTGCCGTACTCAAGGTTAATAGGTTCGACGCACAAACGCACCATATCGGTGACACGCAGCGCCCCGCGGTTTACTCGCACTGTGCCCGTTCCCCTGGCAATTTCGGGATAAATAAAACCTTCTTGTTGAATGTGGCTTTCCATTCAAAACGGATTGGTAGTTCAAATAAACAAAACATCAAACTCATCAGCTTTGTTATGTTAGTATTGAATGATCTGTTCGTACGCGACTGAGAATACGTATTTCCGTCAGATGTGCACCGAACCTAAGTTCTAAGGCTGTGACCGCTGTGAAACGGTCAGTCGGGCCCCGTGACGCCCCGTGACCAGCTTGAGCATGATATGTTTTGTTTCGTGTAGTTATTAATTAAAAAACGTGATTTATTCACTCATTGTTATCGGTGGCGCGGACGGCAGGTCACGTCACACATCGGTCATTTTTGACCCCAAACAATTGAAAGGTTAATCATCTTGTTTGAATGGGTTTCGTCTTTTACTATTTATAATTCTGACTTGTCATCAATACTCAACACTTTACGGACTTGAAAAGGTAGATCAGAGTATTGCGTGTTAAAAAGTTGAAAGGTTTTGCCGATTCTCGCAGCATGATGCACTTACGAGTACCTATCCTAAAATTATGGATACCTAAGTTTAATGTTATTTTTTATTATTTTCGAGTATCTGACCGTCTACTGTAATAACAAGGGTTCCGTCTTCCTTTTTTGAGGCATGAAATCCTAAAAATATTTTCAGTGAGCAGAGCGGACAATTTTTTTTTAACTTCTAGTGATATCCATATTGGGAATAATTCCCAGTTCCCACTGGTATTACTTTTAAGATGAACCCACCAAAAAACCCCCTTCTCTCCCACCAGGTGCTACAGCACTGTGGAGCGCAGCGGGCGCTGGTCACTTGTCCATCGTCAAACGACTGGTCCGCGCCGGCGCCAACGTCAACCACGCCACCAAGACCCTCAGCACGCCGCTCCGAGCCGCCTGCTTCGACGGCCGACTCGACATAGTTAAATACCTCGTGCGCCACGGAGCCGACATACACAAGGCCAACAAATATAATAACACGTGTCTCATGATAGCGGCCTATAAGGGACATTTGGATGTGGTAAGTTAACCTGTGTTAAGTGGATTAACCTGTGAAGTATCTTCGGATAATGGTCCAAGTATAAATACAGCGGAGGAGTCCTTTTGTTAGTCAAGTTTTTAAATATGAGTTTCTGAGACTCTGCGAAAATGTTTGGGAATCCACCGAAGGAGGAAGGCGAAGTCGCTAATATCAACTGAAGCGAAATGACTTCCTAGTTTTGAGCATCATCTGATACTTCCTAGTCTATTCCCTCTGGACTATGTCGCCAGTATCAACCCAATTGAAGCAAGTGGTGTGTGCTGGTATCATGATACGTGCGCGTGTGCCCGTAGGTGCAGTTCCTGCTGGACAGCGGCGCGCGCGTGGACGAGCGCGCGCTGTGCGGCGCCACGGCGCTGCACTTTGCCGCCGAGTGCGGCCACGCCGCCGTCGTGTGCGCGCTCGTCGACCACGGCGCCAAGATACTCACCAATGAGAACGGTACGGGCACATCTGGGTATTTGATCAATAGGACACTTTTGGTCTTGGTGAGGAGGTGTTTGCTTCACAATGTGTGCCACTTTTTTCAGATGTGTGGGCGATTTGTAGACCGCCGCCTTTTCAGTACCTTTCTAGCGGAGCCAGAAGTTTTATCCAATTTATACTAGTTTTAAATGAAAATTCTGCAAAAAAAATGCTTGCACTCCAATCCAAGGTGGCTATCACATAGGCAGAAGTCAATTTTAAACGAACCAAAAGATCTTGTTGCAACAACTTCAGCAAATAGACTCAATCAGCATG